>JAWWEY010000075.1:1595223-1627485 GCA_035582745.1 Loriotus luctuosus
TGGGAATGGGAACAGAAACAGTGGGATTGGGATGGGAATGAGTCTGGGAATGGGACTGGGAACGGGCCAGAAATGGGCTGGGAACGGAAACAGCGGGATGGGAACAGAAACAGCGGGATCGGGATGGGAACGGGAACGAAAACAGCGGGATTGGGATGGGAATAATTCTGGGAATGGGCCAGAAATGGGCTGGGAACAGAAACAGTGGAATGAGAACAGAAACAGCGGGATCAGGATGAGAATGAGACAGGGAATGGGAATGGAAACAGCCAGATGGGAACAGAAACAGCCTAGGAATGGGCTGCGAATAGGAACAGCAAGATTGGGATGGGAATGAGACTGGGAATGGGCTGGGAACAGAAACAGCCTATGAACGGGAACAAAACCAGCGGGATTGGGATGGGAATGAGACTGGGAATGGGCTGGGAATGGGAACGGAAACAGCGGGATCAGGATGGAATGAGACAGGGAATGGGAATGGAAACAGCAGGATGGGAAAAGAAACAGCCTAGGAATGGGTTGGGAATAGGAACAGTGGAATTGGGATGGGAATGAGCTGGGAATGAGCTGGGAATGGTTGGGAATGGGCTGTGGATGGAAACAATCATATTGGGATGGGAACAAGCTGGGAATGGGCTGGAAATGGGCTGGGAACAAGCTGGGAATGGCACTGATTTTTGGGAATGGCATTGTTTTTCGGGAATAGCGCTGTTTTTTGGGAATGGTACTGTTTTTTGGGAATGGCATTGTTTTTTGAGAATGGTGCTGTTTTTTGGGAACACTGCCAGTTTTCAGGAACAACATTGATTTTTAAGAACGGCGGTGCTTTTTGGGAATGAGTGCTGGTTTTTGGGAATGCTGTTGTTTTTTGGGAATGGGTGCCATTTCTCCGGGATTGGCGCTGTTTCTCCAGGAACGTCGCCGCTTTCCCGGGAAGCTCACCGGTGATTTTCGGGATGCCCTCCAGGCGTGGCACGGGCAGCAGGACGATGATTCCCAGATCTGTCCCCACCCAGAGCGAGCCCTGGCACAGCAGGAGGCTGGTGACGCGCACGAGCTTCTGCCCTGCAGCGGGAAAAGCCGGGAAAAACCAGGATCAGGGACAACCCCACAGCCCAACTTCCAGCTGGCCATGGGGTTTCCACAGGGATTGGCCTCGGGACGATCCTGACAGATCCCCACCCAGAGGGGAGCGCTGGGAACAGAAAGGAATTAAGAGAGGAAAAAGAAGAAGTGGGAGAAAAGCGAGATTCCAACAGGAAATGAGGATTTTATGGGAAGGAGTTAGCAGGAGTTGGGAAAGCGATAAATCCAGGGAAAGAGGCAAATCCAAGGAAAGGTTAACTCAGGGAAAGAGAGAAATCCAGGGAAAGATGAATCCAAGGAAAGTGATCAGTCGGAGAAATCGACAAATCCAGGGCACTGTGGCTCATGGAGGAGCTGCCACATCCCAGAGGGTTTGGGAGCAGGAGTTCAAATGGATTTAATCCCAACGCTCCCACCCAGGAATGCAGGGATGGGAGGGATATTGGGATATGAGGAAATCAGGATATCAGACATATCCGGAAAAAGAGGGAAAAGGGGAAAAACTAGGGAATTACACGAGTCTGGTACTCGGAACTAATGAAGGGATTTCGGAGCTGTGGAGTGGGAATGAGGCTGGGATAACCCAGAGAGAGAGTGGGAATGAGGCTGGATAACCTGGAGTGGGAATGGGAATGAGGCTGGGAGAACCCGGAGTGGGACAGGGATGGGGGACATGGATGGGATCACAGGACAAAGTCGGGATCCAGGGGTGGGATCATGCAACAAATTTGGGATCCAGGGAAGGGATCAGGGCATGAAGTCGGGATCTAGGGATGCGATCATGGGACACAATTCCTGCCCAGCTCCATCCCTGCCCTGCTCCTTGGGAAAGCTGTGGATCCTGGTGGGACCTCTTGGGCTGCCCCATTCCCTAATTCCTCTTGGATCCTTTAATTAATCCCCCTCATTAGCTGTTAATTAGGATCCCACTGGGCAGCAGGGTGGTCCCATTTCCTGATTCCTCATGGATCCATTAATTAATTACCCTAATCAATCGTTAGTTGCTCACTGGGCACCAGCAGGGTGGTCCCATTCCCTGATTCCCCCTGGATCATTAATTAACGACCCTAATTAACGGTTAATTGCTCACCGGGCAGCAGCAGGGTGGTCCTGGTGGCCACGTTGATCTCCTGGAGGTGCTCCTGGGTCTCGGTGTGGAACAGGCGGATGGAGGAGCCCTCGGCAAAGGCCATCCAGACGCCGCTGCCCGCCCGCACCATCAGCGTCACCGCGGCCGCGGGCTCGGGGTGCGCCTCGAAACAGTGCTGGGGATTCCCAACATGCCCGGGATTACCAACATTCCCGGAATTCCCAGCATTCCTGCTCTGGGAGCACAGAGCTCCACCAGGAATTCAGCTCCCAGCCCTCCCTGCCAGAATCCAGCCCCACTCCAAGATCCTTCCAGGGCATTTTCCCATTCCTCTTCCCACTCCCATTCCTGTTCCTGTTTCCATTCCCACTCCCATTCTTCTTCCTCTTCCTGTTCCCATTCCCATACCCATTCCTGATCCCATTCCCATTCCCGTTCCCACTCCCATTCCCGTTTCCATTCCTGTACCCGTTCCCACTCTTCCTCCTGTTCCTGTTCCTATTCCTGTTCCTGTTTCCATTCCCACTCCCATTCCCATTCCCGTTTCCATTCCCATTCCTGTTCCTATTCCCGTTCCCATTTCTATTCCCACTCCCATTCCCATTCCCGTTCCCGTATTCATTCCTAATCCCATTCCTATTTCTATTCCCACTCCCACTCCCATTCCCATTCCCACTCCCATTCCCATTCCCGTTCCTGTACCCATTCCCAATCCCATTCCTGTTTCCATTCCCATTCCCACTCTTCTTCTCCTTCCTGTTCCTGTTCTCATTCCCGTTCTTGTTTCCATTCCCATTCCCATTCCCACTCCCATCCCTATCCCCCTTCCCAATCCCATTCCCGTTGTTCCCGCTCCCATCCCTATCCCTATTCCCAATCTCATTCCCATTCCCATTCCCACTCCCATCCCTATCCCTATTCCCAATCCCATTCCTGTTGTTCCTGCTCCCATCTCTATCCCTATTCCCAATCCCATTCCCGTTGTTCCTGCTCCCATCTCTATCCCTATTCCCAATCCCATTCCCGTTGTTCCCGGTCCCATTCCTATCCCCATCCCCATCCCCATCCCCATTCCCATTCCCGTTGTTCCCGGTCCCATCCCTATCCCCATTCCCATTCCCATTCCCATTCCCGATCCCGTTCCCGCTGTTCCCGTACCTGGCTCTGCAGCCCGGGTGTCCCCAGGACGCTGACGAGGTTCTGGGAGCTGGCCCAGAGCGATTCCTCCAGCACCAGCAGCGCCCGCACGGGGCCCGGCCCCACCCGGAGCGTCCGCACCGAGTCTGCGTCCCATAAACCCTCTGGGAATGGGATCACCAGGAATGGGGTCAGGAATGGGCCCTGACCCCACCTGCAGCATCCACACTGAGCCCACATCCCATAAACCCTCTGGGAATGGGATCACCAGGAATGGGGTCAGGAATGGGGTCAGGAATGGGCTCTGACCCCACCCAGAGCATCCGCACCGAGCCCGTGCCCCATAAGCCCTCTGGGAATGGGATCATCGGGAATGGGGTCAGGAATGGGCTCTGACCCCACCTGCAGCATCCACACTGACCCCACATCCCATAAACCCTCTGGGAACAGGATCACCGGGAATGGGGTCAGGAATGGGCTCTGACCCCACCCAGAGCGTCCGCACCGAGCCCGTGTCCCATAAGCCCTCTGGGAATGGGATCACCGGGAATGGGGTAAGGAATGGAGTCAGGAATGGGGTCAGGAATGGGCCCTGACCCCACCTGCAGCATCTGCACCGAGCCCGTGTCCCATAAAACCTCTGGGAATGGGATCACCGGGAATGGGGTAAGGAATGGGGTCAGGAACGGGCCCCAACCCCACCTGGAGCATCCACACCGAGCCCATGTCCCATAAAACCTCTGGGAATGGGATCACCAGCAACGGGGTCAGGAATGGGATAACAGGGAACAGGAAAACATGGAATGGGAAAACATGGAACAGGATAATGGCAACAGAATAACAGGGAATGGGATAACATGAGGTGGGATAACAGAATGGGATAATGGGGAATGGGATAATGGGGAATAGGATAACAGGAAATGGGGTATCAGGGAACAGGGAACAGGATAACGGGGATTGGGATAAGAGGGAACGGAGTAACAGGAAAAACACAGCACGCTCAGCACACATGGAATGGGGTAACGGAAAACAGGGAATGCTGAGCGCACATGGAATGGGATAACAGGGAAAACAGGGAATGCTGAGCACACATGGAATGGGATAACAGGAAAAACAGGGAATGCTGAGCACACATGGAATGGGATAACAGGGAAAAGGGAAAACAGGGAACTCGGCACAGCCGGGAAGCTCCAGGTGCAGCTGAGCTCCTCCAGGAGTCACCAGGAATGCCATTCCTACTTCCCAACATTCCCAAAATTCCCTTTTCCCACCACACATGGCACTGGAGTAGGGAAGGAGCAGCCACATCCACCCTGAGGGCTCCTTGGAAAAGCCCAAATTCCATTTTTTTTAACGGATTTGCTCCGAAAGGGCCGCTCCAGGTCAAATCCGAGGATCTGGGAGCAGCTGGATTGGGATGAATCCAAGGCCAGAGGCTCCGATCCATCATCATTTTCCCTCTTTTTATTCCCAATCCATGTTTTTGTATCCAAACCCTCAGATCCCAGGAATCTGGAGCCTTTGGATGCTCCAAGCCCTGCTCCCAGCATATCCCAATTTCCAGGGAAAAGGAGCAATTCCAGGGAAGCTCATTCCTCCCAAAAAGTCGGGATGAGGTTAAGAACTGCCCCCCATGGCTGCTGTTTAATCAATTAAAATTAATTAAATCCTTTTAATTGGCTCCCAGCGTTGCCATCACTTGGGAGAGGGGATGGGCACAATCCCAAAAATCCGAGTTTAGGGGGATTGGGTGGCTCGGGATTGAGCCAGGTGTTGCTTCCTGCAGTTTTTCCTGGAGAAAACCTGGAACTGTGTCCGAAAATTCCGCCAGATTCCCAGCTCTCCCCAACCCCCTAGTGATGAACACGGGGAATTTCCCAACCCAGGAATTCCTGCAGAAGAACCATGGGACCTCAGCCTGAGCCAAATCCCAGGAAAACAAGCCCAAAATCCAGGGAATAAAGGGAATTTTCCACCTGGGGGGTTGGGGGGGACCAACGCCATTTCCAGCCCCAACACTGGGAATTTTGGGAAGGCAAAAATTCCCATTCCTTGTGATCCCACCATGGATCTTGCAGCAGCCCCTCTCCAGGACCATTTCCCCAAGGTTTTCCCCCAAAACAAGTTTGTTTGGATCCACCACGGGAAAATGGGATTTTCCTGCTCTGGGGCTGCCAAGGGAAGGGGAAAATATTGGGAAAACACAGGGAAAATGGGGATTTATCCAAAATGGGATATCCTAAATGGGATTTATCCAGAGGGGACATCCTAAATGGGAATTTATCCCAATCCCAACAGAATATCCTGAATATGGATTCATCCCCATGGGATATCCTAAATGGGGATTTATTCTAAACAAGGATTTAACCTGATGGGATATCCTAAATATAGATCCTAAACAGGAATTTATCCCCATGGATTATCCTAAATGGGGATTTATCCTAAACAGTGATTCATCCCAATCCCGATGGGATACCTTAAATGGGGATTTATCCTAAATGGGGATTTATCTCGATGGGATATCCTAAATATGGATACTAAATAGGAATTTGTCCCAATGGGATCCCCTAAATTGGGATTTCTCCTGATGGGATATCATAAGTGGGGATTTATCCCAGTCCCAACAGGATATCCTAAATATTGATCCTAAATATGGATTCATCCCCATGGGGTATCCTAAAGGGGGATTTATCCTAAACAGGGATTTATCCCAATCCGGATGGGATATCCTAAATAAGGATTTATCCCAATTCCAACAGGATATTCCAAATATAGATCCTAAATATGGATTCATCCTGACGAGATATTCTAAATGGGGATTCATCCTAAACAGGGATTTATCCCAATCCCAACAGGATATCCTAAAGGGGGATTTATCCTAAAGGGGGATTTATCCCAACGGGATTTTCCAAATGGGAATCCATCCCAATCCCAATGGGATATCCTAAAGGGGAATTTATCCTAAAGGGGGATTTATCCTAAAGGGTGATTTATCCCAATCCTGACAGGATATCCTAAACGGGGATTTATCCTAAAGAGGGATTCATCCCAATCCCAACGGGATATCCCAAACACAGATCCATTCCAATCCCGACAGGATATCTTACAGAGGGATTGATCCTAAAGGGGGATTGATCCCAATCCCGACAGGACATCCCAAACAGGGATCTATCCCAAACCCGACGGGATATCTTAAACCAGGATTCATCCCAATCCATGTGGGATATCCTAAACAGGGGTTTATCCTAAAGGGGAATTTATCCTAAAGGGGGATTTATCCTAAAGGGGGATCCATCCCAATCCTGACGGGATTTCCCAGCGGGACCCGCCCCGTTCCCGCGGGGTTTTCCCAGCGCTCACCGTGGTTGCGGGGGAAGGCGGCCACGCTGCCATCCTGCAGCCCGGCCAGCAGGAACGCGGGGCTGTTCCGCAGGCACAGCACGGGCACCGCGCCCGGCACGCGGCACCGCTGCAGCACCGGCGTGCCCGCCGCCACCGCGCCCAGCACCAGCACGCTGCGCCATGGCCGCACCGTCAGCATCATCAGCATCGGGATCATCATCGGCATCATCGACACCATCATCATCATCGGGATTATCATCAGGATCATCGGGATCATCATCAGCATCATCGACACCATCATCGGCATCATCATCGGGATCATCATCAGCATCATCAGCATCGGGATCATCATCAGCATCATCGACACCATCATCATCATTGGCACCATCATCAGCATCATCAGCACCATCATCATCATCGGGATCATCATCAGCATCATCGGGATCATCATCGGGATCATCATCAGCATCATCGGCATCATTGGGATCATTGGGATCATTGGAATCATCATCATCATTGTCATCATCATCGGGATCATTGGCACCATCATCAGCATCGGCATCATCGGGATCATCGGGATTGGCCCCAGAGTGCAGGCAGGCACAGCAGAGTTGGAATCATCAGGATCATCAGGATCGGGATTGGCCCCGCAGCGCAGGGAGAGAACGGGATCGGGATCATCGGGATCAGGATTGGCCCCGGAGCAAGGGGAGAGAACGGGATTGGGATCATCGGGATCGGGATTGGCCCCAGAGCAATGGGAGAGAACGGGATCGGGATCATCGGGATCAGGATTGGCCCCGGAGCAAGGGGAGAGAACGAGACCGGGATCATCGGGATCAGGATCGGCCCCGCAGCGTCGGGAGAGAATGAGATCGGGATCACAGGGATCAGGATTGGCCCAGGAGTACGGGGAGAGAACAGGATCGGGATTGGGATTGGCCCTGGAGCACGGGAAGGGAGCAGGGTGGGAGTTGGGATTTGGGATTGGGGCTGGGACCTGGGATGAGAGCTGGGACTTTGGGATGGGAGCCAGGATTTGGGATGAGGGCTGGGATTTGGGATGAGGGTTGGGATTCGGGATCTCACCTCCCGTCCTGCAGCCCCAGGCACACTGCGGGGTGGGGGGCGTTGGGGGTCGGCTCCGGGGCCGTTCCCTGCTCCGTGGGATCCTCGGGCTGCGGCTCCGGGATGAATTCCATGCACAGCACCGGGGCCGGCACCGGGAAGGATTTGACGGTTCGGGGCACGGAGCGGTTCAGGGAGAAGATCTCCACCTGCCCCCCCGCCCCCTCCTGCCCCCCTCCCACCTGGGGGAAAGTGAGAAAAGTGGGAATGAGCATCCCGGGATTCCAGCAGAGCCATCCCAAATCCCAAATCACCCCAAATCCCAAATCCAAATGGGATCTGTTTGGGGTTGTGTTCACCCAGAGATCCCCACCTGTCCCCCACCTCCTCCTGCCCCCCTCCCACCATCAGGAAAAACAGGAATGAAACATCCCTGGGAAGAGGATTCCGGCCAGAATCATCCCCAAATTTCGGATTTCCCAAATCTGGGATTTCCCAAATCCCAAACCCCAAACCCCAAACCTGAAATCCCAGATCACAAAACCCCAAATAATCCCAAACCCCAACTAACCCCAAACCCCAACTAACCCCAAACCCTAAATCCTGAACCACAAATAAACCCAAACCTCAAATAACCCCAAATCCCAAATTACCCCAAATCCCAAACCCCAAATAATCCCAAATCCCAAATAACCCCAAATAACCCCAAACAACCCCAGCCCCGCAGCCTGGGCTCTGCTCACCCACAGGAATCCCTGGGGCAGGGAGGTGCTGACGGCCGAGAACCCCAGGAGTGAGGAATGGACGGGATTGTGGACGGCAGCTCCGAGCTGTGGGAGTCAAAATATTGGGATTGGGACCCAGCCCGGCTGCAGTTCCCCAGTTTCCCCTCGGAATGCCCCAATTCCTGCCTTTTCCAGCCCCTCCACTGTGGGATTTGTGCTTTTCCACCCCAAAATCACGGATATGAAGGGACAAGGGATGGAGAACCCAAATCACCCCAAGCAGGCAGGGGACCAGTCAGAACCCCAAAATTCGGGATCCAGCTACCATTCCCAATTTTCCCTTTTAATTCCATAAATTCCTTCATTTTCCAGCCCCTCCACTGTGGGATTTGTGCTTTTCTGCCCCAAAATCATGGATATGAAGGGAAAGGGGGTGGAGAACCCAAATCACCACCCCAAGCAGGCAGAATGTTCAGTACATTCCCCAAAATTTGGGATCCAGCTGCCATTCCCAATTTTCCCCCTTAGATTCCATCAATTCCTGCCTTTTCCAGCCCCTCCACTGTGGGATTTGTGCCTCTCCTCCCAAAAACGCTGCACCAGAGCCGAAGGGGATGGAGAACCCAAATCATCCCAAGCAGGCAGCACGTCGGTGCAGATCCCAAAATTTGGGATCCAGCTGCTATTCCTGACTTTCCAGGTTGGATTGCCTTTTTCATCCTCTCCAGGGTGGAATTTGTGCCTTTCCCAGCTGGATTCGGGATTTTCCATCCCCTCCAGGGTGGGATTTGTGCCTTTCCCAGCCAGGTCTGCGGTTTTTCATCTCCTCCAGGTCGGAATTTGTGCCCTTCCCAGCTGGATTTGGGATTTTTCATCCACTAGAGGATGGGATTTGTGCCCTTCCCGGACAGATCTGGGATTTTCCATTCCCTCCAGGGTGGGATTTCTGCCTTTCCCACCTGGATTTGGGGTTTTCCATCCTGGCCAGGGTGGAATTTGTGCCTTTCCCAGACGGATTCAGGACTTTCCATCCCCTCCAGGTTGGGATTTGTGCCTTTCCCAGACGGATTCAGGACTTTCCATCCCCTCCAGGTTGGGATTTGTGCCCTTCCTGGACAGATCCGGGTTTTTCCCGGCTCTCACCTGCAGATCCAAGGCTTTGGAGGAGAAGGCTGGAATGTGGCAGGACAGGATGGGGCACCAGAAGGGCGCTCGGCTCTTCCTGTCCTCGTCGGGGCAGAGCCAGCCCGGCTGGTTCTCATCCCCTGCGGAAAACCGGGAGCGCCGGGGTCACCCCCGCCCCAAACTGCCCCTCTGGGACCCATCCCCACCCCAAACTGCCCCTCTGGGATCCATCCCCACCCCAATCCACTGTTTGCCATGGATTTGGGATGTGCCTCATCCCCTTCTCAGAATTACTGCAGTGTGGAGGGGGGAAAAAATCCCAAAAAAACCAGATTTACAGGAAGAAGTTCCATCGTAAAAATTCCATCCCGTCCCTGAAATCAGGCTGGGATGGGGTTGGGGTTCTGGCTCGTGGATATGGGATTATCCAACCTCCAAAAGCTCCAAAACCTTCTCCAAAACCTTCCAAACCTCGTTCAAAACCTCCCAGATCTCTCAAATCTCCCCAACCTTTTCCAAAACCTCCCAGACCTTCTCCAGAAGCTCCCAAATCTTCTCCAGAACCTCCTCAACCTTCTCAAAAAGCTCCCAAACCTTTCCCAGAACCTCTCCAACCTTCTCAGAACCTCCCTAAAACCTTCTCCACATGCTTCCCCAAAAGCTCCCAAACCTCCAGAACCTCCCTAATCTTCTCAGAACCTCGCCAACATCCCCCAAACTTTTCCAAACCTTCTCCAAAAACCTTCCAAACATTCTCCAGAACCTCCCCAAAACCTTCCCAGAAAATTCCCAAACCTTCTCCACAAGCTTCCCCAAAGCCTCCCCAAACCTTCTCCAGAACCTCCCCCAAACCTCCAGAACCTCCCCAACATTCCCAAAACCTTCTCCAAAAACCTTCCAAACATTCTCCAGAACCTCCCCAACCTTCTCAGAAAATTCCCAAACCTTCTCCAGAATCTCCCCAAAACCTCCCCAACATTCCCCAAACTTTTCCAAACCTTCTCCAGAACCTCCCCAAACTTCCAGAACCTCGCCAACATTCCCAGAAAATTCCCAAACCTTCTCCACAAGGTTCCCCAAAGCCTCCCACACCTTCTCCAGAACCTCCCCAAAACCTCCAAAACCTCCCCAAACCTCCAGAACCTCCCCAACATTCCCAGAAAATTCCCAAACCTTCTCCCCAGAGGCTCCCACACCTCCTCCAGCCCTTCCCTCCCCGCCCTGCTCCATCCCTGGTTCGCGGTTTCCCGTTTCCCGCCGCGGTTCCCAGCAGGGCAGACTCACGCAGGCCGATCTTGGCCAGGTGCAGCCGGTTCACCCAGGAGATCTTGCTCAGGGGGCTGGGCGTGATGAACACCACCATGACACTGATGGGGCGCCCCGACCTGCGCGACACGGCGGCCTTCAGCCTCATCCTCACCCCCAGCATCCTCATCATCGTCATCATTACCTTGATCCCCACCATACTCATCATCTTCATCCTCACCCCCATCATTGTTATCCTTATCCTCATCATCCTTCTCTTCATCTTCATCCTCACCCCCATCATCCCCATCGTTATCCTTATCCTCATCATCCTCCTCTTCATCATCATCTTCATCCTCACCCCCATCATCCCCATCATCATTAGTCTCATCCCCATCATCCTCATCATCCTCATCCCCATCATCCCCCATCCTCCTCCTCATCATCATCTTCATCCTCCTCCTCACGATTGTTATCCTCATCCCCATAATCTTCCTCATTTTCATCCTCACTCCATCATCCCCATCATTGTTATCTTCATCCCCATCATCCTCCTCCTCATCTTCATCCTCCTCCTTCCTCACCATAATTATTCTCATCCCCATCATCCTCCTCATCTTCATTCCTCATCCCCATCATCCTCCTCCTCCTCATCATCTTCATCCTCATCCCCAACACTCTCCTCCTCGTCATCCTCCTCCTCTTCTTCATTCTCCTCATCCCTATCATCTTCATCCTGCTCTTATTCCTCCTCCTCATCCTCCTCCTTTCTCCTCTTCCTCTTCCTTATCCTTATGTTCCTCATCATCATCCTCATCCCCATCATCCTCCTCACCGTCATGATCCTCATCATCTTCATCCTCATCCCCATCATCCTCCTCCTCGTCATCTTCATCCTCATCCCCATCATTCTCCTCCTCGTCATCATCTTCACCCTCATCCCCATCATCCTCCTCATAATCTTCCTCCTCCTCCTCCTCCTCATCATCTTCATCCTGTTCTTTTTCCTCCTCCACCTCCTCCTTTCTCCTCTTCCTCCTCCTCTTTCTTATCCTCATCTTCCTCATCCTCTTCTTCCTCATCATCATCCTCATCATCTTCATCCTGCTCTTCATCCTCATCATCCTCCTGCTCTTCCTCCTTCTTCTCATCTTCTTCCTCACCCTCACCCTCACCCTCCTCATCCCCATCTTCCTCCTCCTCCATCCCGCATTCCCGCCTCACTCACTTGTCGGGTTTCCCGGGCAGCAGCAGCCGCAGCCGGCACTTGTTGGCCGAGTGGATCTCTTCCTCCTTGACCTTCATCATCCTCTGCAGGGCCAGGCACCAATCCTGCGCCACCGTCATGTTCAGGTTCTGGGGAACACCGGGAACGTTCCCTTAGAGCCGGGACCAGCGCGGATCCCGCCCGGAGGAGCTGTGGTGGTTCCCGGGAATGTGGCGGTTCCCAGGAATGCGGGCAGTTCCCAGGAATGTGGCAGTTCCCAGGAATGCAGCCGTTCCTGGGAATGTGGCAGTTCCCAGGAATGCGGGTGGTTCCTGGGAATGCAGCGGTTCCCGGGAACGTGGCAGTTCCTGGGAATGCAGCAGTTCCTGGGAATGTGGCAGTTCCTGGGAATGCAGGCAGTTCCCAGGAATGTGGCGGTTCCCAGGAATGCGGCAGTTCCTGGGAATGCAGGCAGTTCCCGGGAATGTGGTGGTTCCTGGGAATGCGGCAGTTCCGGGAATACGGCGGATCCCAGGAATGCAGGCAGTTCCTGGGAATGTGGCGGTTCCCGGGAATGCGCGCGGTTCCCGGGAATTTGGCAGTTCCCAGGAATGTGGCGGCTTCTGGGAGCTGTGGCGGTTCCCGGCAATGTGGCAGTTCCTGGGAATGCAGTGGTTCCCGGCAATGCGGGCGGTTCCCGGCAATGTGGCAGTTCCCGGGGAATGCAGCAATACCTGGTAGGTGCCGTGCAGGGTGCTGACGAGCAGCGTGATCTGCTCCACCACCGCCAGGTCCTTCTGCAGGTCCTGCAGCTCCTGGAAGAGCCGCGGGGGGCCCAGGTAGACTTTATCTTCGGGGAGAAAAACCGGGATTTCAGGCACACAGAGCACCACGGGATCCACCGGGCTGGAGAAGATTCCGAGAGGGAGCCCAGCCCACGACCCAACACCACCAGGGACGGCCCCGAGCGCCGCGGCCGCTGCTCCTCAAACGTCTCCATGGATGGGGACTCCCAGAGTGGTGAAACCCCCCAAATCCAGACCAGGGAGGTTCTCCTGCCAGGAATGAGGCTGGAGCACCTCATCTCCAACTCCACCAGCTCCCAGAGTGGTGAAATCCCCTAAAATGCGCCCAAATCCCCTAAAATGCCCCAAATTCCCTAGAACCCACCAAATCCCAGCCCAGGGGGGTTCTCCCACCAGGAATGAGGCCCCGAGCGATGCATTGGTGACTGCACCACCCCTGAGAGGGGTGAAATCCCCTAAAATGTCCCCAAATCCCCTCAAGACCCCAAATTCCCTAGAACCCACCAAACCCCCGCCCAGAGAAGTTCTCCCACCAGGAAAGAGGCCCCGAGCGCTGCTCTGGTGACTCCACCACCCCTCAGAGGGGTGAGATCCCCTGGAACGCCCCAAATCCCCTAGAACACCCCAAATCCCCACTCAGGGAGGTTCTCCTGCCAGCAATTCATCTGGAGCACCGCATCTCCAACTCCACCACCCCTCAGAGTGGTGAAATCCCCTAAAATGTCCCCAGATCTCTGCCCAGGGAGGTTCTCCCACCAGGAATAGGGCCCCGAGTGCTGCCTTGGGAACTCCACCACCCCTCAGAGAGGTGAAATCCCCTAGAACACCCCAAATCCCCTAAAACGTCCCCAAATCCCCTAGAACACCCCCAAATCTCCTAGAACACCCCAAATCTCCGCCCAGGGAGGTTCTCCCACCAGGAATAAGGCCCCAGGTGCTGCCTTGGCAACTCCACCACCCCTCAGAGAGGTGAAATCCCCTAGAAAACCCCAAATCCCCTAAAACATCCACAAATCCCCTAGAACACCCCAAATCTCCGCCCAGGGAGGTTCTCCCACCAGGAACGAGGCCCCGAGCGGTGCATTGGTGACTCCACCACCCCTCAGAGGGGTGAAATGCCCTAGAACCCCCCAAATCCCCTAGAACACCCCAAATCCCCTAAAACACCCCAAATCCCCTAAAACCCCCCAAATCCCAGCCCAGGAAGGTTCTCCCACCAGGAACAAGGATCTGAGTGTTCCATTGGTGACTCCACCGCCCCTCGGAGGGGTGAGACCCCCTGGATCCCCCCATCCCCCCCGGGAGCTCACTGTGGGCGGCCTGGCCGGCGGGCGCGTGCCGGCGTTGGCCGGCGTTGGCCACGGCCCCGGCGCTGTCCTTGTCACCGGCGCCGCTCTCCTGGCCCACCTCCACCACCTGCACCTGCGGGAGGGCCGTGCTCCACTTCAGCACGTACTTGGGGCCCAGGGGCACCAGGCTGCTGATTTCCAGCTGGCCTCTGCCAAGGCAAGAATTCCAGGTCAAGAAAATCCCGGTTTTTCCCAAAATTCATGGATTTTCCCAAAAGAAACCCCTGGTTCCCCCCCCCCCCCCCAAAAACCTGTGTCCTGCAAACCAAGCACCCCACACCATGCAGGAACCCCAGAATGTGGTTTTCCAAAACCTCTGATTTCCAACTGGCCTCTGATTTCCAGCTGGTCTCTACCAAGGCAAGAATTCAAAGTCAAAAAAAACCCCTGGATTTTCCCAAAAACCATGGATTTACACCCAGAAAAGGCATCCCGCAGGCCAAGCACCCCACACCGTGCAGGAACCCCCAAAGGTGGGGCACACGACACAGCACAGCACACCTGGCACCTACCCTGCAGGCACTGGCCTGGAGAGGGGAAAAAGCAGGGATTCAGTGGGATTTTGGGAATTTCGGGAGGTTTTCCCACTTGGCAGCATCAAATTCCACCAGCTCCACCCAATTCCCAAATCCCACAGCAGCTCTGAGACCCCACAGCAGCAGGGAGGGAGACAGGTCAAAGGTGGGTAGGCAAACCCCAAACTCAACGGGATTCCCCAAAAAAACCCAAACTCAATGGGATCCCCCCCAAAAACCTCAAACCCGATGGGAACCCCCCCAAAAACCCCCAACTCAATGGGGATCCCCCCAAACACCCCAAATTCAATGGGATTCCCCCCAAAAATGAGGATGAGAAGGATGAGGAGGGTGAGAATGAGGAAGAGAAGGAGAAGGAGAAGGAGAAGGAGAAGGAGGAGGAGGAGGAGGAGGAGAAGGAGGAGAAGGAGGAGGAGGAGGAGGAGGAGGAGGAGGAGGAGGAGGAGGAGGAGGAGGAGGAGGAGGAAGAGGAGGAGAAGAAGGAGGAGAAGGAGGAGAAGGAGGATGAGGGGAAGGAGGAGAAGGAGGATGAGGGGAAGGAGGAGGAGAAAGAGGAAAACGAGGAGGAAAACGAGGAGGAGGAGGGGAAAGCTGAGGATGACAAGGAGGAGGAGGAAGAGGATGGGGGATGCACTGAGATCTCCCGAGGGTTCTGGGGTCAGGAGGTGCCCCGCACGTACTTGAAGTTGACGTTGGCACAGACCAGGAGGTCGCTGAGCAGGAACACCTTCCTCTCCTTGGACTTGAGCAGCTGCCCGCGGTCCCCGTACACCGTCTCGGTCAGCGTCTCGCACAGCAGCAGCTGCCGCTGCCCCGAGCTCAGCAGCTGCAGGACAACCCCCAGATGGTGACTCCAGGCTGGAGATGCCACCCTGGAGTGGCCAATCCCACCACGGAGCCGGAATCACCAATTCCCAGCATCGCCAAAAAGTAAAGCTTCTCCAAGAGGTCCCAAACTTCCTGCAGAACCTCCCAAAACCTTCTCCAGAACCTCCCGAGAAACACGTCCAGAACCTCTGAAAAACTTTCTCAAGAAAGTTCTTCAGTTCTTCTCCACTACTCCACAGAACCTCTCCACAAGGTCCCCAACCTCCTCCAGAACCTCTCAAAACCTTCTCTAGAACCTCCCAAAACCTTCTCCAAAAGCTCTCTCATCTCCTCCAGAATCTCCCCAGTCCTTCTCCAGAGCCACCCAAAAACCTTCTCCAGAGCCTCCCAAAGAATATCTCCAGATCCTTCCAAAAACCTCCTCCAAAGGCTCCCAAACCTTTTTCAACAGCTCCCAAACCTCCTTCAGAACCTCCCAAAAACCTCCTCCAGAACCTGGAGATCCCACACATGGAGTGGGAGCTCCAAATCCAAGCACAGCAGATCCTTGGGGAGGAATTCCCGAATTCCACCCTCAAGGCTTGGTTTGGATCAAGATCCTCTGGGAGCAAACAGGAATCCTGCTTCCCAAAAACCCCAGTGTGGGGAGGGAGCCACAAATCCCACCCAGGAGCTCCAAACCCCGCTGAGGATCAGGATGAGGTGTAGGTGTAGGAGGTGGAGGATGAGGAAGAGGAGGAGGAGGATGAGGAAGAGGAGGAGGAAGAGGAGGAGGAAGAGGAGGAGGATGAGGAGGAGGATGAGGTGGAGGATGAGGAACAGGAGGAGGTGCAGGAGGAGATGCAGGAGGTGGAAGATGAGGAGGATTAGGAGGTTGAGGATGAGGGTGAGGAGGAGGAGGATGAAAAAAAGGAGGACGAGGAAAATGAGGTGAGGACAAGGAGGACAAGGAGGACAAGGAGAACGAGGACAAGGATGATGAGGACAGGAAGGATAGGGCTGAGGATGAAGACAAGCACGAGGATGAGGATGAAGATGAGGGTGACGAGGAGCCCCCACCTTGTTGAAGCTGCTGCGGTCGCTGATGCTCTTGCTGAGCTGCTGCATCTCGGCCACCTGGTCAGCCAAGCGCTTCTGCTCGTTGAGCTTCTCGGCCAGCGTCTCCAGCTCGGTCAGCGCCAGCTGCAGGGACAGGCGGTCGGGGTGGCCACGCGGGGTGTTCTTCAGCATGTCCTGGGACAGGGAAACACTGGGAATGGCCCTGAGGAACCGCCACGGCAACGCTTACGGAGCCTCCAACACCGAGGTTTGGAGGATGGTCCTTGGGTGGATCAAAAAATCCAACCAGGGCGCCCACTCCAAAGTGTGTCTCTGTCATGCAGCCTCCAAAAAGGTGCCTCTCCAGAACCTCCCAAAAATTTTCTCCAGAACCTCTCCAGCCCTTGTCCAGAACCTCCTCAAAACCTTCTCCCGAGCCTCCTCAAAATCTTCTCCCGAGCCTCCCCAGTCCTTGTCCAGAACCTCCAAAAAACCTTCTTCAGAACCTCCAAAAAACCTTCTCCAGAATCTCTGCAACCTTGCCCAAAACCTCTCCAAAACCTCTCAAAAACCTTTTCCAAAAGCTCCCCAAGACCTTCTCCAGAACCTCCCCAAAATCTTCTCCAAAAGTTCCCCAAGACCTTCTCCAGAACCTCCCCAAAGTCCTCCAGAACCTCCCTTCTCTCACCCACAGGAAAAGGATGGACTGAGGAAACTGGGAGGACTTTGAGCACCTCCAAATTCAAAGCTTAGGAGATGATCCTTGGGATGGATCCAAAAATCCAAAAATCCAAAAAAACTGGCCTTGTCCTGCAGCACCCAAAAAGCTGCTTCTCCAGAACCTAAAACCTTCTCCAAAAGCTCCTAAACGTCCTCCAGAACCTCCCTGATGTCCTCCAGAACCTCTCCCTCATCTCACCTGCAGGAGGAGGATGAACTGAGGGAACCTCTGGATGGGCTTCACCATCAGCCCGTAGAGCGTGACGCGGTCGGCGCTGGCCATCTGCCGCTTCTGAAAATGCCACAAAAACGGGAATTTTTGGGAAATGCCATAAAAAAGGGATTTTTGGGCAAAGCAGAGCCACAGAGGAGCCACGCTGACCTTGAGGAAGTCCAGGAAGGCGGGTTTGGTCAGACAGGCCTTCTTGATCAGGGACATGGCCGTGGTGAAGTTGTTGACGTAGTCACTGTAGACGTCCAGCACCATGGACTTGGAGAACTGGGGGAGGATGGGAGAGTGGGAATGGTGTGGGGCTTCCCAAAAAACGGGGTGGGATTCCCAGAAAACAGGGTGGGCAATGTTCTGGGGGTGTCCCATCACTCCAATCCTCCACCCATCCCTGGTGGGATGCCAAGCGATGTTTGGGGCTGATTCCTGATTTTTCTTCCTACTGAGGTCACAAGTCCAGCACCATAGACTTGGAGAACTGGGAGAGGACAGGAGAGTGGGAATGGAGTGGAGCTTCCCAAAAAATGGGAAATTGTGCAATGCTGGGGGTGCGCCATCACTCCGATCCTTCACCCATCCCTGGTGGGATCCCAAGAAAAGCTTGGTGGTGATTCCCAGTTTTTTATCCTACCCAGGCCATGAGTCCAGCACCATTGACTTGGAGAACTGCGAAAGGACAGGAGAATGGGAATGGTGTAGGGTTTCCCAAAAAATGGGGTGGGCAAAGTGCTGGGGGTGTCCCAAGGTGGGGCTTCATCAATGCAATCCTCCACCCATCCCCGGTGGGATCCCAGGGGATTTTGGGGGTGATTCCCAACTGATGAGATCCCAGGGGGACTTTGGGGGCAATTCCTGATCCCTAACGGGATCCCAGGGGAGGTATGGGGGTGATTCCCAATTTCTGGTTTTTGATGGGACCTCAGGGAGGTCTGGGGGTAATTCCCAGTCTCTGATGCCAGGGGGGGTTTGGGAGAAATTCCCAATCTTTGGGGAGGATTAGGGATGATTCCCAACCTCTGATCCCAGGGGGATTTTGGGCCGTTCCTGGTTTTTGCTGGGATCCCAGAGGGATTTGGGGTCATTCCTGGTGTTTGCTGTGATCCCAGGAAGATTTGGGGCCATTCCTGGTGTTTGCTGGGACCTTGCAGGATTTGGGGCCACTCCTGGTTTTTGCTGGGACCCCAACAGGATCTGGGGCAATTTCTGGTTTTTACTGGGATCCCAGCAGGATTTGGGGCCATTCCCAGTCTTTGCCAGGACCCCAGCAGGATTTGGTTTCTGCTGTGATCCCAGCAGGATTTGGGGCCATTCCTGGTGTTTCCTGTGACCCCAGTGGGATTTGGGGCCATTCCCGGTGTTTCCTGTGACCCCAGTGGGATTTGGGGCCATTCCCGGTGTTTCCTGTGACCCCAGTGGGATTTGGGGCCGTTGTTCCCGTTTCCCCCGCACCGAGGCCACGAAGAGGTCCCCGATCTTCTCGTTGGAGTCCCACTCGGCCACGCGCGAGGCCAGGGCGATCTGGAACATGGAGTGGCACTGCAGGATCTCCTTCAGCCGGAAGAACACCAGCTGGCACTTGCGGGCGCTCAGCACCTTGGGCTCCATCTCCAGCAGCGGGTTCCGGTAATCCTGCGGGAATGGCGGCGCTGGGATTGCGGGATCCGTGCCGGGGGATCCCCGCCCCACCCCGGCTGGGCCCCCACCTGCAGGATGCGCTTCAGGGAGTCCACGTAGCTGCGCTCGCTCTGCACGATGGAGCCCAGGATGTGCCGCCGGAGCACCTGCGGGGCACAGGAATGGATCCTGATCCCAAAATCCCCAATCCCGGGACCAGGGAAAGGCCCTGATCCCAAAATCCCAAATCCCGGGACCAGGGAAAGGCCCTGATCCCAAAATCCCCAATTCCAGGATCGGGAAATGCAGGAACAGCCCTGATCCCAAAATCCCCAATCCCAGGATCAGAAAAATGCAGGAACAGCCCTGATCCCAGAGTCCCGAATTCTGGGATTGGGGAAAGGCAGGCACAGCCCTGATCCCAAAATCCCCAATTCCAGGATTGGGGAAAGGCAGGAACAGCCATAATCCCAAAATCCCCAATCTTGGCATCAGGGAAATGCAGGAACAACTCTGATCCCAAGATCCCCAAACCTGGGATTGGAGAAATGCAGGCACAGCCCTGATCCCAAAATCCCCAATCCTACAACAGGGAAATGCAGGCACAGCCCTGATCCCACAAGTCCCAAATCCCAGGATCGGGGAAAGGCAGGCACAGCCATGATCCACAAATCCCAGGATAGGGGAAAGGCAGGCCCAGGTTGTGGGGCTCAGCCGTGATCCCCCAGCCCCAAATCCCAGGAAAAGGGAAGCAGCCCCAGCCCTGCGGAAGCGCTGACCCAGCAGCACCGTTTCTGCTGACTCGGCATTTCCCTGTTGCTCAATCACGGGGCCCGGGGGACGCTGTGACCCCCCCAGATCCCGGGAAAGCCCCAATCCCCAGAGATCCCGGGAAAGCCTCAATCCCAGGAGATCCTGGGAAAGCCTCGATCCCAGGAGATCCTGGGAAAGCTCTGATCCCAGGAAAGCCATGATCCCAGTCCCAGGAAATCGTGGGAAAGCCCTAATCCCAGATCCCAGGAAAGCCCTGGTCTCAGGAAAGCCGTGATCCCAATCCCAGGAAAGCCCAGATCCCAGGAAATCCCCAATCCCAGATCCCAGGAAAGACCCAACCCCAGGAAAACCCTGATCCCAATCCCAGGAAAGCCCAAATCCCAGGAAAGCCTCGATCCCAGATCCCAGGAAAGCCAAGATCCTGGGAAATCCCCAATCCCAGATCTCAGGAAAGACCCAATCCTAGGAAAGCCCTGATCCCAACCCCAAGAAAGCCCAAATCCCAGGAAAGCCCCGACCCCGGGCGACCCCGGACCTGCTGCGGGCTCAGCCCCTCGGGCGCGGGGCCCAGCTCGGGCGGGGGGTGCCTCATGTCGGACACGGTGACTTCCAGGAACCCGGTGTCCTCCTCCTCCGAGTCCCCTGCGGCACGGGAACACCAAAAACCCCAAATTGACCCAAACTGACCCAAACTGAGCCTTCCGGGGCCGGAGGCGCAGCTTCTCCTGGTATTCCCGGTACCCCGTGTCCTTCCAGAGCGGTCACCAGACACCAGGATGAGCCGGGCAGGAGCGGGGATGGGACCGGGAGGGGACAGGGAGGGTCCCCATCCCAAAAATCCACCCGGGAATAGTGGGAACAGCGCCTCGTCCTTGCTCCGAGACAGCGGGAAACGGGAAAAGGAGCCGGTAAAAGGAGCCCAGGAAAAATGGGAAGTTCCGGAGTGGGGACCAGGACAGCGCCACGGGGAGGGGACACGGAGAGTCCCCATCCTAAAAAGCCCCCGGGAATAGCGGGAACAGCGCCTCGTCCTCGCTCTGAGACAGTGGGAAACCGGAAAAGGAGCCGGGAAAAGGAGGCGAGAGCCCAGGAAAAGTGGTAAGTGCCGGAGTGGGGACCAGGACAGCGCCACGGGGAGGGGACAGGGAGGGTCCCCATCCCAAAAATCCGCCCGGGAATAGCGGGAACAGTGCCTCGTTCTTGCTCCGAGACAGCGGGAACCGGGAGAAGGAGCCGGGAGCGCAGGAAAAGCAGGACGCGCCGGAGCGGGCAGCCCTTACCCGAGGCCGAAGCAGCCGAGGAGGAGGAGGGAGAGCGAGCCAAGGAAAGCTCGGGATGAGCCAAAGAAAACGTGGGATGGGAGCGCGGCCGTCGCCTCCACATGGCCCCGGCCCCATCCCGGGCCAGAAATCCCGGGAAGGGGAAGGGTTGGGGGGAGAGAAGGAGGAAGGGAAGGGAGGAAGGGAGGGAAGGGCTGCGGGGACCTTTTTCCTTCCCTAATTTCGGCTCCTCCTCCCCGGGGATGCTCTCCCGGGATTGCCGCGCCCCAAAGCCGCGCTGGCCATGCGGGAACGGCGGGACCGATCCCATGGGAACGGCGGGAACAGCGGGAACAGCGGGAACAGCGGGAACGATCCCATGGGAATGGTGGGAACAGAGGGACCGACCCCATGGGAACGGCGGGAACAGCGGGACCGATCCCATGGGAACGGCGGGAACAGAGGGACCGATCCCATGGGAACGGCAGGAACGGCGGGACCGATTCCATGAAGCTGCGGGAACGGTGGGACACACACAGCCGATCCCATCCCATGGAAAGCTGCAGGAAAGGCGGGAACACACACGGCCAATCCCACGGGAATGCTCTGGGAATGCGGGGAACATACAGCCGATCCCATGGGAACGCCAGGACACACACATTTCCCATGGGAATGCTCTGGGAATGCGGGAACACGCAGCAGATCCCATGGGAAAGCCGGGAACACGCAGTCGATCCCATGGGAGTGCTCTGAGAATGCCAGGAACACGCAGTAGATCCCATGGGAAAGCTGGGAATACACATAGCAGATCCCATGGAAATGCTGGGAACACACACAGGTGATCCCATGGAATGCTCTGGGAACGCCGGGAACCACAGCTGATCCCCCAGGAAAGCCGGGAACACACAGCCGATCCCATGGAAAGCTGCAGAAATGCCAGGAACACGCGGTGGATCCCCCATGGGAATGGTCTGGGAATGCTGGGAACACACAGCCGATCCCCCAGGAAAGCCGAGAACACGCAGCCAACCCCATTGAAAGCTGCAGAAATGCTGGGAACACGCAGCCGATCCCACAGGAATGCTCTGGGAATGCCGGGAACACACGCGGCCGATCCCCCGGGAAGCTCCAGGCGGGCGCTGGGATCCAGCGGGATCGATCCTACCTCCCCTGGATCCTACCTGCCCCGGGCTGCTCCAGGGAAACCCGGGAGCTCCGGCGCGAGCGCGGCGGCTTCTCCGCCTCGGCCGCGCTCCTCCTGCGCTCCCCATCCCCTGCGGCACAGGGAAAGGGCCCGGGAATTGGGAATTCAGGGGAAAACCCGCAGGGAAAACCCCAGGAATTGGGAATTCAGGGAAAACCCGCAGGGAAAACCCCAGGATGGTCCCGGTGCTGCTGGGGGGGAGCGGCTGTTTTATCCCAAAAACGCGAGGAGAGAGTTGGAGTTTGCAAGGAGTGGGAAGAGCCCAAGGAAAGCTTCGGATGTAGGGAATAATCCAGGAAAAATGGGAAAGGGGAGCAGGATGAGGATTCCCTAAAAATCATCCTCTCTCCAAGGGCTGTGCTGGGCTGTGGGGTTTGGGTTTCCTGCTTCCCATTCCCTACGGGACAGGGAATGGTCAGGAAAACCCCCTGGGAACTGGGAATTTAGGGGAAAGTCCTGAGGGAAAGATCCAAGGAAAACCCCCTGGGAATTGGGAGTTCAGGAGAAAAATCCTGAGGGAAAAAACCCCCAAGGAATTGGGAATTCAGGGAAAAAAATCCTGAAGGAAAAATCCAGTGAAAACCTCCTGGGAACTGGGAATTCAGAGGAAAAATCCTGAGGGGGAAATCCAAGGGAAACCCTCTTGGAATTGGGAATTCAGGGGGAAAATCCTGAGGGAAAAACCTCAGAAAAACCCCCAAGGAATTGGGAATTCAGGGGAAAAATCCTGAAGGAAAAATCCCACGAAAACTTCCTGAATTGGGAATTCAAGTGAAAATCCTGAGGGAGAACTCCAAGGAAAAACCCCAAGGAACTGGGAATTCAGGGGAAAATCCTGAAGGAAAAAATCCAATTAAAACCTTGTGGGAATTGGGAATTGAGAGAAAAAATCCTGAAGGAAAAATCCAATTAAAACCTCGTGGGAATTGGGAATTCAGGGGGAAAATCCTGAAGGAAAAATCCACAGGAAAGCCCCTGGGAATTGGGAATTCAGGTGGAAAATCCTGAGGGGAAAACCCAAGAAAAAACCCCAAGGAATTGCGAATTCAGAAAAATAATTCTTAAGGAAAAATCCACAGGAAAGCCCCTGGGAATTGTGGATTCAGGGAAAGAAATCCTGAAGGAAAAAAATCCAAGGAGGAATCCCCAAGGAATTGGGAATTCAGGGGGAAAATCTTGAAAGAAAATCCATGGGAAACCCTGTGGGAATTGGGAATTCAGGGAAAGAAATCCTGGAGGGACAAATGCCTAAAGGAAAGACGCAAGGACAGGCCGGGTGCCGCCGTTTTATCCCTGAAGGACAAAAGGAGGGAGGTGGAGCCTGTAGAGATCCTGGGAAGTTCCAGATCCGTGGAATGAGGTGGGAGAAATGGAAGGAGGTTCTGGAGGGAGGGGGTGCCTGGTTCCATAGGGATGGGATCCCTGGGGTTCCATAGGGATGGGATCCCCAGGATTCTGGAGGGATGGGATCTCTGGTTTCAGAGGAATGGGATTCCCGGGGTTCCATGAGGATGGGGTTCCCAGAGGTTCCCTGGGAATGGGATTCTCTGGTTCCAGGGGGATAGAATTCTCTGTGGATAGGGTTCCCTGGTTCCAGAGGGATGGAATTCCCCAGGGATGGGATCCTGGAGGTTCACTGGGGATGGGATCCTCAGTTCCAGAGGAATGGGATCCCTGGGGTTCTGGAGGGATGGGAACCCCAGTTCCACAGAGATGGGATCCCCAGGGTCCATAAGGATGGGATCCCCTCGTTCCAGAGAGAAGGGATTCCCTGGGGATGGGGTTCCTGGGGTTCCCTGGGGATGGGATCCCTGGGGTTCTATGGGGATGGAATTCCATAGGGATGGGGTTCCCTGGGGATGGGATCCCTGGGGCTTTCTGGGGATGCGATCCCTGGGGTTCTATGGGGATGTGATCTCTGGGGATAGGATCCCAGAGGTTCCCTGGGGATGGAATGCCCTAGGGATGGGGTTCCCTGGGGATGGGATCCCAGAGGTTCCCTGGGGATGGAATTCCCTAGGGATGGGGTTCCCTGGGGATGGGATCCCTGGGGTTCCCTGGGGATGGAATTTCCTGGGGCTGGGATCCCGGGGTCCCCGGTTGCTCACCGGTGCCGTCGCGGCGCTGCAGGAAGGTGACCCGGCGCAGCACGGCCATGCGCGTGCGCTCCAGCCCGTCCTTGGTGCCGCTGCGCGCCGCCCGCATCAGCTGAGACACCTGCAACGGAACGGGGTCAGCACCAACGCGGGGATCAGCTCAGGGATCACAGGGATCACTGCAGGGATCATCACAGGGATCATCACAGGGCTCTCAGGGGTCACCAGGATCACAGCGATCGTCACTGGGATCATCACAGGGATCAGCAGGACCATCACTGGGATCACAGGGACCACCAGGATCTCAGGGATCACCCTGGGATCACCAGGATCATCACTGGGATCAGCAGGATCATCACTGGGATCACTAGGATCATCACCAAGATCACTGGGATCACAGGGGTCACTGGGATCTCAGGGGTCACTGGGATCACCAGGATCATCACCAAGATCACTGGGATCTCAGGGGTCACTGGGATCTCAGGGGTCACTGGGATCTCAGGGGTCACTGGGATCACAAGGATCATCACTGGGATTTCAGGGATCATCACAGGGATCATCAGGGGTCACCAGAATCACAGGGATCATCACTGAGATCACTGGGATCACAGGAGTCACTGGGATCATCACTGGGATCACAGGGATCATCACCAGGATCACAGGGATTGCAGGGATCCCCAGGATCACTGGGATCTCAAGGATCACAGGGATCAGTGGGATGACCACTGGGATCACAGGGATCATCACAGGGATCATCACAAAGACCACGGGGATCATCAGGATAACAGGGATAGAATAAAACCACCAGGATCACAAGAATAACAGGAATAACAGGCATCACAGGCATAACAAGGAAAACAGAGATCTCAGGGATCATCACCGGGATCTCAGGGATCAGCTCAGTGATCACAGCGATCAGCACGGGGATGAGGAAGCTCCAGGCTGCCTCAGATCCCTCCCGGATCCAGCCCCTCAGGAAGATCCCTGCAGCGCCATCCCCGGTTTTCCCACACAGCCGGGGAACAGGGCCAGGGATCCCCCTGGATCCCCCCAGATCCCCGGGATCCCCCCATGGATGGCAGCAGCCACAGCGGGGTCGTGCAGCGCAGCCAAGCGGGGCCGGGCAGGGAGGTGGGGATGGGATGTGCGGGGCAGGGAAAGGGGGCTCGGCCTTTCCCACCCCAAATCCTGGGCTTCTACCCCAAATCTGACAGTTCTACCCAAAATCCCAGCATTTCTAACCTAAATCCCAATGTTGTACCCCAAATCCGACAGTTCTACCCCAAGGAATGCTAGCTGGGATATGATGGGGTGGGAAAGGCTCTGCCCTGAGCTTCCACAATTCCCAAAATTCTCCCTCCTGAATTCCTTCCTGAATTTCTTCCCGAATTCCTTCCCTTGTAAATTCCTTCAGGAATTCCTTCCTGAATTCCTAAACTCAGTATTTTCTCCCTGAATTCCTTCCCGAATTCCTGAATTCTTTCCTGAATTCCTGAATTCCTTCCTGAATTCCTGAGCTCATCATTTTCTTCCTGAATTCCTGAACTCGTTATTTTCTTCCTGAATTCCTTCCCGAATTCCTGAACTCATGATTTTTTCCTGAATTCCTTCCTGAATTCCTGAATTCTTTCCTGAATTCCTGAACTCATTATTTTCTTCCAGAACTCCTTCCTGAATTCCTTCCCAAATTCCTGAGCTCATTTTTTTTCCTGAATTCCTTCCTGACTTCCTGAATTCTTTTCCATATTCCTGAATTCTTTCCTGAATTCCTGAATTCCTTCCCAAATTCCTGAACTCATTATTTTCTCCCTGAATTCCTGAATTCCTTCCTGAATTCCTGAATTCTTTTCCAAATTCCTGAATTCTTTTCCAAATTCCTGAATTCCTTCCTGAATTCCTGAACTCATCATTTTCTTCCTGAATTTCCTCCTGAATTCCTTCCCAAATTCCTGAATTCTTTCCTGAATTCCTGAACTCATTATTTTTTTCCTGAATTCCTTCCTGAATTCCTTCCCAAATTCCTGAACTCATCATTTTCTTCCTGAATTCCTGAATTCCTTCCTGAATTTCTGAGTTCTTTCCTGAATTCCTGAACTCATGATTTTCTTCCTGAATTCCTTCCTGAGTTCCTGAATTCTTTTCCAAATTCCTGAATTCTTTCCTGAATTCCTGAATTCCCTCCCGAATTCCTGAACTCATCATTTTCCTCCTGAATTCCTTCCCGAATTCCTGAATTCTTTCCCAAATTCCCGAACTAATTATTTTCTTCCTGAACTCCTTCCTGAATTCCTGAATTATTTTCCAAATTCCTGAATTCTTTCCTGAATTCCTGAATTCTTTCCTGAACTCCTTCCCGAATTCCTGAACTAATAATTTTCCACCTGAATTCCTGAACTCCTAATTTTCTTCCCTGATTTTTTCCTGAATTCCTTCCCAAATTCCTGAACTCATGATTTTCTCTCTGAATTCCTGAATACCTTAACTCATTATTTTCTCCCTGAATTCCTGAATTCCTTCCCAAATTCCTGAACTCATTATTTCCTCCCTGAATTCCCGAGTCCCTGTATCCCTGAATTCCGATGTCTTGGGAAGCCTTGGGAGCTGCCGGCCACGAGCAGCACCCCAGCAGCTCCAGGCTGATTTTCTGGGACAGGAATGGGACGGGCCCAGCCTGGATCCATTCCAGGAGGGAATTTTATCCCCCCCAGGCCGGGGATTTGGGGAATTTTGGGCTGCGGGACGGGGTCGGTACCTTCCAATCGGATTTGTGCTTCAGCTCCTGCATTTCCTTCCCCCCAACTCTCAGAGCCAGGAGCTCCCGCTTAGTCCTGGCGCATTTTTCCTTGAGTTTATGGAGGTCTGGAGAGAGCTGAGCCCAAAGCAAAGCGGGAGAGCAGCAGAGCAGAGATCCCGGGAAGCAGCAAATGCAAAAAAACAGGAGAGATCATCCCAAAGGAGCAGGGAACGGCGGCGGCAGCCTGGAATTCCGGCTGGGAGCAGGCGGGGAAAGACTCAGAAATGGGAGGAATCATCCCAAAAATCCTGAAATGCCAGCTGGGATGGAGCAGGGAATGCAGCAGGAGCAGTGAAAGGCACGAAAAGGCTCAAAAACAGGAGAAATGACCCCAGAATTCCAGCTGGGATGCAGCAGGGAATGCAGCAGGAGCAGGGAAAGGCAGAGAGAGGCTCAAAAGGAGGAGAAATCATCCCAGAATTCCAGCTGGGATAGAGTAGGGAGTGCAGGAACAGCAGGGAAAGCAGCACAGAACAGGCAGCAGCATCCTGGAATTCCAGTGAGAATGGAGCAGGGAATGCAGGAACAGCAGGGAAAGGCTCAAAAAAAAGAAATCATCCCAAAAATCCTGTCTGGGAGCACACAGGGAGCGCAGGAGCAGCAAGGAAAGGCTCAGAAATGAGAGGAATCATCCCAAAAATCCTGAAATGCCAGCTGGGATGGAGCAGGGAATGCAGTAGGAGCAGGGAAAGGCAGAGAGAGGCTCAAAAACAGGAGAAATGACCCCAGAATTCCAGCTGGGATGGAGCAGAGAATGCAGCAGGAGCAGGGAAAGGCAGAGAGAGGCTCAAAAGGAGGAGAAATCATCCTGGAATTCCAGCTGGGATGGAGCAGGGAATGCAGGAAAGGGAAAAGCAGGGAGAGCCCCAAAAGCAGGAGGAATCATCCCAAAAATCCCGGAATTCCAGCTGGGATGGAGCAGGGAGTGCAGGAGAAGGGAAAGGCAGGGAGAGCCCCAAAAGCAGGAGGAATCATCCCAAAGCAGCAGGAACAGGCAACTGAATCCCAAAATTCCAGCTGGGATGGAGCAGGGAGTGCAGCAGGAGCAGGAAAGGCAGGGAGAGGCTCCAGCAGGGGGAAAATTAAAAGGGAAGGAGAAAACCAGAAAGAAAATTCCAGGAAAAACTGGATGCTGCGGGATGCTGTGGCGCCTCCACGCAGGAGAATCCCAGGAAAAGCCAGGATGAGAATTCCAAGGGAGCAATGAATGAGATTTCTAAGGAGGGGTGGACGAGTGTTCCAAGGGATGGATGAAGATTCCAAGAGATGGATGAGGGTTCCAAAGGGATGGATGAAGATTCCAAAGGGATGGATGAGGGTTCCAAAGGGATGGATGAGGGCTCCAAAGGGATGGGTACCTTGGGCTGGAACGCCGCACGGAGCTTGGCCGGCTCCGCGTCCCGCCGGGATTCCGGCCGGGATTCCTCTCCGGACTCGCCCTCGCTGTAGCTCTCGAACTCGCTGGAGCTCCAGCCCAGGTCCTGCCCCAGGCGCGTCCCCTCCCCGCGCTGCACCTCGGCGTAGATCAGCCCCGCGCCTGCCGGGCATCGGCAACGACCAGTGCATTCCCATTCCCACTGCATTCCCATTCCCAATGCATTCCCATTCCATTCCATTCCCACTGCATCCCCATTCCCACTCCATTCCCACCCCTGCTCCATTCCCATTCCCATGCCATGCCCATCCCTGCTCCATTCCCATCCCCATTCATGCTCCATCCCTATTCCCACTCCATTCCTGCTCCATTCCCATTCCATCCCAGCTCCATTCCCATTCCTGCCCCATCCCCATTCCCATTCCCATCCTTGCTCCATTCCCACCTCTGCTCCATTCCCATCCCCATTCGTGCTCCATCCCTATTCCCATTCCTGCTCCACTCCCACTCCATTCCCATTCCATCCCCGCTCTATTCCTGCTCCATTCCCATCCCTGCTCCACTCCTGCTCCATTCCCATCCCCACTCCATTCCTGTTCCATTCCTGCTCCATTCCCATTCCCGCTCCACTCCCACTTTTCCTGCTCCATTCCCGCTTTTCCCTGCGCTCCCAAGCCATGGGAATTCTGGGCTTTGACTGTTTGGAAGGGAGTTGGGAGCACTCCAAGATGGATGGGTGAATCCAGGGGAATTGATCCCCTGGGAGTGACAGGAATGAGGGGGATAGAGGAAGGGGAATGAGGAAGGAAGGAGAATTTTGGCAATTGGGGAATCCTAGTGCACAACCCCAGAATTCCCATTCTCTGGAACCCTCAGGGTCCTGCAGCCCCCCTGGGAGCAGCTCCATCCCTCCCAGATCCCAGGATTTCCCCAGTTATTCCCACCCACAGCCTCCTGGAGGATGGGACTCTCCTTCCTGACAGAAAAAGGGATGGGGGCCCCTGGAAAACCGGGAAGAGGCAGCTCCCAGCTGGAAAAGCAGGAAGAGCGTTCCCGTACCGTCCTGATCCACATCCAGGCCCTCGCAGGGAACGTCGTCGTAGATGACCTCGTCCTCCACCTCTGGGAAGGAGAAACGCTCCCCTGGGAACACCAGGATTGGGATTGGGATTGGGATTGGGATCGGGATCAGCAGCCCAGGACCCCAAAGTGGTGCAGAAACTTTCCTGATCCCAGCAGGGGTTATCCCAGGGGTTATCCCGGGGGTTTTCCCGGGGGGTTATCCCAAGGGTTTATCCCAGGGGTTTAATCCCAGGGGTTATCCCAGGGGTTATCCCAGGGGTTATCCCAGGGTTTATCCCAAGGGTTTAATCCCAGGGGTTTAATCCCAAGGTTTAATCCCAAGGGTTAATCCCAGGGGTTATCCCAAGGGTTTATCCCAGGGGTTTAATCCCAAGGTTTAATCCCAGCCTTTCCCCACCTCGGCAGATGCTCTCCCTCTTCCAGGTGCGGGTCCGGATCTGGGAATCTCCTCCGGCTTCACCATTGCTCACCTGTGCCGGGATCCTGCAGGAGCATTCCAGGGAAAAATCCCTCAGGACTGGAGGGCAAATCCCCTGGGATTGGGGGCTCCCAAAGCTCCCACCTGCTGTCACCCCCATTCCCATCACAGGAACAAAATAAGGAATTTTTTAAAGGAATTTCCCCCCCACCCGCCCCGCCATCTGCTCCTTGGGATCCCAGGATTTAGGGTCGTCCCAGGTTTTTAGGGATGTTCTGCCAACCACGCTCAGGGATGATGGAAAAGATCCCAAAATCCCAGAGCTCTCCAGCTCGGAGCTCTTTGAAATGCAGAGAAGTTGGGGGAAACTGAGGCACAGCAGCAGCTGGGACACCAAACGGAGGGGACGGATCCCAAAGATCCATCACGGGACCCAAAATCCCACCAGAACTCCCGGAATTCCCACCAAAACCTCCTGAAACCCCCCACCAAATCCCAGGAAACTCCTGGGAAATCCCAGGAAACTCCCCCAAATCCCACCAGAACTCCCTGAAATCCCACCAGAACCCCAAAACTCCCAGGAAATCCCACAAAATGCCCCAAATCCCACCAGAACCCCCCAAATTCCCTGGAAATCCCACTAAATGCCCCAAATCCCACTCACCCTTCCTGGGTCTCCGGCTCCAGCCCTTCTGTGGGGAAGGAAAGCAGCAAAGAGAAAAGGGGTCAGCACCCCGGGATGTACTGGGAATACTGGGAATGAGCAGGAATTCCACATGGGAATATCAGGAATTCCCCACCAGGAAATGAGCAGGAACTCCATAGTGGCAATTCTGGGAATTCCACATTGGGAATATTGGGGATTCCACACCAGGAATGAGCAGGAATTCCACATGGGAATGCTGGGATCTCCATACCAGGAATAAGCAGGAATTTCATACTGGGAATGAGCAGGAATTCCACACCAGGAATGAGCAGGAATTCCATACTGGCTGTACTGGGAATTCCACACTGGGAATACTGGGAATTCCACACTGGGAATGAGCAGGAATTCCACATAGGAATACCAGGAACACCATACCAGGAATAAGCAGGAATTCCATACTGGGAATGAGAGGGAATTCCGCACCAGGAATGGACAGGAATTCCACAAGGGAATATTGGGAATTCCACACTGGAAATACTGGGAATTCCACACTGGGAATACTGGGAACCCCATATCAGGTATAAACAGGAATTCCACACCGGGAATGAGCGGGGATTCCATACTGGCAATACTGGGAATTCCACAGTGGGAATGACCAGGAATTCCACATGGGAATACCAGGAACTCCATACCAGGAATAAGCAGGAATTTTATACTGGGAATGAGCAGGAATTCCACACCAGGAATGAGCAGGAATTCTACAAGGAATACTGGGAATTCCACACTGGGAATATTGGGAATTCCACACTGGGAATACTGAGAATTCCACACTGGGAATGACCAGGAATTCCACATGGGAATACCAGGAACACCATACCAGGAATAAGAAGGAATTCCACACTGGGAATAAGCAGCAATTCCATACTGGCAATACTGGGAATTCCATACTGGGAATACTGGGAACTCCATACCAAGAATAACCGGGAATTCCACACTGGGAATAAACAGGAATTCCACTCTGGGAATGAGTGAGAATTCCACATGAAAATACTGGGAATTCCACATGGGAATGAGGGGGAATTCCACAAGGGAATACTGGGAATTCCACACGGGAATGAGGGGGCATTCTGCACTGGGAATGAACAGGAGTTCCACAGGGGAATACTGGGAATTCCACACCGGGAATAAACAGGAATTCCACACTGGGAATGAGCGAGAATTCCACAAGGGAACACTGGGAATTCCACACTGGGAATGAGCGAGAATTCCACAAGGGAATACTGGGAATTCCACACTGGGAATGAGTGAGAATTCCACAAGGGAATACTGGAAATTCCACATTGGGAATGAGTGGTACTGGGAATGAGCGAGAATTCCACAAGGGAACACTGGGAATTCCACACCAGGAATAAACAGGAATTCCACACTGGGAATGAGCGAGAATTCCACAAGGGAATACTGGGAATTC
>JAWWEY010000075.1:1659646-1669799 GCA_035582745.1 Loriotus luctuosus
GGATCTCTGAGGCTGTTTTCCCTGTCTCGATCCCTGCTAGTGCTGGATTCCCAGAAGCACGTGTTCTCCTGGGATTTGGGATCTGGGATTTGGGATCTCTGAGGCTGTTTTTCCTGTCTCCATCCCAGCTGGTGCTGGATTCCCAGAAGCGCGTGTTCTCCTGGGGCTTTGGGGGCTACGGGCGCCTGGGCCACGCGGAGCAGAAGGACGAGATGGTTCCCAGGCTGGTGAAGCTCTTCGACTTCCCGGGACGCGGCGCCGCGCAGATCTACGCGGGATACACCTGCTCCTTCGCCGTCAGCGAGACCGGTGCGACACGGGATTTGGGAATGCTGGGGGGGATGGCAGCGAGATGGGTGGGATACGGGATTGGGATATGGGAATGCTGTGGGGCATAGCAGTGAGATGGGTGGGATATGGGATCGGGATTCGGGAATGCTGAGGGGGGATGGCAATGAGATGGGTGGGATACGGGATTGGGATTCAGGAATGCCGGGTGGATGGCAGTGAGACGGGTGGGATTTGGGATTTGGGAATGTTGGGGGGGATGGCAATGAGACAGGTGGGATACTGGGTACGGGATTCGGGAATTCTGGGGGGATGGCAGCAAGACAGGTGGGATTTGGGATATGGGACACAGGATATGGGAATGCTGCAAGGGGATGGCAGTGAGATGGGTGGGATACGGGATTTGGGAATGCTAGGGGGGATGACAGCAAGACAGGTGGGAATGCAGGGTCTGGGATTTGTGAATGCTGGGGGAGATGGCAGCGAGACAGGTGGGATTCCCAGGATCCCAGCATTTGGGAATGGCAGGAGACCCTTCAGCAGGACAGGTGGGAACTTGGGATTTGGAATTTGGGAATGCTGGGGGAGATGGCAGTGGGACAGGTGGGAATTTGGGATTTGGGAATGCTGGGGGGCAGCTGTCAGTGGGCCAAGTGGGATTCCCAGGATTTGGGAATGCTGAGGAAGACAGGTGGGAATGCCAGGATCGTGGGATTTGGGATTTGGGAATGCTGGGAGAAAGGTGGACTGACAGGGATGCAGGATTCCAGGGATGCAGGATTCAGGAATGCTGGGGGCAGCCCTCAGCGAGACAGGTGGGATCCCAGGGGTCCCAGGATTTGGGAATGCTGGGCAGGCTGTGGGATTCCCAGGATCCTGAGATCTGGGGATGCTGGGGGAACTGTGGCCTGACAGGTGGGATTTGGGAATGGTGCAGAAGAGCTGAGACAGGTGGGAATCCTGGGATCCCGGGATCTGGGAGTTCTCAGGGAGCTGTGGCCTGTCAGCTGGGATCTCAGGGATCCTGGGATTTGGGAATTCTGGGCCAGCCATTGCCTGACAAGTGGGAGTCCTGGGATCTGGGATTTGGGAACACTTGGGGAGATGGCAGCAGGACAGGTGGAAATGCTGGAATCCCAGGATTTCAGAATGCTTGGGGAAAGGTGGACTGACAGGTGGGATTCCCAGGATCTGGGAACTCCAGGGATCCGTGGCCTGACAGGTGGGATCCCAGGGATCCCTGACAGATGGGATTCCTGGGAATGCTGGGATTTGGGAATTCTAGGGGGAGCTGTTACCTGACAGGTGGGATTCCCAGGATCAGGAATTCCGGGGCATCCGTGCCCTAACAGGTGGGGTTCCTGGGACTGGGAATTCCAGGATCCAGGATCCCTGACAGGTGAGAATCCCAGGATCAGGAATTCCGGGATTTGTGCCATGACAGGTGGGATTCCCAGGATTTAGGAATTCTGCGGGACCCAGGCCCTGACAGGTGGGGTTCCTGGGATCTCTGACAGGCAGGATTCCCAGGATTTGGGAATTCCGGGCTCCGTGCCCTGACAGGCTCCCTTGCAGGTGGATTGTTCTTCTGGGGCGCCACCAACACCTCCCGGGAGTCCACCATGTACCCCAAGGCCGTGCAGGACCTGTGCGGGTGGAAGATCCGCAGCCTGGCCTGCGGGTGAGTGCTGTGCCGGGAATTCCCCACCCCAATCCCGGGATCTGGGGCCCCGGGACACTCAGGGATCAGGGATCACCTCCCTTGCAGGAAGAGCTCCGTCATCGTGGCGGCCGACGAGAGCACCATCAGCTGGGGGCCCTCGCCCACCTTCGGGGAGCTGGTACTGAATGACACCCCAAAAAAACCCCAAATGAACCCCAAACTGACACCACAAATCCCCCAAACTGACACCACAAATCCCCAACCTCTGACATCCCAAATCCCACAAACTGACACCCCAAATCCCACAAACTAACACCTTGAACCCACCATCAGCTAGGGGCCCTCGCCCACCTTCGGGGAGCTGGTACTGAGTGACACCCCAAGTAAAACCCCAAATAACATACCAAAAACCCCAAATAAAACCCCAAATGACACCCCAAAAACCCCAAAAACTGACACCCCAAACTCACCATCAGCTGGGGGCCCTCGCCCACCTTCGGGGAGCTGGTACCAACACCCAAAAAACCCCAAATCAAACCCCAAATCCCCCAAAGTAACACCCTAAATACCCCAGGGAACCCCAAACTGACACCCCAAATCCCCCAAACTGACATCCCCAAACCCACCATCGGCTGGGGGCCCTCACCCACCTTTGGTGAGCTGGTATTGAATGACACCCCAAATAAGACCCTAAAAGACACCCCAAAAACCCCAAATGACACCCCAAACCCACCGTCAGCTGGGGGCCCTCACCCACCTTTGGGGAGCTGGTACTGACACCCCAAAAACCCCAAAATGACGCCCCAAATACCCCAAACAGTCACCTCAAATACCCCTGGGACACCCCAAATCCCCCAAACCCCACTGAGTGTTCCCTGTCCATGGGGTGTTCCCACAGGGATATGGGGACCACAAACCCAAATCGTCCACGGCGGCTCAGGAGGTGAAGACCCTGGACGGGATCTACACCGAGCAGGTGAGGGGACCCCACAGAGCTTGGGGTGGGGGATGCACAGGGGGGCTCGTCCCACCTGTGGGGTGAGTGCAGGGGACAGACAGGGAATCATTTGGGGTGGCTGAGGCTGTGTGAGCTCATTACACCCATGGTGAGATGGAGAAGGGCACCTGCATTCTCCTTAAATAATTTGGGGTGGCTGAGGCCATGCACAGCTCATCACACCTGTGGGGTGAGGGAGGAGCACCTGGATCCCCCTAAAATGAACGGGGACACTGAGGCTGTGCCCAGCCCATCACACCTGTGGGGTGATGCAGGGAGGCTCTTCCCTAAAATGAACAGGGGTGGGAGGCCCTGTCATGAGTATGGGGCCATCCCATGGAATAAATAGGGACACTGAGGCCATACACAGCTCATCACACCTGTGGGGTGAGGGAGGAGCACCTGGATCCCCCTAAAATGAGCAGGGACACTGAGGCTGTGCCCAGCCCATCACACCTGGGGGGCAATGGAGGCAGGGCACCAGGGGCTATACCCTAAAATGATTTGGGGTGGTTGAGGCTGTGCCCAGCTCACCAGACCCCTGGGGTGAGGGAGGGTGCACATGGGGGCTGTTCCCTAAATAAACAAGGGACTGGGGCCTTGAACAAATCATGGCACCCATGGGGTGAGGGAGGGGGCACCTATGGGGCCCTCCCCTAAAATAATTTGGGGTGGCTGAGACTCCACACGGCTCGTCACACCCCTGGGGTGAGGGAGGGAGGGCAGGGGGGACCCTCCCCTTGGGTAAACCCAGGGGCTGAGGCCGTGCCCAGCTCGTGACACCCGTGGGGTGATGGAGAGAGGGCACGTGAGGGCTGTTCCCTAACTTAAACAGGGAAACTGAGGCCATTCCCTAAATTAAACAGGGAAACTGGGGCCATTCCCTAAATTAAACAGGGAAACTGAGGCCATTCCCTAAATTAAACAGGGAAACTGAGGCTGTGCACAGCTCATCACATCCATGGGGTCATGGACAGGGCACATGGAGCTGTTCCCTAAAATAAACAGGGAAAATGAGGCCATGCCCAGCTCGTGACACCCATGGGGCCCTCCCCTAAAATAAACAGGGCAGTGAGGCCATGCACAGCTCATCACACCTGTGGGGTGATGGAGGGAGGACACCAGGAGCTGTTCCCTAAAATAAGCAGGGAATAAACTGAGGCTATGCACAGCTCATCACATCCATGGGGCCCTCCCCTAAAACAAACAGGGAAACTGAGGCCATGCACAGCCTGTGACACCGGGGTTTATTCCCTAAAACAAACAGGGACACTGGGGCCGTGCCCAGCCCATCACACCCATGGGTGATGTGGGGGGGCGATAAATCCCGGGGCTGAGGCTGTGCCCAGCCCGTGACAGCCCTGGGTGCCCTGCAGGGGGTGCAGGGCCCTTCCCTAAAACTCCTTTGGGATGCTCCAGCCCAGCCTGGATCCCAGCAGGTGGGAGGGATCCCCGGGAAGGCTCCAGATCCCCTCAGCTCCCCTTTCCCTTTTCCATGGGCAGTGTCTGCTCCTGGGTGACCCTTCCCAGTTCCATTCCCGTTCCATGGGCATTCCCTCTCCCAGCTGAGCCATTCCTGGTGGCCATGGGCTATTTCCATTCCCAGCTGATCCATTCCCATTCCAGGTCCCCATGGGCTATTCCTACTACTACTCCTGTTCCTGACCCACTCCCATTCCTGTTCCCTTTCCCATTCCAGGTGGGCATGGGCTATTCCCAGCTGACCCATTCCCATTCCAGGCAGCCATGGGCTACTCCCTCTCCTGTTCCTGTTCTGGATCCATTCCCATTCCTGTTCCCATTCCCGTTCCAGGTGGCCATGGGCTATTCCCACTCCCATTCCTGTTCCCATTCCCGTTCCAGGTGGCCATGGGCTATTCCCACTCCCATTCCTGTTCCCATTCCCATTCCAGGTGGCCATGGGCTATTCCCACTCCCATTCCTGTTCCCATTCCCGTTCCAGGTGGCCATGGGCTATTCCCATTCCCATTCCTGTTCCCATTCCCGTTCCAGGTGGCCATGGGCTATTCCCACTCTCTGGTGATCGCCCGGGACGAGTCGGAGGCGGAGCAGGAGAAGCTGCGGAAGCTCCCGGAGTACAACCCCCGCACCCTCTGAGGGGCCCCGATCCCAATCCCGATCCCAATCCCGCTTCTCCGTCCCGGCTGCCGTGCTCCCTCCCCGTTCCCGCACTCCCAGCCCTCGGGGGGGTCATTCCCACCCCCATTCCCGGCTTTTGGAATTCCCGACCGCAGCCGGGCCTTCCGGCACGTCCCGCCCCGGGTTTTGTAGGGTCTGGCCTTGAATTATTTTTTATTTTATTTGTATTTTTCCGCAGCTTTTTTTTTACCATTTCCCGTTTTTCCAGCCCCAAATCTCCGCAGCTGCCGGCTCGGGATCACTCTGGGGATCCGATCCCGGCTTGGGATCCCTTTAGGGATCTGGGATCCCTAAAGAGCAGCTGCCAACACCTGGTTTTTCCCCTATATTCCCCTTTTTTCCCCCAATATTCCCATTTTTTGCTGGTTTTCCCTACTCTGGGTGCTACAGTTTTTGCAATTTCCCCCCTCCCACCCCTCCAGCATCCGCAGGGATCCCGGATCCCATCCCAGCAGCATTCCCGGGCTCCCCGCCCTCGCCCACCCCGGGGACATCTCAGGGATCACGAGGGGAGTCCCAAAGGAATTTTTTTCCCGGGAATTCGGGGTTTTTTTCCTTCTGGCGGATGGTTTGGCCCGGGATCAGCCGGAATTTCCGCATTCCCAGTTCCCTCCGTGCCAGGTCACTGTGCTGGAATCTCGAGGTGCCTTCAGGAGCAGAGCCCGGCTCTGCCCCGCGCCATTCCCGCTCCCTTCGGGCCGTTTTTAGGGATTCTCCTGGATTTTTCCATGGATTTTTGCTCCTTCCCATCTCCCCCGGGGCGGCGCTCGGGGAGTTTGCAGTAAAAAAATGGGTTTTGGTCAATTTTTGGGATTGGGGGTTGTTTTCCAAAGGCTTTGGAGAGGGGAGATCCCAGCTGAGGGGAGCAGCCAGCAGGAAAATCCCAAATCCTGCTTTTTTAGCAATGTTTAGGATTTGGGGGTGGAAATCACCAAAACCCCACTTGGAGCCCCAAAAGCTGGGGGAGGGGGGCGGTGTCATTCCCACATTCCAGAGGGGCCATTCCCGAGGACTTCCCAGCTCGGGAAGGCTCCAGGAGGAGCTGGAGCTGCTGGAGCCAGGCCAGAGGAGGCTCCATGGGGATCAGAGGGATGGAGCAGCTCTGCTGGGAGAGCTGGGGGTGCTCACCTGGAGAGGAGAAGCTCCAGGGAGAGCTCAGAGCCCTTGCAGGGCCTGAAGGGGCTCCAGGAGAGCTGCAGAGGGACTGGGGAAAAGGATGGAGGGACAGGACACAGGGGAATGGCTCCCACTGCCAGAGGGCAGGGATGGGTGGGAGATTGGGAATTGGGAATTGTTCCCTGGCACAGGGTGCCCAGAGCAGCTGCCTCCTCTCGGCAGGACATGGGTGATCTGGGAGAGCACAGGGGGCCCGGTGTCCCTGGGCTGGCAGAGATGGATGAGCACAGGAGGGATGAAGGTGCAGCTCTCCAGCCTTGGCCGGTGACGCGAGCGGGCGTTTGCTGCGTGGGCACATCGGGATTATCGCCAGGAAAGGGACAGGAGGTTCCTCACAGACGCTGGGTGATTGCCATGCCAAGGGCAGGGCTGGGTGACACAGCAGAGGGGCTGGCAGGGCAGGGGGTGCAGGTTTACTGGTGGCTTCTTTCCAGCACCACTCTGGCTTTTGGTGCGGGAACTGGGGGGAGTGGGATTGAACTGGGGCTGGGAAAACAAACAGAACTTGACCAAAAAGGGCAAGTTTTGTGTGTGACTGGGTTTAGTAGCTTCTTCAGTCCTAAAACTGTTTTCTCACAGTATGTTTCAAGCCTAGGAAAATGATAATATAGGATGGTTTCAAAGCCTAAACAAATCTCACTGAATGCTGGTTTTCATTAATGATTTCTGGGCACTCCAGAAACCTTTCTAGACTTGCCTTGTTCGCAATGGCTCCTTCGATGGCCAAAATTGAATACATGAGGGATAAATATGTGGTTTTTTGAGCCAAGTATTTTGCTCAGTAACATGATGAAAAAGTGAAAAAAACTTTAAAAATCAATACTTTGTTTAAGTCTTGCAAACACTCTGAGATTTTCATGTACACAGACTTCTCCTGCCAGTTTTTAGGAACAGTAAATTTTTGCTAACATGCCTCTGTTACCCTGCAATTTAATGTCCATTTCCACATCTGCTGTGTTGTTAGTCTGCCTCCTGCTTTGTGGTTTATTTGGGTAAACTGCCTTTTTTAAAATTGTTTTTGTTACCTTTTGTGAGCATGCCAGAGGCCCTAGGGTGCCAATAAATGGGAATATTAGTGCTCCTTCTGACTGCTGTTTCCCTCTGCTTGCTTGTGACCCAATCCTGAATCTCTGCCCAGCCTGCTGAGCTGAATTTTCCTGATCAGAAAAGGAGGAGCAGTGGGCAAATGCTTTAGGAGGAGCAGTCAAGAGACCCTGCAGCCAAATACTGACAGGAAAAGCTTCCCCTCTGTGCAGTTACGAACGTTCTGTGGCACGGCTGCATCACTCGAGGCAGTGAGTGCTTCCCACAGCTTGTTTTTCACACTGGTATCCCCTTGCTTTATCTCTGGTTATTCTGGCTTTATCTCAGGTTGTACTCACTTGGCTGGTGCTGATCCAGAGCAGGACATGCAGAGCAGCACAAGGAAAAGGAACGTCACGAAGGCGGCCAGGCCGACCCAGAAGGCGATGACGATGGAGTCTGTGGGCACAGCAGAGGGTTCTGTCCTTGGGCACAGCAGAAATAAAACACAGCAAGCTGATTTACCCTCCCTGCTGCAGGTATGTCACTGACTCATTTCTCCTTTCAGAGAGAGGTCTAAGTGCCAATTTGTTCAAGGTCTTGGGAGCTTCCAGCAGTGGGGATGAGGCAGGGGAAAGCCTCTGGAGTGTGCTGGTGCCCAGAGCTGTGCAGATAACTGAACGTGGCTCCTGTCACACAAGCACAGGGCAGGAAGCCTGAGTGGCCACTGCCTAATCCTGCAGGCTCTTTAGGGAGAGGCCCTCAGGGAGCGAATCCCAGCCCTGGAAGCGTTTTACACCAGGAGAAACAGCAAGGGGGGTTTGTTGCACAGGGCCTGTGCCCCTGCCAGCACATCAGGGCACTGGAAGGGAAGGTGCCCCTGGCCCTGCAGCCTCCGTGCAGAGTGCAAGGTGCCGCCTGCTCTGCCAGGAGCACATGGTTTATCTGAGGGACAGACTGCCCGTGCCCAAGTGTGCCCACAGTGGCAGAGTGAGGTGGCTGGGGGAGCAGAGGGAGCAGAGGGAGCTGCTCTCTCCTGCAGGCTCCAGGGCTGTGCCAGTTGGATTGCCTGAGCCTTGGGCTCACTGAGAATCTGCTCCCATCCCCACTGTGGCACCTTTGGCCACTGCTCCACAAACGCTCCCTCCTGGGGCCACGTCCTGGTGGCCTTGGGAACTCTGAGTGTCCTGCCCTGGATTCACAGCACATGAGGTGGAAAAAGAAGGGTCACTGGCTCCAGGGACAAATATTGACAGAGATAAAATAAATCTTCCCTCTGAAAGTACAGAAAACGTGTTCTCTGAAACAGGTCCGGTATGTTTGATTGAGCATTTCTTTGTGAAAAAGTTCAGGATGTGTTGGCATCAAAGCCACAAAGAGATTAAGGGAATTAGCCCAGCTCCTTTTAAACCCAAAACTAGAGCTGGCCCTTATGAGAAACCTGAGTTTGGGCTGGGCAGCTGAGAAATATCAGTGGGCAGGGGCAGCCTATTTTATTCTTCCCTTGCCCAGGGACATTCTGAGAAGCCCAAAGCTTTGAAGTGTTCCACACCACTGGGACAGAAATTAAGAGTTTGGATTTATAGAATTCCCTCTCAGAGCTATTTTGGCTTCATCTTTAAAAACCACTTTTAATAGATTTCAGGGAATTCATTGAAGCCAAATAAATTGGCTCCAGGGCTCAGGTGGAGCTTGAACCAAAATTTCCTGGGTTGAAATTCTGCAGTTAGTTGGGTTTTGTTTGTTTGCTTGCTTGCTTTTGTTTGGTCTTGTTGGTGTGTTTGGTGGTTTGTTTTTTTTGGTTTTTTTTTTTTTTTGTTTGGTTTGGTTTTTAACTGGAATAATGTATTTTCATATTTTTCCAATCTATAAAAAGCTTTCCTATTGCTAAATTTTACCATCACCTTTTGTGCATGTGTGTGTGCACGCTTTTAAATAACCAATTAGATCATGGGCCAATTAAGATTTTTCATTATTTTCTTACAAAATCGAGAGAGATGCAGAACACTACAAATAGAAAGCAAGACCATGGCTTTTTATCTGGGTTTAGATTAATTTTTATGAGACAAATTCAGTCTCAACAAGTTTCAGGGACCAGCCACGTAACAGAGGAAAAGAAGTGCAGAGATTCAGGTGTCTGTCTGACATTAAAAGAATTTAAAATCCCCCTAGGAGGCAAAACTGAGAGCACATAAAGCCAATAATCCCAGCAGCAGCTTCTCGAGGTATAGGAATGTAAATATTGTGCAAGGACAGACAAAGTATATTCACTGCTTGACTGGTACTTTTACTGAAAACAGTGAAAAATCCCAAGGAGCTGCAGAATTGTTTCCCTTGGTGTTTTCATTAGAACTTGTGAGCCACTGTTCTCCCACTGGGATTTGTTGGAGGAGGAAGGATAATAGTACCAAGAGGATGCACTCCCCATTCCTCCACAAAACCGCCAACAAATTTAAATTAAATTTAGCAGAGGGCGAGCATCTTGTCTCAGAAGCACAGTTTCTACAGATTTCAAGAGGCAGCTGAGGAAAAATGCCCCGTGAATTGCCAGGGAGGGAAGTGCTGTAACACAAGCGCCACCTCTGCTGTGCACCAGGTGATCCAAGAGGTAGGCAAATGTTATTAGGGAGGCATCAGGGGAAAGGTTTATTCCTGGTTTTTGGGTTTTGCTACGCCAGCCACACGCCAGAGACTTACATCTCGCTCAGCTCAGCAGTTTGGGCTTTCCCTGGTAGAATCTGGGTGTAATCATCTGCCCTAACTTCAAAATTAAGAGAATTAGATGAGCTGCTCCTGGTCCTAGGCGCACCAAATGTTGCTCCTCAGCATTAGAGAGCAAGATTTTC
>JAWWEY010000075.1:1669899-1684326 GCA_035582745.1 Loriotus luctuosus
ACGGGAGCAGGGTCAGGAACATGGGAATGGCACCAGGAATGGGAGCGGGGTCAGGATAACAGGAATGAAGCCAGGAACGGGGTCAGGAACACGGGAATGATGCCAGGAACGGGGCTGGGCTGGAACGGGAGCGGGGTCAGGAACATGGGAATGGCACCAGGAACGGGGTCAGGAACACGGGAATGGCGCCAGGAACGGGAGCAGGGTCAGGAACACGGGAATGATGCCAGGAATGGGGCCAAGCTGGAATGGGAGTGGGGTCAGGAACATGGGAATGATGCCCGGAACAGGGCTGGAACGGGAGCAGGGTGATGAACGCAGGAATGATGCCAGGAACGGGGCTGGAACGGGAGCGGGGTCAGGAACACGGGAATGGTGCCAGGAACGGGAGTGGGGTCAGGAAGACGGGAATGGTGCCAGGAACAGGAGCAGGGTCAGGAACACGGGAATGATGCCCGGAACGGGGCTGGAACAGGAGCAGGGTCAGAAACACGGGAATGATGCCAGGAATGGGAGCAGGGTCAGGAACACGGGAATGATGCCAGGAACGGGGCCAAGCTGGAACGGGAGCAGGGTCAGGAACACAGAACAGGAACGGGGTCAGAAACACGGGAATGATGCCAGGAACGGGAGCGGGGTCAGGAACATGGGATTGATGCCAGGAATGAGGCTGGGCTCAAGGATTCCCGGGAAATGCCACCTCAGCCAGGGCTGGGCTGGAACGGGAGCGGGGTCAGGACAACGGGAATGATGCCAGGAACGGGGCTGGGCTCAAGAGTTCCCAGGAAACAGCTACTCATCAAGGACTGGGATGTGGAATTGGGGTAAAACCTCCAAAAAGGAACAAATCCCAGGGTTTGGAATATCAGCGAGTCATGGAAAATTCAAATATTTCTGGAAGATTCAAATATTTCTGGAAAATGCGACCTCAGCAAGGACTGGGATGGGGTAAAACCTTCAAAAAGGAACAAATCCCGGGGTTTGAAATATCATGGAAAATTCAAATATTCCTGGAAAATGCAACCTCGGCAAGGGCTGGGATGTGGAATTGGGGTGAAACCTTCCAAAGGGAACAAATCCCAGGGTTTGGAATATCAGCAAGTCATGGAAAATTCAAATATTCCCAGAAAATTCAGATATTCCTGGAAAACACCACCTCAGCAAAGGTCTGGGATGTGGAACTGGGCTAAAACCTTCCCAAGGGAACAAATCCCAGGGTTTGGAATATCATGGAAAATTCAAATATTCCTGGAAAATACAACCACAGGAAGGGCTGGGATGTGGAATAAAACTTAGATATTCCCAGGAAATGCAACCTCAGCGAGGGCTGGGATGTGGAATTGGGGTAAAACCTTCCAAAGAGTACAAATCCCAGGGTTTGAAATGCTGATGCAAGTCATGGGAAATTCAAATATTCCCAGAAAATTCAGATATTCCTGGAGGATTCAAATATTCCTGGAAAATGCCACCTCAGCAAGGGCTGGGATGTGGAATCGGGATAAAACCTTCAATGTGAAGCAATCCCCGAAATTTGGAATTGCAACTGGTGGTGCAAAATGCAACAAATCCCAAAAAAACTCTGATTTCAAGAGGTCCTGCCATGTGAAATTGGGTAAAACCTTCAACAGGAACAAATCCCGGGGTTCAGAATATCAGTGAGCCCTGGGAAATTCAAGTATTCCTGGAAAACGCAATTTCAGCACGTGCTGAGATGTGAAATTCTGGTAAACCCTTCAATATGGGAAAAATCATGGAATTCTGAATATCAAAGAGTTCTGGAAGTGCAAATGTTCCTGGGAAATGCAATTTCAACAAGGGCTGCAGTGTGGAATTGGAGTAAATCCTTCAATGGGGAATTGAATCCTGAGGTTTGGAATATCAATGAAAATTCAAATATTCCTGGAAAACGCGACTTCAACAAGGGTTGAGGTATGAAATTGGGATAAATCCTTCAGTGGGAAAAAAATCCTGTAATTTAGAACAGCAACGAATCATTGAAAATGTAAATAATCCTGGAAAACGTGAAGGCAACAAGTGCTGAGCTGTGAATCCCTGAGAAATCCTTTAATACAAAGAAACCCTGAAATTTAGAACAGCAACAGGTCCTGAAAAAATGGAATTCATCCCGAAAAATGCAACTGCAGCAAGATGAAATGGGGATAAATCATTCAGAGTGGGACAAATCCCACAGGAAATCCTGAAAAGTGGAATTGCATGGATTCCCTGGACATGAACAAATCCTGCAACCTGGAATTGCATCGATTCCCTGGATAGGCACAAATCCTGGAATTGCATGGATTCCCTGGATATGAACAAATCCTGGAATTGCATGGATTCCCTGGATATTAACAAATCCCGCAACCTGGAATTGCATCGATTCCCTAAATGTGCACAAATCCTGGAACTGGATGGATTCTCTGGATATGAACAAATCCTGGAACTGGATGGATTCCCTGGATATGAACAAATCCTGCAGCCTGGGATTGCATGGATTCCCTGGATAGGCACAAATCCCCCGAAACGTGCGGGCAGCCGCTCCTGGAGGAGGCGATTCCCGCAAATCCCCAAAGGCGATTAAAGCAAATCCCGCCCGACGCTGCGAACCCGGGGCAAGGCGGCGGCGCCAGCCCCGCGGCAGGAATCCCTAAAAAACCCCAAATCCGGGGATATTCCGGGACCAAAGCGCGTCTGGGAATAAACGGGAATAGGTGGGAATGAAGTCCGCAGAAAGAACTGCAGGAATTCCTCAAAAACCCCAAATCCGGGGAAATTCCGGTTGCACAGCACTCCTGGGAATAAACGGGAATCAGCGGGAATGAATCCCACGGAAAGAACCGCAGGAATCCCTGAAAAAAACCCAAATCCGGGATATCCCGGGTGCAAAGCGTGCCTGGGAATAAACGGGAATAGGCGGGAACGAGCCCCAGGGAAAGAACCGCAGGAATCGCTCCGAAATTCCCCAAATCCGGGGATATCCCCGGTGCAAAGCGCACCCCGTCCCGCCATGGGAAACGAGAATAAACGGGAATAAATCCCACAAAAATAACGGCAGGATTCGCTCCGAAACGCCCCAAATCCTGGAATAAAACCCGCGAACCTCCCGAGGACAACAGGGACGGGACCGGGCCGCGATGCGATCGATGCCGGCGCTGCCCGGAGGTGGTTTGGGCACGGATCTCCCCAAAATCAGCATTTCCGATTGGGGCACGGATCTCCCCAAAATCAGCATTTCCGATTGGGGCACGGATCTCCCCAAAATCGGGGTTTCCTATGGGGCACGGATCTCCCCCAAATCGGCGTTTCCGATGGGGCACGGATCTCCCCAGAATCGCCGTTTCCGAGCGCTGCCGGGCAGGCCGGAGCCCGTCCCGCCCCGCCCCGCTCGGGAGGCCGCGGGCGACGGGCCCGGAGCGGATCCGGGAGAAGGAAACGCGGCTCCGTGCCCGGGAATGGGAAAATCCCAGCCCGGGGCAGCGGAGGGGACGGGACGGGCAGCGACCCCCGGTGCCCCGAGCGGGGAGAAAAACCCTGGAGCTGCTGCGGAGCCGGGCCGGGGGTTCGCTCTCTGCCTGCCCCCGAAAGTGGGAAATGTTTCTTGTCTCCTCCCGCCGGGATGTGGGGCGCGGGGTTAAAACCCCAAAAAGGGCTTGTGGCACCCCAAAAGTGGCAAAATCCCGCTGGGAATGTTGTGGTCCCGCTGTGGCGGAGATATTCGGAGTGTCCGTGAGGGGCAGAGGGATGGACAGAGGGACAGTGGGATGGACAGAGGGGTGGACAGAGGGATGGACAGAAGGATGGACACTGGGAATGGACAGAGGGATTGACAGCAGGATGGATAGAGGGACAGCGGGGATGGACAGAGGGATGGACAGCAGGGATGGACAGTAGGGATGGACAGGGGGATGGACAGCAGGGATGGACAGATGGCCAGTGGGATGGACAAGAGAGATGGACAGAGGGATGGACAGCAGGGATGGACAACAGGGATGGACAGAGGGATGGACAGAGGGATGGACAAGAGAGATGGACAGAGGGATGGACAGCAGGGATGGACAACAGGGATGGACAGAGGGATGGACAAGAGAGATGGACAGAGGGATGGACAGTGGGATGGACAGCAGGATGAACAGATGGACCGTGGGAATGGACAGAGGGATGGACACAGGGAAGGACACCGTGAAAGGACAGAGGGATGAACACTGCGATGGACACTGGGATGGACAGCGGGATGGACAGCGGGAAGGGGCACCGGGAACCCCACCCCTCACCCCTCACCCCTCCCCCGTCCCGGGACAGCATCCCCTGGGAAAAGCCCCCGGAGCAGCCGCACCGCCCCCGCCCCGCCGCGCGCTATTTTCGGGCTTTGGTTAATGGGATCAAGGGGGAAAAGCGGATTTGTGCCCCGCGCTCACCCGCACACGTCCAGGGCCAGCTCGGTGCCCAGCACGCACACGGCGCTGCCGGGGCGCTGCGTGGACAGCTGGACACGGCGCTGCTGCGCCATCGCACCCTCGGGTGCCGCGCCCGGCGGCCGCGGGGGATTTATAAAGCCGGGCTGCTGGGAGGGGATCGGCCAAAGCCCGGCCTGATCCCACCTCCGGGCTGGGTGTGCGCGGCTCCGGCCGCGCTCCCGGCGAGCGGAGCGGGGGGAAGCGGCCCGGGACGCCCACGGGATGTTCGGGGGGCTCCGGGGGGCTCCGGTGGCGGGGTCTGGGCTCCGGCCAGCACCGAGGGACGCGGAGGGAGCGCTCCCCGTCCGGCCCACGCCGTGAAATATTCACCGCGACACCCGAGCCGAGCTGGGCCCGCGCCAGCGCCGGGCCCGGCCGGGTTTGATTTCTCCTTCTGCTGAAAGGCTCCGTTTGTTCGGCCGGGACAAAGCGCTGGAATTCTCCCTCCGGGGAGGGCGCTCCGCCGGCCCCGCGGGGCGCTGCCACCTGCGCTGGGGCCAGCGGACCCCCGGCGGCTTTAATCGCCTTTGTTTTAATTAAAGCCCCGGCTGCGCGTGGGAGCCCAGAGCGCTTTGTCCCTGCAGCTGTTCCCAAACCCCCTCCCCGCGGTCACGCGCGGCCCGGATTTAGTGTCGCTCCTCGGGGCCCGGGAATATCAGCAGGGACACAGCCGCGGGGGATGGGGTTGGAAATGGGGTCAGAAATCCGCTTTTGGGGCGAAAAGAGGGCGGGGGAGGGGGATGTGTGGGAGCATCCCCTCGCGGGTTCTCCAGCGCCGCAGGTGCAGCTGCACCTCAGAAACGCTGCCAGGAGAGCAAATTGCCCAAAATCAGCGTGTCCGGCCCCAGAACGGCAGCGGGGCTGCGCAGAGCCGGGCCGGGCCGTGCCCGGGGCACTGGGCGGGTTTCGGTTCCCGGGGCGGTGCCAGGCGGTGCCAGGCGGGCACGGGGAAGTGTCGCGCTCCGGTGGAGACGAAGAGTGGAGGAAATTCCCTCGTGGAGAAGGCGTGAAAAGGTCCCGAGGAGGACAGGAGGGGTTCCTGCAGCCCGAGAACCAGGTTCCCCAGCAGGAAGCGATTTTTTGGCCAAATCAGGGAATTTTGGGGGTGCCATCAGCTGCAAAGCCGCGGGCGGGAACTCCGCGACCCCGCGGCCGCGGGATGGGGCCCGCACCCCCCCAGAGCAGCCTCTCCACCCCCGCTGTCCCCACCAGCCCCAAACCAAACCCCCGTGCCCAAAACCAGGCTCCAAACGACATCTTCACGCCGGGAGCAGAAGGAAAGACGAGAGACATGGAGGTGCTGCCCCCTCAGTGACCGTGAAGCTTTATTGGCCACACCCGAGCTGTCGGTGCTTTTCCGGCGCAGGAAATGCACCTTCCCTGGGCTGCAGGAAGTGCACATCTTCCCTGGGCTGCAGGAAATGCACCTTCCCCGGGCTGCAGGAAATGCACACCTTCCCTGGGCTGCAGGAAATGCACCTTCCCCTGGGCTGCAGGAAGTGCACACCTTCGCTGGGCTGCAGGAAATGCACCTTCCCCTGCAGGACCCGGCCCAGGGGGTCAGGGCACCACGTGCCACCACTTGAAGGCGAAGGGCTTGCGGCGCACGTTGGTGCCGCAGTGCACGTCCCCCGACAGGACGTGGTAGGAGAAGAAGTCGTCGATGAAGGTGCAGGAGAGGCCCAGCGGCTCCAGCAGCTCCCGCACGCGCTGCTCCAGGCAGCAGCGCCCGCCCACCACGGGCCCGAAGGGCTTGGGGATGCCCAGGTGCCGGCCCAGCACCAGCATGTTCACCTGGAGCAGCACAGGGAGTGCAGCAGGGAGCGGCCAGGGACGTCCCCATCCCATCAGGGCACATCCCAGCCCAGGGACGTCCCCATCCCATCAGGGCACATCCCAGTCCCATCAGGGAACATCGTGGCCCCAGTCCCATCAGAGCACATCCCCATCCCTTCAGGGAACATCCCAGCCCAGGGATGTCCCAATCCCACCAGGGGACATCCCAGCCCAGGGACGTCCCAATCCCATCAGGGACATTCCAGCCTAGGGACATCCCCATCCCAACGGGGCACATCCCAACCCCGATCCATCAGGGGATAGTCTGGCCCCAATCCCATCCGGGCACATCCCGGCCCAGGGATGTCCTCATCCCATCAGGGAACATCCCCATCCCATCAGGGGACATCCCAACCCAGGGACATCCCTATCCCATCAGGGGACATCCTGGCCCCATCCGGGCACATCCTGATCCCATCAGGGAACATCCCAGCCCAACCCTGGCCCAGGGAATATCCCAGCCCTGGTCCCACCCCAGGGACATCCCAGCTTCAATCCCATCAGGGGACATCCTGGCCCCGATCCCATCCCGGGGAAACCCCAATCCCATCAGGGGACATCCTGGCCCCGATCCTGCCCTGGGGAGATCCCAGCCCAATCCCACCCCAGAGATCATCCCAGCCCCATCCTGGCCCAGGGAATCCCCGATCCCATCAGGGGACATCCAAGCCCCAAATCCAGCCTGGGGACATCCCAGCCCCAGTGCTATCCCGGAGAAACCCCGATCCCATCAGGGGACATCCTGTCCTGGGGAGAACCCAGCCTGATGCCACCCCAGGGAGCATCCTGGCTCAATCCCATCAGGGAACAACCCAACCCCGATCCCATCAGGGAACATCCCAGCCCCAATCCTGGCTCGGGGACATCCCGACCTGACCCTGACCCTGATCCCATCAGGGAACATCTGAGCCCCAATCCTGACCCTGATCCCACCCCAGAGAACATCCCAGCCCCTTCGTGGCCCAGGGGAATGCCGGATACCATCACAGGACATCCCAGCCTCAATCCTGGCCTGGGGACATCCCAGCCCTGATCCCATCATGGAACATCCCAACCCCAATCCCAGCCCGGGCAGGTCAGGGGTGCCGCTACCATGTCCGGGAAGAAGGCCTCGGCCTCCGAGTTGGCGTTGCCCTGGAAGAGCTGCGGGATGTCCAGGATGTCCGGCTCAGCCAGGCCCAGTGACCGCTTCAGGATGTCCCGGTTCCAGCTGATGCAGCTCTGGGAGCCACCGGGGAGGGAGGGTCAGCGGGAGAGGGACAGCGGGATGGGGAGATGGAGGGACAAAAGGATGGAGAAATGGAGGGACAAAGTGGGGGGAAAGGGATGGAGGGACAAGGAGATGATGGACAATGGGATGGAAGGACAAGGAGATGGACAATGGGATGGTGATGAAGGCATGGGCAGAGAGGGATGGGGAGATGGAGGGACAAAGGGAGGGAAAGAGGGACAGAGGAATGGACGTCAGGATGGGCAGGTGGCTGGAGGGAGGGATGGACAGAAGGGTGGGCAGAGAGGTGGATAGAGGGATCCATGGATGGATGGATGGATGGATGATGGAGAGAGGGAGGGACGGATCCATGGAGGGAGGGATGGATGGAAGGTTGGACAGAGGGAAGAAAGGATGGAAGGAGGGACAGAGCAGTGGGGAGATGGATGAAGAGGAGGATGGATGGATGGATCCATGGAAGGATGGAAGGGAGGAAGGAGGGATGTGGGGACAAAAGGACATGGAGGGCAGCAATGGTTTGGAGCCTCCTGCTCCCCGTCCCCACCTGGGCGTAGTCATTGAACTTGCGGAGCTCCTCGTCAGCCAGGATCTCGTTTATGGTCGGCTTGGGCACCCTGTCCAGCCCTGCCCAGAGGGAGCCAGGCTGGAATTCTGCCCCAGCTCGGCCAGGCTGCGACTCCAGCTCTGACCCCAGAGCTCCATCCCAACCCAGCAATCCAACCCCTGTGGCTTTTAATTAATTAGTTAATCAATTCTGCTCCATTCTGCCCCCACTTCCTGGCCGGCTTTCAGGGTCCATCCACCTCCCCCATCCCATTTTGCAGGAAAAAGGGGAAACAAACCCACGGAGCCCCACTGCCCGTCCTGGCCTACCCTGGAACATCGCGGCCTCGCCGAACCCCTCCTCCTGCTTCTCTTTCAGGAGCTGGTAGCAGGCGCTGGGGCTGGCCAGGAGCAGCCGGAATCCCTGTGGGGGAGGAGGAGGAGGTCGGGGAAGGCTCTGAGGGTCTCATCCCGCTTTTCCCCACTCCCGGGACCCCGTTACCTTCCGGTCAGGCGCGGGGACGAAGCTCAGGAACTCATCCACGTGCCCGACGATGAGCCAGTCCGAGAAGAGCTCCACGGGCGCCTGAACCTTCTGGGCCACCAGGAAATCCCGCACAGCCTTGGCCATCCTGCGGCCGCCCACCCTGGGGGAGCAAGGGCCAGGGGTTTTGGGGAGGCTCCGCTGGGAGCTGACCCCAAAATGGGCTGGGAAATCCTGGTTTGGGGTTTTCCTGCCCCTCTCAGAGCTGACCTCAAACGGGGCCGGGAAATCCTGGGTTTGGGGTTTCCTTCTCCACTCGGAGCTGACCCCAAAGAGGCCGGGAAATCTTGGTTTTGGGGTTTTCCTGCCCCTCTCGGAGCTGACCCCAAACGGGGCCGGGAAATCCGGGGTTTGGGGTTTTCCTGCTCCCGGCTCACCTGGGGAAGCTGCTGCCGATCAGGATGCGCCCCAAGGGATACTCCTTGCCCTGCACCGTCACGGGCGGGCTCACCTCCAAATTCCCGAAGGAATCCAGGCTGGAAGCGCCCTCTGGAGCCTGCCGGGCCACGTAGCCAAAATCGGGGCCCTGGGCGGTGGGAAAATGGGAGAAAGTGGTTAAAAAAATGCAGCTGTCAGCACCAAAGCCTCTGTGCTGGAGCATCCCACCCCAAAAATGCAGGAGATAAAGGGACTGATCCCAGTTTTTAAAGGAATTTATCCCAGTTTTTAAAGGAATTTATCCCAGTTTTTAAAGGAATTTATCCCAGTTTTTAAAAGGATTTCTCCCAGTTTTTGGAGGGATTTATCCCAGTTTTTAGAGGTTTTATCCCAGTTTTTGAAGGGATTTATTCCAGTTTTTGATAGGATTTATCCCAGTTTTTAGGGGATTTATCCCAGTTTTTAAAGGGATTTATCCCAGTTTTAAAGGGATTTATCCCAGTTTTGGAAGGGATTTATCCCAGTTTTTGAAGGGATTTATTCCAGTTTTTAGGGGATTTATCCCAGGTTTTGGAGGGATTCATCCCAGTTTTTAGGGGATTTATCCCAGTTTTTAAAGGGATTTGTCCCAGTTTTTAGGGGATTATTCCCAGTTTTGGAGAGATTTTTCTCAGTTTTTAAATGGATTTATCCCGGTTTTTAGGAAATTTATCCCAGTTTTTAAAGGGATTTTTCCCAGTTTTTGAAGGGATTTAATCCAGTTTTTGATGGGATTTATCCCAGTTTCTAGGGGCTTTATCCCTCTTTTTAAAGGAATTTATCCCAGTTTTTAAAGGGATTTATCCCAGTTTTTAGGGGATTTATCCCAGTTTTAAGGGATTTTAAAGGCAATTTATCCCACTTACTAAAGGCATTTATCCCATTTTTTGGAGGGATTCATCCCAGTTTTTAGGGGATTTATCCCAGATTTTAGGGGGTTGCCAAGCTGGGCAAGGCAGGAGGAAGGGGCTGGATACCAGGATGCTCCTGACGGGAAAATCCTTCAGGCCGCGGTCCCGGGGTGAGTCGAAGACCACGGGGAGGGTCTTGTGGGGGGCTTGGATGTAGCCAAACTCCACCTCATCCTGGAGGAGGGATGGAGAATTTTGGGAATCGCCCCCAGCCCTGCTGTGGTGAGGAGGGGCCGGGCAGGCCCTGCTCCCACCTGGATCCAGCGGTCCTGCTGGTTCTGCGGCGCCGGGCACACGGTCAGCGGCACCTGCGCCCGCTCGGCCAGCGCGCCCACGGCCGCCACAAACTCCTCGTTCTTGTCCACGCTGGGGGGAAAACAGGAAAATCGGGGTTTGGGAGCGGATCCGGCGGCAGGCAGGGTGGGAGCAGCCAGCAGCACCCACCTGCAGACAAAGACCTCGAGCGGCGCCGCCGTGTTGGGCGTCATGATCCAGGGAGCCACGCGGAACACCACGGAGTCCGTGAAGATCGGAGACTCCAGGAGGCCCTGGGATGGTGGGGATGGAGTTTGGGATCTGTGCCTGCTGTCCCAGCCCCCCCAGGGAGCAAAAATTGAGGGAAAATTGAGGGAAAAATGGGAAAATGTGGGTTCTGGGATGGCGGGGATGGAGTTTGGGATCTGTGCCTGCTGTCCCAACCCACCCTGGGATGGTGGGGATGGAGTTTGGGATCTGTCCCCACTCTCCCAGCACCCTCAGGGAGGAAAAATTGAGGGAAAATTGAGGGAAAAATGGGAAAATGTGGGTTCTAGGATGGCAGGAATGGAGTCTGGGATCTGTCCCCATTGTCCCACCCCTCCTGGCATGGTGGGGATGGAGTTTTGGATCTGTCCCTGTTGTACCATTCCCTCCTGGGGAGGAAAAATTGAGGGAAAAGTGGGAGAATGAGAGTTCTGGGTGGTGGTAGAAAAGGAAAATCGAGGGGAAAATGGGGGAAATGGGGGTTCTGGGATGGTGGGGATGGAGTCTGGGATCAGTCCCCACTGTCCCAGCCCACCCTGGGATGATGGGGATGAAGTTTTGGATCTGTCCCCGCTGTACCATTCCCTCCTGGGGAGGAAAAATTGAGGGTAAAGTGGGGGAATGGGAGTTCTGGGCGGTGGTAGAAAGGGAAAATCGAGGGGAAAATGGGGATTCTGGGATGTTGGGGATGGAGTCTGGGATCTGTCCCTGCTGTCCCAGCCCCCCAGGGAGGAAAAATTGAGGGAAAAGTTGGGGAAAAATGGGAAAATGGGGGTCCTGGAATGTTGGGGATGGAGTCTGGGATCTGTCCCCATTGCCGCCCCAGGATGGAAAAATTGAAGGAAAAGTGGGAGAATGAGAGTTCTGGGCGGTCGTAGAAAGGGAAAACTGAGGGAAAAATGGGGAAAATGGGGGTTCTGGGATGGTGGGGATGGAGTCTGGGATCTGTCCCCACTGTCCCAGCACTCCCTGGGATTGCAGGGATGGAGTTTGGGATCTCTCCCCGCTGTCCCACCCCCGGTGCACCCCGGCCGGACCTTTCCGGGGCTCTCGAGCAGGGTGACGTGCAGGGACACGAGCCCCGCGAAGGCCACGTCGGGGAAGGCCAGGCCCTCCACGTAGAAGACGCTCTCGTGCTGGTGCCGGCTGGGCTGCACGGTGTAGGCCAGCTTGGAGCCCCCCAGGACGGGCTTGAACATCTCCAGCTCCACGTTGTCTGCGGGACACGGACACCTCACACCCAAACCCCAGCCCCGTTCCCGCAGCGTTCCCCCTCGGTCCCTAAAGCCGCCCCAAACCCCGCCTGGATCCGCTCAGCCGCACCCGGGGCCTTGGAGAAGCAGCACAAGGATTTCGGGTTGATCCACTGAGCAGCGGGGTCCATGCCCCCAAAATCCCCCTAAATCCCCCCCAAATCCTCCCAAATCCCCCAAATCCGGGCACTCACTGCCCCCGTAGAAAACCCGGATCTTGTCGGCGTCGCCGAAGTCGAGGTGCAGCAGCAGGCGGTGCCCGGCGAAGGCAGCGCGGGGCCCGCGCGTCCTCAGCACCAGCTGCGCCATGTCCTGCAGGTCTGGGGAACCGGCACGGCTCAGGGGAAATTGGGAGGAAAAGGGGAAAATTGGGGGAAAAGGGGAAAACCGAGGGGAAAGGGGGAAACCAGGGGAAAAGGGAGAAACTGAGGTAAAAAGGAAAATTTGGGGCAAAGGTGAAAACTGAGGGAAAAGGGGAAAACCAGGGAAAAGGGGGAACCCGGGGAAAAGGGGAAACCCGGGGAAAACTGAAGGAGAAGGGGGAAACTGAGGGAAAAGGGGAAAACCAGGGAAAAGGGGGAAACCCAGGGAGAAGGAGAAACCCAGGGAGAAGTGAAAAACTGATGGAGAAGGGGAAAAATGAGGGAAAAGGGGGAAACGAGGGGAAAAGGGAGAAACTGATGTAAAAAGGAAAACTGGGGGGAAAGGGGAAAACCAGGGAAAAGGGGAAAATTGGAGGAAAGTGGGAAAACCCAGGAAAAGGGGGAAACCAGGGAAAAGGGGAAAACCAGGGGAAAACTGATGGAGAAGGGGGAAACCAAGGGAAAAGGGGAAAACTGAAGGAAAAGAGAGAAACTGGGGGAAAAGAGGGAGAAATTGGGGGAAAGGGGGAAAACTGAAGGAAAAGAAACTGAGGGAAAAGGGAGAAACTGGGGGAAAAGGGGGAAACTGAAGGGAAAGGGGAAAACCAAGGGAAAAGGGGGAAAATTGGGGGGAAAGGGGGAAAATTGAGGGAAAATGGGGAAACTAAGGGGAAAACCAGGGGAAATGGGGAAACTGTGGGAGAAGGGGGAAAACCAAAGAAAAAGGGGGAAACTGAGGAAAAAGGGGGAAATTGAGGGGAAAGGGGGAAAACTGGGGGAGAAGTGGGAAAATTGGGGGTTCTGGGATGGGGTAGGGAGAGAAAACTGAGGGAGAAGTGAGAGAAAATTGAGGGGAAAGTGGGAGAATGAGGGTCCTGGACTGTGGAAGAAAGGAGAAATTGAGGGAAAATTGGGAAAATTCAGGGAAAAGGGGGGGAAAAACAATAGAAAAGAGGGAAACTCAGGGAGAAGAGGGAAAACCAAAGAAAAAGGGAAAAACTGAGGGAGAAGGGGAAAATCAAGGGAAAAGGGGGGAAATTTGAGGAGAAGTGGGAAAATTTGGGGTTCTGGGCTGGGGTAAGGAAAGAAAACTGAGGGAGAAGTGAGAGAAAATTGAGGGAAAAGTGGGATAATGGGGGTCCTGGGATGTGGTAGGAGTAGAAAATTAAGGGGAAAGTGGGAAGATCAGGGAGAAGGGAGATAAAACTCAGGGAAAAGTGGGACAAAGGAGGGAAAAGCGGGATCCGGGGGCTCGGGGCTGCCGGGACCGTTGTAGGAGCGCACGGCGCTGTCCTCGTTGTCCAGGCCCTCGGCGCCAGGGTCGTCGCGGTCGCAGTTGACGAGGAGCACGGCCCCGTGGCCATCGGGGCCCCACGTCCAGCTGGCCTGGGGGACACGGAGCGGGGCCGGGTGAGACGGGAATCCCCAATCCCATCGGGGTGTGGGACTCAACTGGGAATTCCCAATCCCATTGGGGTGTGGGACTCAGCCGGGAATCCCCAATCCCATTGGGATCCAGGGCTCAGCCGGGAATCCCCAATCCCATCGGGGTCTGGGGGTCATCTAGGAATTCCCAATCCCATTGGGGTCTAGGGGTCATCTAGGAATTCCCAATCCCATTGGGGTCTAGGGGTCATCTAGGAATTCCCAATCCCATTGGGGTCTGGGGCTCAGCTGGGAATTCCCAATCCCACCGGGGTCTGGGGGTCCTCCAGGAATCCCCAATCCCATCGGGGTCTGGGGTTCAACTGGGAATTCCCAGTCCCATTGGGGTCTGGGGTCATCCAGGAATTCCCAATCCTATCGGGGTCTAGAGGCTCAGCCAGTAATTCCCAATCCCACTGAGATCTGAGCTTCAGCTGAGAATTCCCAATTCCATTGGGGCCTGGGGGCTCATCCAGGAATTCCCAATCCCATCGGTGTCTGGGACTCAGCCAGGAATTCTCAATCTGATTGGGGTTTGAGGCTCATCCAGGAATTTTCAATCCCATCAGGGCCTGGGGGCTCATCCAGGAATTCCCAATCCCATTGGTGTCTAGGGGCTCATCCAGGAATTCTCAATCCCATTGGGATCTGGGGTTCAGCCAGGAGTTCCCAATCCCATTGAGATCTGAGCTTAAGATGAGAATTCCCAATCCCATCGGGGCCTGGGGTCTCATCCAGGAATTTCTAATCCCATTGGGATCTGGGGCTCAGATGAGAATTCCCAATCCCATCAGGATCTGGGGCTCAGCCAGGAATCCCCAATCCCATCAGGGCCTGGGGGCTCATCCAGGAATTCTCAATCCCATTGGGATCCAGGGTTCAGTCAGGAATTCCCAACCCCACTGGGATCCAGGGTTCAGTCAGGAATTCCC
>JAWWEY010000075.1:1689210-1704883 GCA_035582745.1 Loriotus luctuosus
AAAAGAGAGAAAAGAGGGAAAAGGGGGAAAAGGGAGAAAAGGGGAAAGGGGAAAGGGAACAAAGGTAAAAGGGGAAATTGGGAAAATGGCAGCCGGGTTTTTTGAGAGTTGGAGGAGCAGCCGTGGGGTTTGCCTGTAAAATCTGGGATTTTATGGGCATCAGGACCAGGTCTTTTCTCGGCGAGGATCCCGAGAGAGAGTTTTGGAATCTCCTGAGGGGGGGTTTTGGGATCTCCCGAGGGAGGGTTTTGGGATGTCCCGAAGGAGGATTTTGGGATCTCCGAGGGAGGATTTTGGGATCTCCTGAGGGAGGATTTTGGGATGTCCCGAAGGAGGGTTTTGGGATCTTCCAAGGGAGGATTTTGGGATCTCCTGAGGGAGGATTTTGGGATGTCCCGAGGGCGGGTTTTGGGATCTCCCGAGGGAGGGCGGGCGCTCACCAGGGCAGGGGGCTGCCGATGAGGATCCGCCCCAGCGGGTACTCCTTGCCCCGCACCGTCACCGGCGGGCTCACGTCCAGGTTCCCGAAGGAATCCAGGCTGGTCACGCTGTTCCCGGGTGGCTCCCGGGTCACATAGCCAAAATCTGGGCCCTGGGAAAGAGGGAAGAGGTGCCAAGGACCTCCCGTGTGTGAATTTTGGGTGGAAAAAGGGGGATTTCAATGCAAGGACACACCAGGATCTTCTTAAAAGCAAAATCCTTCAGGCCTCTGTTCCTGGGAGAGTCGAAGACCACGGGGAAGGTTTTGTGTGGAGCCTCCACGTAGCCGAACTCCAGCTCATCCTGTGGGAAGGAGACGAGGAGGAGGAGGAGGAGGAGGAAGGCTCTCAGGGGTGATAGGAATCTCCAGCAGGGATGTGGGGAGGGTGGGGCAGGAAATGGGGCGAGCCTGGCAAAGCCCAGCCTAAATTATCAAAGAGGCTCCTGCCCGGCCCTCCCGGGGTGACAGCACAGGCACGGTGTCCCCCTGGGGTCCCCCTGGCACTGAGACACTCCTGCACAGCCCAACAGGGTGACACCACAGCCACAGTGTCCCCCTGGGGTCCCCCTGGCAGTGGCACCCTCCTACACAGCCCAACAGGGTGACACTTTCAATGGGGTGCCCTCGTACAATGAGGTCACTCTGGAGATGTCCCTTGGGTCCCTCTTCCAAAGCACCACGGGGACCCTGCTGCAAAAGGGACCCCCTTGCAATGTCCCACAGGGTCCCTTTTGCAGCAAGGACCCCTTGTGATGTCCCATGGAGTCCTCCTTGCAATGGGCTCACCTTCAAAAGCCCCACGGGGTCCCTTTTGCAAAGGGGTCTCTCCTGCAATGTCCCACGGGGTCCCTTTTGCAATGTCCCCACAGGGTCCCCTCCCTCGCTGGGGTCCCCCCTGCAGTGGGGCCCCTCCTGCACAGCCCCACGGGGTCCCTGTCCTGGCGCCCCTCTGTGTCCCTGGTGCCAGCCAGGGCTCCCAGGCCTTTGTCCCCACCCGTGCCACCCAGCAGCATTCCCTGTGCCTCAGTGCCCGCTCCCTGGCCCATCCCCTGGCATTCCAGGAGCTGTCCAAGCCCTGGGGAGCTCTCCTGTGCCCGGGTGTCCCTGGGGGGGCCGGGCAGGCTGACCTGGATCCAGCGGTCGCTGCGCGAGTCCTGCTCCGAGCACACACTCAGTTTGCAGTTGGCTTTCCGCAGCAGCTCCCGCAGCCCCTCCAGGAAGGTCTCGTTGGAATCCGAGCCCTGCTTGATGCTGGGGGGACATTGAGGGATCAGGGCTGTGAGGGGAATCACGGGGAGCCCCCAAAACCCCGACCCCGCAGCTCGTTCCTCAATCCCGAACACCCTGGGCAGCATTCCTGCATGGAAATGGAGCTGGAGAGGGAACTCCAGCCTTGTGGCATTTGAGCTGGAAAGGGAACTCCAGCCTCGGTGGCATTGAAGTTGGAGAGGGAACTCAAGCCTTTCTCCCTGGAATTTAAACACCCCAGGCAGCATTCCTGCATGGAATTGGACCTGGAGATGTTCTTCCAGCATTTCCCCTTGAGATTTAAATGCCCTGGGTAACATTCCTGCATGGGAATAGACCTGGAGAGGGAACTCCAGCCTTTCTCCTTGGGATGGAAATGACTCCCACAGCAGCAGCTGGCTCCCTTCCCAACCATTCTCAGTCAGGAATGCCTAAGCCTGGCTCATGTCGGGCCCCACACAGTCAGGAAGGGTCGGGAACTCCTCCCTGGTGAGTGCCCCAGGGCAGGGGACACCCCTGTCCACGGACACCACTCCTACCTGCAGACAAACACCTCCAGGGGCTGCTGGGTGTTGGGCGTCATGATCCAGGGCGCCACGCGGAACACCACGGTGTCCGTGAAGATCGGCGTGCCCGGCGAGTCCTGGGGGAGCCAAAGCGGAGTCTGGGACCTCCAGCACGGGGGGTTTGTTGGGGGAGGGGTGGGGCCGACCCCCCCGTACCTTATGGGGCACCTCCAGCAGGCTGGCACTGAAGGACACGAGGCCGGTGAAGCCCCTGTCGGGGAAAGCCAGCCCCTCCACGTAGAAGGTGCTGTCCCCACGACCGGCGTGGTCCAGCACGTAGGAGAGCTTGTCTGGGCCCAGCACGGGCTTGTAGAGCGGGTAGGCATCGCCACCTGGGGAACCCCAAACCCAGCAGCCTGGAGACCTCCAGATTCCCACCCCGAGTTCAGCAGCCTGGAGAACCCTGAATTCCGACTCCAAACTCAGCCTGGGGAACCCTGAATTCCCACCCCAAACTCAGCTTGGAGAACCCCGGATTCTCACCCCAGACTCAGCCTGGAGAACCCCAGACTCCCACCCTGAGTTCAGTAGCCTGGAGAACCCCAAATTCCCACCCTGAACTCAGCCTGGAGAACCCCAGATTCCCACCCCGAGTTCAGCAGCCTGGAGAACCCTGGATTGCCACCCCAAACTCAACCTGGAGAACCCTGAATTCCCACCCTGAACTCAGCTTGGAGAATCCCAAACTCCCACTCCGAGTTCAGCAGCCTGGAGAACCCCAGATTCTCACCCTGAACTCAACCTAGAGAACCCTGGATTCCCACCCTGAGTTCAGCAGCCTGGGGAACCCCAAATTCCCACCCCAAACTCAGCTTGAAGAACCTTGAATTCCCACCCCAAACTCAGCTTGGAGAACCCTGAATTCCCACCCCAAACTCAGCTTGGAGAACCCTGAATTCCCACCCCAAACTCAGCCTGGAGAACCCCAAATTCCCAGAGCCTGCCCACAGGGGGACACATCAGCAGGAGGAGGAGGTGGCTGGTGCCCAAGGGTGGCAGAAGAGCCTCCTCTTCCTCCTCCCTGGGGAACACGCTTGATCTTTCTGGGACAAAGAGGGCTCCGTCCCCTCAGGTCCAGCCCTTTCAAGGTGCGTGGCTCCGGCTGAGGATCTCTAATGACACCCTTGGCTCCCCGGACCTGATTTTCGGCGCGGAGCTGCCGGGGATCCAACCGTTCAAAGGCGAAGGGCGCTGCCCAACGGGATGGGCTGCTTGGCTGCTTGGCTCCCTGCCCGAGCCCAAACAGTGCCAGGAGCCACGTGGGGCTTCCCGTGCCATGGGACTGTCAAAATTCCAGCCCTCATTGGGAAAAGCCTCTTTGGAGCCTTCCCCCCCTTGGTTTTTCCCACATAGCCCTACCCTGTGCAACAGCAGAAGAGCTTTGAGGGTAAAAGGGTGATTACAGCAAATAGGGGCACCCCAATGAACAAAACCCGTGGGGCTGGCTGGCCTTGGGGTCCCGCAGGGCTGCTGGGGGCAGGGGAAGGCAGAGGCACTCACGGACGGCGTGGAACACCCGCACTTTGTCCGCGTCGCTCTCGGGGACGTGCAGAACCACCTGGTACTCGGCGAAGATGGCGCTGGGGCCCTCGGTCCGCAGCAGCATCACCGACATGTCCTGGAGGTCTGGGGGACACAGGGGACACGGAGGGAGGGGATGGCAGTGGGGAAGCCCCCAGGGAGCCCCTCGGGGTCACAGCTTACCTGCCGATGTCCATATGTCTGCCTGGCCGCTGTCCGTGCCCCCCGCGCCAGGGCTGTCCCGGTCACAGTTGACCAACAGCACGGCCCCTTGTCCGTCCGGGCCCCACGTCCACTTGGCCTGGAGGAGAAGCACCAAGAGGGGACAGGAGCAGGGTTTCCCCCATCCTGGGCCAAGGAAAGCCGCGGGCTTGGAGGAGAACCCGACCGCGCCGCTCCAACCGCCCCATCCCAACGGCAGCTCCAGCAGGGCCTGCACGGACTGCTCCAGATTTTATCTCCCAGCCAGGCTGGAAGTGCCTCCAGCCTCGCCTGGACACGGCTGCAGCACTTCTGGAAGCTCAGCCCATCTTGATACCAATTTGTGCCGCCGATCAGGCTGCGGTTAATTAGCCCGGCTGATCTGTGGTTAATTAGCCCAGCTTGAGGGCCTGGGCACAGGTAGATGCGTGGCCAAAGGGGGAAATCTCCTGCTGTTTGCTCAATTCATTCAACAGCAGCTCTGAGGCCCAAAAAGGAAAAGAAAAAGAGAAAGGAGATGGAAGAGAAAGGGAGGAAAAAGGGAAGAGAAATGGAGGAATGAAGAGAGAAAGAAGGGAGAAAGAAGGGAGGAAAGAAGGGAGGAAAGAAGGGAGGAAAGAAGGGAGAAAGAAGGGAGAAAGAAGGGAGAAAGAAGGGAGGAAAAAAGGGAAAAGAAAGGAAGAAAAAGCCGAGACTTTTCTCCTACAAGATCCTCAGGGCCAGGCTGTAGCTGCAGGTGGTTTTGGCGTGGAATAGGAAAATAAATCCTTTTCCTGCTCAATTAGTAGGCTGAGGATCTGCCAGGCTGTTTGCCCTCACAGAGACACCACCCAGGTCCCTGTCCCCCCTGGAGATTTTCCAGGAAGGGGCCGGCGATGGATCCGCCCTCCCAGGACTCTCTCCTCACCTTGTCCTTGTCCTTGCCCCTGCTCTTCACTCGGCCACTCCGGCTCCAGTCCACGTCCAGGGACACCTCTGGGACAGCAAGAGGGAAGGAAGCCATGGGCAGGGGACACCATGTGGCCATTTTGGGCTCTCCTCCCCACACCAACCCCACCTCACCCCCCGAAGCTGCTCCAGACCCAATGATTCCAACAGAGCAGGAGAAGAAAATCCAACCCAATGGCTTTGCCATGATTTTCCCTCTTTGATCTCCAGCTGTCTCCTCTCACTTTGGTTCCCCCCAGCAGGGACATCCCCACTTCATGGCAGATTTTACCCTTTCATAGCATTTTTTATGTTTTCATGTTGGATTTTATGTTTTCATGTTGGATTTGATGTTTTCATAGCACTTTTCATGGCAGATTTTGTTTCCATGCCATTTTCTTATGCTTTTGTGGCAGATTTTATGTTTCCATGGCATTTTTTACGTTTTCACCCATTTCCTATTGACTGTCCTGTTTTCCACGAAGCCAAAACACGGTGGAGGCACAAAAACGCGTTTTCACTGTGGTTGAGCAAACACCCAAACAATTTCTAGGAAATCTGAGAATTTCCTCACAGAGCTCTTCTTACCCCAAATTTCTGCCTCTGCTGCAGAGATTTACCGGTGACCTCATCCAAACCCCACCTCAATCCTGACCCAAAAACTCCTCCAGATGGGACACACAACATGTGGAAAACACAAGGATTGAGTCACAGGTTGTTCTCCTTGGGGCTGAGAGGACGACGTGGAAAAGCCAGGAGGGAAACTCCAAATCCAACCAAGAGAAGAACATTTGGAAGGCAAAGTCCCTGTGGCCAGTGGTGGCCCCAGTTGGCTCCAGCAAGGCCCATCAGCCATGGGACATGGGAAACCTTCAGCCTCTCCAGGGGCAATTTTGGGAGGAGTAGGCACGGCTTGAGGACACAGGTCAGACTGTCATGTGAACGCTTCAGAAAATCCCAAATTTAGGGTAATTAATCCATCCAAGTGGAGACTTCTGCACCCAGACTGGTTGTCTAGACTCCCTTTGTAGTCAGCAGGGGAGAGCAGGCATTTGGAAGGGATGATTCACCTCACCCTAAACTCCTGAAATAGGTCAGGCACCACTTCGGTGCTGATCCCTCTCCCCTGGTGCTGGCTGGAGCTGGGTGAGGAGATCTCCCGTGCATCCTCTTCTCCTGAGGAACCACCTCAGCAGGCACAGGAGGATGCTCCTGGGTGGGGACACGCTCCAGCCTCCGTCTCTCCCACACCATATAAGGCAGTGTTTAATTAATCATGGTTTAATTATTTCCCTCTTGTTCGTCAGCATCGGTGAACACCCAAACCTTTATTGCCTGTGGCCCCCGAGGAATTCTGGCCTCATGGATGCAGCCAGAGGATCTTGGTCCCAAGAGACCAGGAATTCCCGGAGCCTTGGTGGGCACCTACCGACACAGGTGAGGTACAGCCAGGCCACCGCCAGCTCATGGCCCTCGCGGTCATAGTAGGAGATCTTCACCTGCAGAGACATCCCCACACTGTGAGCCACATCCCACTGGGCTGGTGGGATCTCCATCCCCACACTGTGACCCACATCTCACCAGGCTGGTGGGATCTCCATCCCCACACTGTGACCCACATCTCACCAGGTTGGTGGGATCTCTGCCCTCCCAGGATCATGGAATGAGCTGGGAAGGGCCCCACAAGGATCACCTCTCCAACCCCTGCCTGCCCACCCATCCGGGCCCTGGGAGGTCCATCCCAGCCGTTCTCCATTAATCACAGTTCATTGGAACCCTCTGTGCCATCTTCAGCAGAAAATCGGGCACAGAAAACGTCAGATTTGGCGTATTTTTTGCTGCCTGGCACCGACTTTTGCAACCCCTGTGATGTCGTCGTTGGGGCACCAAGTGGGACCTTCTCCTTCTGGGTTTCATTTCTCGTCAGTGCCAATTACACAACTCTGCTCAGGCTTCCACCACAACAAACCACCCTGGTGTCAGTGTAACTCAGAAATCCTTGAGTTTTCCTAGGAAATGTCACTTATTTCCCCCAGTCTGGCCACATGAACAGCACGTAGGACATCCTGACCTGGTTGTCATCGACGGTCCTGCTGGTGACATCGATGGTCACCACCACCTCGATGTCGGGATCCAGGGGCCACCGGGCGTCCAGGCTGGGCTTTGTGGCGGGGCTGTGGATCATGTGCACCGTCACCGCCGGCGTGGCGTGCACGTCAAAGGACACGGCGCCTCTCGGGGTGGACCTGGAATGGAGCAAGCTCGGGTCAGAGGCCACGGGAGCCAAGTCTCTGAACCTGGAATTAAACCCAGCCACGAGTGGGCGGGAGGGGCCCGGAGACCATCCCTGGGTGATGAAATGGTCCCTGGAGTTCCACACGTGGGACCTCTGTGGCAGTGTTGGGCAAGCCCAGCTCCCGCTGCAGCTCCGGCACGTCCGGCCGTGGTTTATCCCACATCCAACCTCCCTCTGCAACCACGAGAAATTCCCTGAATTTCAGCGTCCCGTGACAAAACCCCAACCGGGAACGAGCCAGGATGGTTTTCATGCCAACCACGCGTGGAGCTGGGTGTTGTGGGACCATCCCGTGACCTGAGGGATGCTGGGGCTGGAGCAGAGCCTGGATCCGGGCACGCAGCACCCGCGCCCGGCTCCGTGACATCCTCGGGAGCCTTTGAAGTGCTGCTCCCTGCTCATTACAGCCCTGGTCGCTCCATCCCAGCAGCCCTGACCTGCTCCCGCTCCCCTGGCTGCGTCCCAGGGGGAACCAGGTGGGAACTTGGGCAGCGAGAACATAAAAACCACAACATCAAAACCCCGCCACAGCAGGGATTTATCCCTGGTGTTGTTCTTGGCGTGGTGTCCCCGGTGCCTCCAGCAGATTGTGAGGAGATTAAGGCATTCCATGGGCTTGGCATCCCCGTCTGGAACACCCCATGAAGCTGTGGATCCAGGGAATGCTGGATCCCATCCCAACACCCCACAAAGCTGTGGATCCAGAGGGATGCCAGATCCCATCCCAAACACCCCGCGAAGCCGTGGATGCGGGGGGTGTTGGATCCCATTCAGAACACCCCATGAAGCTGCGGATGCAGGGGATGCTGGATCCCATCCCAACACCCCTCAAAGCCGTGGATCTGGGGAATGCTGGATCCCATCCCAACACCCCACAAAGCCATGGATCCGGGGGATACTTGATCCCATTCCAAACCCCCCCTAAGCCATGGATCCACAGATTTGGGGCTCTTTGCCGTGGCTTTGTGGCCCTCCCACCTCAGCAGCGCTGCCCAATTCTCAATGAGCTCCATGTTCTGCCCCAAGCAACCCAAAATTGATGCATCCATCACTGAATTCCCCCCAGCCGGCGCTCCCCAGGAATAAAATTATCCCATTTTTCAGCTGGAAGAGCTTCCATCATCTGCTGTTTGGGGCCACGACTCAAATTTGTTACCAAGAATCCAGATTACCCCATTTGGGCTCCATAGGTTTAAATAGGACTGAGAGGGCTCAGAGTCCAAAAGCAGGATAAAAAACTGCAGATAATGGGTTTTCTACATTCCCATCTGCATGAGGGGGGAAACGAGGCTGTTTCAGGGCAGCCAGAGCTCTCTGAGGGGACGGTGGCACATCCTGGCCCAGCTCCAGTGCTCCATCCCAATAACTGCCCGGATGTGATGCCGACCGGCCAGGTCCACGTTCTCTGTCATTATAAATGTGATTTATTAAATAATGACACTGTGGCAGCAGGGCAGGGACAGCTGCCTATCTGCCCAATAAAGCCACCCCATATTTAATTCTGCAAAAATCCCTTTTTCTGACACTGCCCATGCACGGTCGCTGCTGGATTTTTTCTGCCTGAGCCACACATTTTATTCCTCCTCCCGTTTTAGCTCCAAGTTGCACATCTTAAATTGCTCTTGCCCAATGTTCTTAGAGACAGAAATAGACCCGGGCTTAGCCGGGGTGTGCTTGGGCTTTGCCTGTAAACCATCCTGGCCCGGCTCCGCTGCAATGCCTCGAGCCAACATTCCACCTTTGGAATGGGATATTGTCCCCAAAAATGAGCTCCCTGTGGGACATCACCCCCAAAATTGAGCTCCCTGTGGGATATCATCCACAAAACCAGAGTTTTGGGGTGAGGTCCTCATGGGACATCATCCCCTAAAACACACACTGTGGGGCATCATCCCCTGAAAAAACCTTGGATGAGCTCCCCGTGGACATCATCCCCTAAAGCACACCCAGCTCTGGAGGGACCTGTCCCTCCAAACCCTTGGGTGAACTCCTGACAAGCTCCGAGTCCCTCACCACCTGTTCCTCCTCCAAACCCATCCCAAAGCCCTGCAGCTCTGTGGAACATGCCAGGATGCCGTGATGCTGGGCAAACCCATCCCAAATCCCTGGCTGGAATACCCCAATGCTGATCAAACCCATCCCAAATCCCTGGCTGGAATACCCCAATGCTGATCAAACCCATCCCAAATCCCTGGCCAGGCTGCTCCATGCTGATCAACCTATCCCAAATCCCTAGCCCAAGATGCTCCAATCTGGAGAAAACCCATCCCAAATCCCAGCCCTGGATGCTCCAGTCTTGATCAAACCCACCCCAAATCCCAGCCCAGGATGCCCCAGTCCTGATCAAACCCATCCCAAATCCTTAGCCCTGGATGCCCCAATCCCCATCAAACCCATCCCAAATCCCAGCCCTAGATGCTCAAATCCCCATCAAACCCATCCCAAATCCCTGGCCCAGAATACCCAACCCTGATCAAACCCATCCCAAACCCCACCCTGGATGCCCCAATCCCCATCAAACCCATCCCAAATCCCAGCCTGGGATACCCCAGTGCCAATCAAACCCATCCCAAATCCCAGCCTGGGATACCCCAATCCTGATCAAACCCATCCCAAATCCCAGCCTGGGATGCCCCAGTGCCAATCAAACCCATCCCAAATCCCAGTCCGGGATGCCCCAATCCCCATCAAACCCATCCCAAACCCCAGCAGCTCCATGGAGCACGCCGGGCTGTGCCGTGCCCGGCCTTACCGGCGCGTGTCCAGGAAGACCTCGGTGCCCAGCACGCAGACACCGCGGGCGGCCTGGCTGGTGGACATGGGCACGACGTGACGCGGGGCCATGGTGAGCCGGGCACGGCCGCATGGGCAGGGAGCTCCGCCGGCTGTGCCGGGAAACCAGCAGGACTGGATTAAAAGGCTCGGGAAGGAAACTCCTCCTTCCCGGGATGACGGGGTTCGGCCGGGGGACCCTGGTTCCACCTCCATCCCGAGATGGAGCTGATAGGGCAGCCCTGGGGCAGCTCCAGGGGGAACACCAGGTGACAGTCAGCCCTGCTGAATGCTCCTCAGCGGGGATTTGGGTTTATTCCCCTCTTTTTGTTCCTCCCCAGCTCCATCTCAAGCCCTGCAGCTCATGCATTAAACATTCCCACTCCCCCGGCAGCACAGGTGGTTGTTTGGGGTTATTACAATGCTGTCATTAAAACCAGGCATTTTCTTTAAAACACCCCAAATTTTCCAGCCGGCCTCTCTGGGCCGGGTGAGTCACAGCCCCAGCTGCAGCAGCAGGGCCATGCCTGAGTACAGCTGAACAAAAGGAAATGTTTGCTCAGGCCGGTCCTTCCCATCCCAACCATCCCAAGGACGGGAGGGACAGGCAGGGAGAACTGGTTATGGGGCAGGCGGGGAAGGGGAGAACACCAACAGCCAACAAGCAGAGGTTTCCCGAGGAAACTCAACCTCCTCTGCGTCTCACTTGGACCTCGAGCTCCAGGGGAATGGAGGTTTCCAGGCCGAGATCCCTCGGGAAGGATCCCCTTTGCTGGAAGCTGTACCACAGACATCCGTCGCTCTCCGGGCCATCCCATCCAGGAGGATTTGCCTGCCTGGGAGCAGGGAAACCTGGCTAGAGTGGGAGGGAAGGAGTTCTGCCTGTGGGGATGGAGGGAGCAGCTCCACAGGGTCCTTCTTATTTTACTTTATAAACATCACTGTATTTTAAAACTTTAAAATTTAAGTTTCCTACTCTGTGGTATTATGCCCTTTTAATTAACTACACACTCATAATCTTAGTGTTATTAAATTTTGGAAGCTTTCTTTTCAGCTTTAGGTTAAATGCAGTGTTTTCTTGAGTTAGAGCTTGTAGTACAAAAGTTTAAAATTCTCAGCATCTAGAACTCCAACATCTCACAGCTCATCCCCCGGGAACAGGGTGGGATGTGCTCGGGACAGGGAATGGGAAGGATGGGATGTGTTTGGGACAGGGAATGGGAAGGAGAGGGCTGGGAAGGGCCAAACCCCTGTGGGGAGCAGCAGGAAAAGGCCCAGGGGAGCTGGGCAGGGCTCAGAAGAGCCAGAGCCAGCACTGCCCCGAGCTGCATGTCCTCAGCTGCCAGAGCAGGGAATTCCCTGTGGGATCAAACTGCTGGGATGAGCCCAGCCAGGCTCCGGGAAGGGGATCTGGGAAAGGGCTTCCTCCCACTTTAACTGCAGCAACCACCCCCAGCTCTGTGTCTCGTACCCCGGAACAGCTCCAGGAATCAGAGGAGCCTGGAGGAGCAGCCAGGATGTTCCAGCAGGGAATGCTGGTGGCATTTCCAGGCTCTCCCAGGCCTCACTAGCTGGAGATTTTGGATAGGAAACCATTTTCCACAGCCCAGCAGCACCCAAACTCCTGCTGGGAATGGTGCTGGCTCTCCAGGCCTTCCTGGAAGCACAAACCCTGGTGGATCCCTGGACTGGGAGCTGGAATGGTGGAGTGGCCCCAGAGGGCCGGGCTCCCCACTGGAGGCTGCTGGTTGCACTGGTTTGTACTGGGCAGGGGCTGGGGCTGTGCCCCGAGCCTGCTCGGCTGGTTTGGGCCGAGGGATGGACAAAAACACACTTGGGGCTGGGACAGTGGGATTGGGGCGCTCTGGGATCTGTAGGGAGGGGAGCACAGCAGGAGTTGGGACCTCAGTGCTCCCCAAAATCCACCCCTGGGCACGGAGAGCCCAAACTTTCCAGGGCCGGGTGGGTTTTGCAGCTCAGTCCCAGCCCGTTCTGAGCCGCTGCGGATCTCGCCCAGCCCCGAGCACCGGCAGGGTTTGGGTGGAACCTGCGCTCCCTCCTCTTCCTCCTGCAGCTGCCATCGGCTCCGACGGGCCGTGCTCGGGAACAGGAGGGTTTGGAGCCACCCGGCCCGGTCGTGCTCGGGAACAGGAGGGTTTGGAGCCACCCGGCCCGGCCGGAGCTCAGCGCTTCTCCCTAATTACAGCCTGTCCTGGGAAAGTGGCACATGACAGACAGACAGACAGATCCCGCCTATCCATCACACCAGGGAGCTTGGGCAGCCTGCTCTGGGGGTGCCTTTAGCTTTCCTCCAATTCCACATTCTTTCCTTCCCCAATCCCAGCCCCTTTTCCCCAATCCCCTTTTCCCCAGTCCCAGCCCCTTTTCCCCAATCCCAGTCCATCCCAAGCCCCCCAAACGCCCCCAGGAACCCCAGGAACAGCCGGATCCCTCCGGGGCGTTGCTCCTCGCCCATCCTGCAGCACCACTCTGCCAAGGAAAGTTCGATAATCTCTCTAAGCCGATAATTACAGCTTGTTAATTACAGCTGGTTAATTACCCCGCATGCAGAATTGCAGGCAGGAACCTTTACGAGCCGTGTCAGTCTAATTACCTGAGCAGGGCGAGACATCGAACCAGTTATCAAACCCCGCCGGGCTCGCCAGGGTTTGGGGCTCCTGAAGGGTTTCTTTAGATTTTCTTTAGATTTTTTTAGGGGTTTTTTTTGGCTGAAGCATCCCAGGCAGGTAGGGAAGACTCGCATCCCCCATCCCACCTGGGATCCAGGGAAAAAGAGCAGCAGGCAGATTCGGGGCAGGAAAAAACTCTGGGAAAACCCAGAATTTGAGTTGGTGTGGAGCGTGGAAAACACCGGGAGTGCCCAAGCACCCCAAAACTCTCTCTGTCCCTTCCTCTGCCCCAGAGAAAGGCGGCTGCCCGCAGGGAGGCTCCGGAGCTGCTGATCCCAGAGCGAAGCGTCCTGGAAAAGCTGAACAGCGATTTTCCCTGCGGCTGGAGCCGGGCCCCAGCTCTGCCCCAGCCCTGCCCCACACATCGCCTGCCCTGCCCCACAGATCCCGCTCAGCCCCGGCTCTGCCCCAGCGCCTCCATCCCCAATTCCCGAATCCCGGGCAGGAACGGGCAGCGCCCGGCCGGGCACGGGCACCTGTTGGCACCTCCCGAAGGCGAAAGGTCAGCCCGGAGCGCTCGGGGGAACATTCCCCTCCCACCCCCGGAATTCCAAGCCTGCAGCGCGGAGCCGGAACGACCCCCGGAGCCCCGAGCGGGCACCCGGAGAGAGCAAATCCCCGAGTTGCAGCTCCGGGAAAACCTCGGGAATGGAGCGCGGGGGCTGCTCCCAAGCTCCAGGATGGGATCTGCTCCCAGCTCTTAGGAATTCGGGCGGGCAGCTCTGTCCCGGCAGAGGGAGGCTCGGGCAGAGAAGCTCCCGGTCCGGTCTGGGCGTTAAAAACCCCCGGGAATCCTCGGAGCGGCTCGGATTCGCCGGGAAACCGCGAGACAGATCCGGGAACAAACCGGGATCCCTCCGGCTCCCGGCACGGCCGCGGGACAGATCCATGGAAAAACCGAATTCCAATGAAATTATCCCAAATCCAGTGGAAATGGTCCCGATTAACTCAGATTCCCTGTTTTGCCAACCCTGAACTTCCCAGCTCCTGGCCCGGATGCTCATTCGGGATATTCCTCAGCACAATCCCAGAAATATTTGGGCTGGAAGGGTTTTAAATCCCACCCTATTCTCCCTCTTTCCATGGGGGGGTTCCAGGGCGAGGATGATCCCTAAAAAATCCAGGAATATCCATCCCCCAGCCCTTCCCACCCCTCAATTCCAATGGAAATGATCCCAATTCCAGTGGAAATGATCCCAATTCCAATGGACATTATCTCAGTTTGGATCAGATTCCCACGTGGAGCTAGCCCTGAATGTCCCAGCTCCCGGCTTGGATATCCATCCAGGATATTCCCCAGCAAAATCCCAGAATTATTTGGGCTGGAAGCGCTTTAAATCCCACCCCATTCTGCGTTTTTCCACGGGGGAATGGCAGCGTGGGGATGATTCCTATAAATCCCAGGGACTTCCATCCCCACGGAGGGGAGCCGGGGCTGGAAAAGGGAAGCCCGAGAGGGATGGAAAGAAGGAACATCCTCCTGAGCTCTGCTGCTGCTCGCTAATTGCTTGTGGCTTCCAGAATCTGGGGCAGCAGTTTGGGCTGGAAAAATGAATATTTAGCTGGGTGTTCATAAACGATGCAAACCCCGCGTGGGCGGGAACCGCTCCTGACGCGCTCGGAGCGGCCCGGGGGGACAAAACCAGCTCCGAGCTCCCTTCAGCAGCCACTGCTCCCCAGCTTCCCTTTGAAAATGAGCAGGGGGGGAAAAAAAGGAGAGTTCTGCTCTTGCCTCAGGGCTGGGAAAGCGGGAGCAGGCAGGGATTTTCCCTAGAGAGCAGAGGGAGAGGGTGAAGCGCACCCCAGGGATGCGGCCAGGTCCCAAAATGCCGCAAATCCGCGTTGGGGATGCCAGGCTGGGGTCAGGGATGTGAGGAGGGACCGGGAGCTGGGGACAGCTGGGGGAGCTCCTTGCCCAGGGCTGGGGCCAGCTGCCCTCCCTCCCTCCCTGTCCATCCCTCCTTGTCCATCTCTGTCCATCCCTGCCCTCCCACCCTGTCCATCCCTCCCTCCCTGTCCATCTCTGTCCATCTCTGTCCATCCCTCCCTCCCTGTCCATCTCTGTCCATCCCTCCCTCCTTGCCCATCTCTGTCCACCCCCCCCCGTCCCTCCCTCCCCCGGATCACCTTCAGAGGTCTCACAGGTCCAGCCCAGCCGCCCCCTCACTCCCATTGCCATCCCAGTCCCGCCAGCCCCGCGAGGAGGAGGAGGGCGGCCGGGCCCGGGAAAGGAGCAGCGAGGGCTCCGCAGGGCAGCTCCCGGGGCAGCTCCCGGGGCCGGTGCCGGTGCCCATGGCCGGGGAGATGCCGGGGGAGCCCCGCACGCTGCGGCTGCAGCACGGGAACCGCATCGAGGCCCTGTGCGTGCTGGGCGGCCACGTCCGCGCCGACGTCTTCGGGTGAGAGGGACCCCAAAACTTCCCTTCCTCCTCCTCCTGCTGCTCCACCTTCCCCCCGGCTTTTCCTTCTGCAAATCCCTGCTCCTCGTTTGCCCTCCTACAAATCCCTGCTCCTCGTTTCTCCTCCTCTTTCCCAAGCCCCAGAGCTGCTGGACAGCCACATCCACACCGATGTCCATGGTGAGAGGGACCCCAATAAAACCTCCTTTCCTCCTCCTCCTCCTCCTCTTCCACCTTTCTGCTCACCTTTCAAACCTGTTTTTCCCTCTGGGAATCCCTGCTCCTCGTTTTCCCTTCTGAGAATCCCTGCTCCTCATCTTCCCTCCTACAAATCCCTGCTCCTCCTTTTTTCCTCCTGTTTTCTCAAACCCAAGAGCTTCTGGGCAGCCATACTGATGTCCATAGATGAGTGGGACCCCCAAAACTTCCTCTCCACCTTCACCTTCCTCCTCACTTTTCCCTCCTGTTTATCCTTCTGGGAATCCCAGCTCTTTGTTTTTCCTCCTGTTTTCTCAAACCCAAGAGCTTCTGGGCAGCCATACTGATGTCCATAGATGAGTGGGACCCCCAAA
>JAWWEY010000075.1:1704983-1720798 GCA_035582745.1 Loriotus luctuosus
CCTCCTCACTTTTCCCTCCTGTTTATCCTTCTGGGAATCCCTGCTCTTTTTTTTTCCTCCTGTTTTCCCAAACCCCACAGCTGCTGGGCAGTCACATCCATGCCGATGTCCATGGGTGAGAGGGACCCCCAAAATTTCCTTTCCTCCTCCACCTTTCTCCTTGCTTTTCCCCCTGTTTATCCCTCTGGGAATCCCTGCTCCTCCTCTTTTCTCCTGCTGTCCCAAACCCCACAGCTTCCGGGCAGGCATACTGATGTCCATAGATGAGTGGGACCCCCAAAACCTCCTGTCCTCCTCCACCTTCACCTTCCTCCTCACTTTCCCCTCCTGTTTATCCATCTGGGAATCCCTGCTCTTCATTTTCCCTTCTGCTTTCCCAAATCCCACAGTCCCGACACCGTTTTGATGCAATTTGTGGGCAAACCCTTCCTGGGCTTTGCAGAGCTGCACAAATCCCTGGAAAGCTTTGAACACCCTTGTATTTACCTCAGCCCAGGGTGGGTCTGACCCGCAGGGCTCAGCAGATCCAGAGGCACCTCAGGGAAGTGAGGAGAGCAGAGGGACAAGCAGGAACCTGGGGAGGAAATGCAAAGTAAGGGAAGAACACAAAACCTCTTGACCCAAGCCTTGGGAAAGTGGGTAATCCCCACAGCGCCAACCCCACTTCCCTAAACAAACCCAGCACTGAACTTTGGGATAATCATTCCCCCCAACAGAAAAAGAAGGTGAAAACTCATTCCAGGCTCAATTCTGGTTGCTGCTGCTGCAAATCCCAGCCTCAATATTCAAGCCAAGCAGCGCAGCTCCAGCTCCCCTGGCACCTCTCCAAGCCAAATCCCTTCCCAGCGGGATCCCCAGATCCAAGAAACCAGGAAACCAAACCAGTTTTTCCATGCGTAATTAAAAGCAATTGAAGGATTTAAGGAACACCCAGGCGGGAGCAAAGGAGATCTCGGATTTCCTCCCCCCTCGCCAAGGGTGCGGGTTTGGTGGGACCGGCGGCATCCGAGAAACCTGATCAATGCGAGGTCTCGGGTGTCGGGGCAAAGAGCCCAGAAATAATAACCTGGAAAGGCAGGGAAATTCAGGAAAAGGAGAGGGGAAGAGCAAGGGCACATCGGACTGGGAGCAGGGCAGCACTGGCAGCTTTGGGGTTGAATAAAATCCCCCAAAAATGAGAGTTTCCCATGGAAGAGCCTCTCAGGGGATGGCCGTGGTGTTTTGAGGAGCTGTTAAGCACCATGCTGGAAAATGAACCAGGATTTCTCCATGGAAGTGAGAACCCAGATTGGTCGGGATTATTACAGATCCTTATCCACAGCGATGGCTGCAAACCCTCACGGGGCTAAGCCGGGCCTAAACCCAGGTAAATTCCAGTTCCCAGGCAGGAGCAGGGCAGGAAGGTGCCGGCGGTGAGACGCCAGCGTGCCTGGTCTTGGCCGCGCTCAGGGCAGTGGAACGAATCCCGGTGGGAACGCCGCGCTGGCCCTGCACATCCCTGAGAATTCCGGGTGTTTCTGGCAGGGCGGCCCCCGCCGGGGCCGTGGCCTTTGGCGTGAAGCACACGGAGGGGGTCAGCGTGGACGTGCTGTTCCGCGGCCGCGCCGAGCCCGAGGCCGTGTCCGGCGCTGGCGCGCGGTGGCCGCTGGAGGAGGGGACGGTGCTGAGGTTCAGCATGAGCCGGGCCAGCTCCGAGGTCAACGACAACAAGGTAAGGAGCGGGATCCCGGGGGTGGGACTTCCATGGAGGGAGAACATCCCGCCCCAATGCGGGGTTTGGGGTTTGCAGGTCACCGTCAGCTTTTACGCAGAGGGAGGGAAGCCCATCAACCAGGCCGGGGTGTTCCTCACAGGTGTTGGTGAGTCCGGAGCTCTGGGAGTCCATCCCTGTCCCCTCATGCCTGGAGGAGGGCAGGGATGGGGACAGCAAACCAAGGTCTGCTGGCTTCTTGGGGTTTGACACCTGATCCCCTCGCCATGCCCGGGGATGAGGCGGCTCTGTCCCCACAGGGATCTCCCTGGACGTGGACGCGGACCGGGATGGAGTGGTGGAAAAGAACAGCCCCAACAAGGTACCCAGCCTTCCTCACCCATGAAAAATCCACAGGCTCGGTGGGTCCCAAGCCCACTGAGCCCCAGGGGTGCTTTAGGCGAGCTGGGCCTGGGGACCAGAGGGACACGGGGCCATCCTGCTGGTCAGCTGTGACAAGGAGTTTCCCTTCATCCCGCCCTCCGACTGCGACAGCGAGCAGGTGTTCAACAGGGAAGGTAATGGCTCCCTCCCCAAATGCCCTGTCCCCAAAATCCCCATTGTCCCCTCTCTGTGACCTTTCCTGAGAGGGACCCAGCCCAGGACCCAGCTGCTCCCCACCAGCTGCTGAGCAAGCTTCCCACGTGGGAATTTCTGTGGAATTAACGCCACGCCAACCCACTGGAGCCGGGCAGGGCACAGCAGCCAGCCCGCGGAAGGGCTGAGGTTCCAGGGCTGGCACGGTGCGGGCCGGGGATGCTCCACACAGGTGAGAGAAGCGCGGGGTGAGGCGCGAGGCCGGCAGCCAGGAATCCACCCACCCATTCCTGGAAAACCCAACCCACGCGGAGCCGGGCCCGGCAGCGCTCCGAGGTCACGGCCCGGCCGTGCCAGGGAGGGCAGGGAGAAGGGATGGGAAAAGGGCATTTGGGTCACAGCCCACGAGGCACCAGCTCTGGTTTGCCAGCATGCCTGGACTGACGGTGAGGGAAGAGCAGGTGTCTCGGGAAGGAGATCCAAGCCCCGGGAGGGAACATGGAGAACCCCACCTGATTTGCTTCATTTTCCCCCAGATTTACTGGACATGGCTCAGATGGTGCTGAGGACAGAGGGGCCCCAGCGCCTGCCCCGGGGCTATGAAATCGTCCTCTCCATTTCTGTCAGTGACGCCGACAAAGTTGGGGTCTTCCATGTGCAGAGTAAGGCCTTCCTCACCTCCTGCTCTGCCTCTTCCTCCTCTGCCCCTTCTTGTCCCCTTCCTCCTGTTCCCCTTTCTCCTTTTCCTCTTCTTCCTCTTCCTCTTTTTTCTCTTCCCCTTCTTTCTCTCCCCCCTTCCTTTTCTGCCCCTTCCTCCTCTGCCCCATCTTTCTCCTTTTCTCCTTTTCTCCTTTTCTCCTTCTCTCCTTCTCTCCTTCTCTCCTTCTCTCCTTCTCTCCTTCTCTCCTTCTCTCCTTTACCACTTTCTCCTTTTCTCATTTTCCACTTTCTCTTTTTCTCCTTTTCCCCTTCTTCCTCTTCCCCTCTTCCTCCCTTTCCTCTTCCTCCTTTTCCTCCTTTTCCTCTGCTTTGCCTTCCCTTTCCTCCTCCTCTTCAACAATTTTGAGGATCCCCACAAGCCCTTTCCTTCCCATCTCCGACCTTGTCCTTTCCACACTCCTCAGACCATGCCCCCAGTGCCCCACTGCCCCTTCCCCATTTTCCCCAATTTTCCCCTATTTCCCTCCCCCCCCAACAGTTTTCCCTCTTTTCCATCCTGTGGAAAACTCTGGGGATGGACAAGCAGAGGGAGGGGGACACAAAGCCACGTAGTAAAGAGGTGGCAGCAGCCAGCCTGGTGTGGTTTTAAGAAAAGGAAGATTTAAATATAAATAACGTTTGTTTCGTTGAATCATTCCCATTGCCAGCAGAACTGGGGTGTTAAACTGGGGGTCACCCAGCTGCTTTACCCATGCTGGCAGCACACTCCAGAGCACACCCCCTCCTCATTCCTCACTGTGGCACCAGGATTTATTTTCTGGGAATGAAATCCCTCACACAGCCAGGAATGTGCCCTGGTGGAGCTCAGGCTTGTCCCTCCATGCAGGGGGAGTTTGGAGCATTGTCCTCCTGTGGAGGAGCAGAAACTCCATGAGAATGCCTCCTAAGGCTGCTCCACCCAAGGAAAGGCTGAGACGTTTTCCCTCATCCCTCTTGTCCATGACAAAATTCCAAGCCCCTCAACTCCTGCTTCAAGGTGCCTCTCACAGCTGGATCTCCTCTGAGATCGGAGGGATCTGATCCCGGCCATTCCCCAAAAATGCACCCCAGAACCACACAGGGAGCCTCAGGGAAAGCTGTTCTCCCTCTACCCCAGTGTCTCCAAACATCCTGGGTTTAAAAAGGGAATTTCTGAGGGGAAGCAGGAAAAAAGCTCACTTTTCCTGGCCTGTATATTTGGGTTATCCCCATGGAAACCCAGCCCGGTCTCCTCGGGCACAGCAGGAGTGTTGGAGTTCCTTGCTCGAGAAAACAAACAGGCAGGAATCCTGAGGAAACAAACAGGTGGGAATCCTGAGGAAACAGGAGGGAATCCCAAGAAAACAAACAGGCAGGAATCCCAAGGAAAGAGGCAGGAATCCCAAGGAAACAAACAGGCGGGAATCCTGAGGAAACAGGCGGGAACCCCGAGGAAATAAATTGAAATCCAGAGGAAACAAACAGGCGGGAATCCCGAGAAAAGAGGCCTGAATCCCAAGGAAAGAGGCAGGAATCCTGAGGAAAGAGGCAGGAATCCTGAGGAAACAAATAGGCGGGAATCCCGAGGAAAGAGGCAGGAATCCTGAGGAAACAAGCAGGAATCCCAAGGAAAGAGGCAGGAATCCTGAGGAAACAGGCAGGAACCCCGAGGAAACAGGCAGGAATCCTGAGCAAAGAGGCTTGAATCCCAAAGAAAGAGACAGGAATCCTGAGGAAACAGGCAGGAATCCCTAGGAAATGGGCAGGAATCCCTAGGAAACAAGCATGCGGGAATCCCGAGGAAACATGCGGGAATCCCAAGGAAACATGCGAGAATCCCAAGGAAACAGGCGGGAATCCCAATAAACCTGTGGCTTTCCTGTTTTCCCGCAGATCCCTTCTTCGGGCAGCGCTACGTGCAGGTGCTGGGCTGCAGGAAGCTGTTCCACACCGTGCCCTACCCCGGCGGGGCCGCCGAGCTCCACTTCTTCGTGGAGGGGCTGCGCTTCCCCGATGAGACCTTCTCCGGGCTGGTGTCCATCCACGTCAGCCTCCTGGAGCCACTGGCCGAGGTCAGGAACTCCGGGAACTCCTGGGAATTGGGGCAGATGGGAGCCTGCACCCAGCAGATTGGGATGGTGCCAGAACGGAGGGTGATCCCATTAACCGATCCCAAAAATGGCCTCAGGGGAGGGCGTTTGGGGGGAATGGTGTGGGGAATGTCCCTGATTTCTGCTTGGTTCCCTCAGGGCATCCCCCACTCACCAATCTTCACGGACACCGTGGTGTTCCGGGTGGCACCGTGGATCATGACCCCCAACACCCTGGCCCCAATGAACCTCTTGGTGTGCAGGTACAGGCAGTGCTTCCCCAGCCCTACCAGCTCTGGGGCCAGGCTGGGAACAGGGAATTTCCATCCTTTCCATCCTTTCCATCCTTTCCTCCAGCATGAAGGACAACTACCTGTTCACCAAGGAGATCCAGAGCCTGGTGGCCAAGGCCGGCTGCAAGCTGAAGGTTTGCTTCGGCTACATCAACCGCGGGGACCGCTGGATGCAGGTAGGGGGGCTCCAAAAACCGGGAAAACCCTTCCCTGCTGGTGCCCCAGGTGGGATTTCCTCTCTTCCTCAGGATGAGATCGAGCTCGGCTACACCCAGGCCCCCCACAAGAGCTTCCCAGTGGTGCTGGACTCCCCTCGGGAGAGCGGGATGGAGCAACTGCCCGTCAAGGAGCTGCTGGTGAGAGAAGGTTCCTGTGTTCCTGGAGTTCCCTGCGGAGCAGCTCCCGGAGTTGCTCCCAGCCCACATTCCCATTTCCTAAATCCTTCTTGCCTTTGGCTCTGTGCACGGAATTGCCTGGAAAATGAGAGCAGAACAGCTCCGCATGGAGATTCCCTCCTACCCAGCTCCAGCCTCACCCCCTCGTCCCTCCTCCAGCCTCACCCCAACCTCTGACCCAGGGGGAAAGGAGGAGCAGGCACCCCTGGAAGTGAAAGGCTCCAGCTGAGCTCTGGGATGGGATTTCTGCCCCTCAAGCATCCCAGGACAGGCTGCTTTTTCCTTTCCTCCTCCATGCCTGGGAATATCCGTCACCTTCCGAGCAGAAGAGGGAAGGGAAGCAGGAAAGGGTCAGTTTATTTCTTCGGAGGAGAAGGGGATGAAGCCAGCGCCAGGAACATCCCTGTGGGCTCCTTGGCTGAGGAAAAGGGCCAGGACAAGTCTGGGATGGGGTGTTTTGGGAGAGCCCAGCATGGAACAAAGCTGGATTGGGTGATCCCTTGGAGATACCCCACTGGGGAAGGGCAGGACACCCCAGGCAGCCACAGAGTCACTGTCTTCGACTCCCAGCTGGGTGCTGGAGCAGCCTCAGCCCTGGCAGGAACAGGAGATGAGGACACTCCCAGCTTTTGTCCCTTTGGAGAAGGTTGGGGGCTTTGGGGAACACTGAAATCCATCATTTCTCATGCCTGGCAGGGGAACATCCAGTCCCACATTCATCCAGCGAATCCGCCGGGTAGCCACACGGATCTGCCTTCTTTAGGAATTGCTCTGCCTCATATTTAGGGCAGCAATTTCAGCCTTGGGAGCTGCTAACGCATTATCCTCCAATTTCTACTTTGAAGCCTGCCCTAATCCCCAGCCCGACCTTTCCAATCTCATTTTCCAGCTAGGAATACTTAGCCCGACACCATGGGCACGGGTCAAGCCCTGAGCCCCTGGAAGCCCATGCCAGAGAAAAAGGAGACGGGAGGGAATTATCCTCTCAAAATCAGTGTGGAACTGATAGGACTTGGATGTGACCTGCAAACCTGGGATGAACCAGAGCCCTGACAGTTGAAACCGGGCGGGCTCCGTGGTTTTATTAAACTGAAATTAGTCAGGAGCAGGTGGTTAGTGCTCAGGCTCTCCCTCAGAACCCAGAGAAAAAGGGATCTGATCCCGGCCATCCCCCAAAAATGCACCCCAGAACCACACAGGGAGCCTCAGGGAAAGATGTGCTCCCTCTACCCCAGCGTCTCCAAACACCCTGGGTTTAAAAAGGGAATTTCTGGGTGGAAGCACCCCCAGCTCTCACTTTTCCTGACCTGTATATTTGGGTTATCCCCATGGAAACCCAGCCCTGATAAGTGACTGGGATTTAACTCAAACCTCACAGACACCTGATCTCATCTCATGGGCTGCCGTGCACTCCGGGCCCACATCGACTCCAACCGGAGAGCGGGATTTTGGTCCCATCCCTGCGGGTTTTGCCCTGTTTGTAACGCTCCCTCGGGCTTTGGCACACAGAGCCCGGCACTAATTACTCCTGCATGCACAGCTCCTCCAATCCCAGATATGGTAAATCCTGGAAATCAGGCCTTAAGTGGGATTTAAGTGCCATGCAGCCCTTGGGGTGGCTCTTAGCCCAGGGAAGAGTCACCCTCAGGGGCCAGAGTTCACCTCCCTCCCAGAGCCAGCCAGGAACTTGGCTCAGGGCTGCTTAATTAGCTTAATGTGGACACTTAAACCTTGGCTTAATGTGGACACTTAAACCTTGGCTAGAGACAACAGAGGAGATCTGGCCTGGTTTAATGTAGACGCTTAAAACTTGGCTGTGAGAGAACAGAGGAGATCTGGTCCTGCTTAATGTGGACACTCAAACCTTGGCTGGGGAGAACAGAAGAGATCTGGCATGGCTTAATGTGAACATTTAAACCTTGGCTAGAGAGAACAGAGGAGATCTGGCCTGGCTCAATGTAGACACTTAAGACTTGGCTGGGGAGAGCAGAAAAGATCTGGTCCTGCTCAGTGTGGACACTCAAACCTTGGCTGGGGAGAACAGAGGAAATCTGGTCCTGCTCAATGTGGACACTCAAACCTCGGCTTAATGTAGACATTTAAACCTTGGCTAGAAAGAGAGGAGATCTGGTCTTGCTTAATGTAGACACTTAAAACTTGGCTGGGGAGAACAGAGGAGATCTGGTCCTGCTTAATGTGGACATTTAAACCTTGGCTGTGGGATGAGAGGAGATCTGGCCCTGGCTCTGCTCCCAGTTGTTCCAATAATTGTCCCAATTATTCCTGCAGCTCCATGATCCCGAGACCTTTCTCCTGTCCCCTTTCCTGTCCCCTTTCCTGTCCCCTTGCTGTCGCTGTCCTTGCCCTCCCCACAGGAGAATAACACCATGGGAGCCGTGGGGACTCAGGGCATTTCCTTTTTCCCAGGGCCCCGATTTTGGCTACGTGCACAAGGAGCCCCTCTTCGAGGCTGCAGCCAGCCTGGATTCCTTCGGGAATGTGGAGGTCAGCCCGCCCGTGTCTGTGGCTGGCAAGGAGTATCCCCTGGGAAGGATCCTCATCGGCAGCAGCTTCCCCGCGTAAGAGAGGGGGAATGCACATTTGGGAAAAACACGGATTTGGGAGCAGAGCCTCAACAAGAGCCCTGAAATACCACCAAAATTGGGATAATTGGGTCAATCAGACACTGCCTGATCAGGTTGGGGGCTCCCAGCTCCTCCACCTCAGAGGCAATTTATATCCAGGCAGATGTTGATGGGAATATCCCCTCAATCTGAGTGTCCAGGCAGATGTTGATGAGAATTCTCCCCCAGTCCAAGGATCCAGGCAGATATTGATGGGAATTCTCCCCCAGATCCGCAGGCCGCAGGATGACCAGGCTGGTGCGGGATTTCCTCTATGCCCAGCGCGTCCAGGCCCCCGTGGAGCTCTACTCTGACTGGCTGGCCATGGGCAACATCAACGAGTTTGTCAACTTTGTCCCCACCTCCGACAAAAAGGTACCACCAGACCCCCATTCCTGCCCCAGGGTTCCTCCTCCGGGACACCAATCCCACTGGGAAACCCCCAGAGCTCCTTTCTTTGGTATCCACAGCCAGTGTTTGCTTGAGTTTCATTCCCCACCCCAAAATGAGGGATCTGAGCACCAAAAAAAGGCGATTTTCTGGGCTATTAATGAATGCAAATAGAAGGGAAAAGATGCCTGCAAAGGTATCCAAGAAATTCCAACCTTAAGATTCCTGGGGGTTTGCAGCGACTCAGCATCTCACAGAGGTTTTCAGAACATTTCTCTTCCCTCTCCTGTGGTTTTTCCTGCTTCTGATGCAGATTTTTCCCTCAGGGAAACCAAGCCTTGACCAGAATGGTTCCAAAAACCAAAAGGAATATTTATGCCCACATGTTTTCAGAACACTTCTCTCTATCATGGTTTTTCCTGCTTCTGATGCAGATTTTTCCCTCAGGGAAACCAAGCCTTGACTAGGATGGCTCAAAAAAAAGAGGAATATTTATGCCCACATGTTCTCAGATAATTTCTCTTCACTCTCTCATGGCTTTGGCCACTTCTCACATAAATTTTTCCCTCAGGAAAACCGAGCCTTGACCTGGATGGCTCAAAAAAGGAATATTTAGGCCCACAAACCCTCCACAGGTTAAACGAGGCACTAGATAACAGCAAAGACTCCCGATTTTAAGAGTTTCAGCTTGGGTTTTGGCAGAAGCGAGCCCTGGGGTGCTGCAGGGCTGCAGCTGACCCTGCCATGTTCCCACAGCGATTCCGGATGCTGCTGGCCAGCCCGGCCGCCTGCTACCGGCTCTTCCGCGAGAAGCAGAAGGAGGGACAGGGAGAAGCCACCATGTTCAAAGGCAAGGGGACAGCACTCGGTAGCACAGCCAGGGCCACGCAGGGACATTTCCCCGCTGGGTGTCCTTCAGCGGGATGCCTGCCCGCCGCCCCCAGCCTCCTCCAGCCCTATTTCGGGAAAGCGAGTGGGATGGGAGGGATAAGGGCCTCCGCGTAGAGGGGATGTTTGCTGCCAGGGATGGAGCCTCTGGAAATGCCAGCGGAGCTCCAGCACGGAGCAGGACAACTGGCAGCTCTTGTGTGTCCCCAGATTAGCACCATTGTGATTTTGATCCCTGACAGGGCTGGGAGAAGGTCTCCAAGGATATGGAGCTCCAGCATGGAGCAGGACAACTGGCAGCTCTCCTGTCCAGATTAGAACTGGATTCTTTCCATTTCACTGTGGTTTCGATCCCTGATGGGGTTGGGAGAAGGTCTCCATATCTCCAAGGATATGGAGCTCCAGCATGGAGCAGAGCAATGGGCAGCTCTCGTGTCACCTTAGATTAGAACCAGGTTTTTTCCCTTTCATTGTGGGTTTGATCCATGGCAGGGTTGGGAGAAGGTCTCCGTATCTCCAAGGATATGGAGCAGGACAACAGGCAGCTCTCGTGTCACCCTAGATTAGAATCAGGTTTTTTCCCTTTCAATGTGGCTTTGATCCATGGCAGGGTTGGGAGAAGGTCTCTGTATCTCCAGGGGTTCCTCTAGTGGGAGCCCAGCTGTCCCCAGACCAGGGGTGACCCCATGGAGGGGGACATTCTGGAGAAATCCACCGGATTCCCCTGGGCAGGAGGATGCATGACAGGACTTTTCCAATGCTCTTTCCAACGGGCAGAGATTTCCTCCCGTCAGCTTCCCAAGCTTTCACCCCAGCCTCAGGAAATCTGGATTTGGGGCTTTTGGGGCTTTTTTTTGGCTTTTTGGGCTTTCTCTGTCTCTATACCTCACCTCAAGCCAGGCTCCTGCCAGCACTGCTTCATTTTGAGGGCGTTTTGTGTGTTTAGGGTACTCGGGGACAGACACCAAGCGCATGACCATCAACAAGGTGCTGTCTAACGATGTCCTGGCGCAGCAGAACCAGTACGTGCAGGTAATCCCCACGCTCTGGGTCACAGCCCCCATTTCTGGCAGGGACCGCCCCTGCATGGCACAAACCCCGCAGGGAGTGGTGGAATTTGGGCCCCTCTCTGCTCTGCTCCGTCCCCTGCAGCGCTGCATCGACTGGAACAGGGATATCCTCAAGAAGGAGCTGGGCTTGCTGGAGGAGGACATCATCGACCTGCCGGCCCTCTTCAAGCTGGACAAGCAGGGAAAAGCTGTTCCCTACTTCCCCAACTCGGTATGGCGGGGTTCCTGCCCTTGGCTACTCCCCAAAACACAGCTCCGTCAGCCAGGATGAGTCCCCAAAGTTTTCCTGAAAAAGCAAAATCAGCTGTCTAGAAAAGGGAAATATCTCCAGGATAAACATGGGTCTAACACAGCTTGGTGGCTTTGGGGTTTTGAGGCAAAACCCATTCAAAGCAGTGAAATTGCAAGCTGAGAGGCACATTTTCCCCAAAGTTTTCCCAAGAAAAAACCTCCCAGCTGTCTAGCAAAAGGAAATATATCCAGGCAGGCATGGATAAACATTGGTCTAACACAGCTTAGTGGCTTTGTGGTGCTTGCAGTGTTTTGTTTTTTTTTTAAAAGTGGTGAAATTGCAAGCGGTGAGGCATGTTTTAATGATAAAAAAGGGGGAATTCTGCTGGATTTGGAATCCTGAGGGAGGGCAGCTGCAAAAAGTGGGACTGAGGAGGGTGATCAGCGTCTTTCCTTTGGCTTCATCTGTCCTGACACTGCTGGTGTCAGCCTGCAGGTCGCTATGATCCTCCTGACCAGGGACCTGGGCATCCCCCAAGCCCTTTGGCATCACCCATTCTGATGCCAACATCCTCTGGTGTCACCCCAGAGGTCACCATGATCAACCTGGGCATTGCCAAGCCCTTCAGTGTCATCCATTCTGATACCGATGTGCCCTTGGTGTCACCCCACAGGTCACCATGATCGACCTGGGCATCTCCAAGCCCTTTGGCATCACCCATTCTGATGTCAATGTCCCTGGTGTCACCTACAGGTCACCATGATCGTGCTGGCCAGGGACCTGGGCATCCCCAAGCCGTTTGGCCCGGTGGCGGGCGGCGAGTGCTGCCTGGAGCGGCGGATCCGCGCGCTGCTGGAGCCGCTGGGGCTGTGCTGCCGCTTCCTGGAGGACGTGGCCTCGTACCACGGCAGCCTGGGCGAGGTGCGCTGCGGCACCAACGTCCAGCGCCGGCCCTTCGCCTTCCAGTGGTGGCACTTCACGCCGTAGCCAGGCCTCTTCTTCATCTTCTTCATCTCCTTCTTCCTCTTCCTTCTCCCTCCACCTTTGCCCCCAGCGTGTGTTGCTTGAGATTCCCTTAATAAATGAATTTGCTGTGAGGAAAAAGCTGGGAAATTAAATGACTGAATAATTAATAAATAATAATTAATTATTAATCAATAATTACGTCAGGAATAACTGTGAGGGAAAGAGAGGGAGAGCTCAGAGAGGTGGGGCAGTTACCAAAATCCTCCAAAATTCTCTCTGCCACTGTTTTTGTGGTGCTGGCAAATCAGGCATCACTTTATTTAAATTCAGCCAGGGTTTGTGCGTGGCTGACAGAGCTCCAGCCTCCACATCAATACAAAATGTTTTCATTTATCTACACATCTTTAACAAAGAAATCAGTGGTCACGGGTTCTAATAATGCTCTTCATTCTGTCCACTATTGGTTATTTATTTCTCACTCTTCATGCTAAGCTGGGCCACATTCCTCAGTTCTTTTATCATCCTTTTCTTGTCTTTTTCAATTGGGAATCCTCAGCTTTCCAGGCTTCAATCTCCTCTGTATCTTCTTCTTACTCCAGTGTCCTTAACGGTCCATAAATTTGAGATCCCTGATGTCCAGTCTTTAAATCCCTTTGGCTTTATTGAAGTTGGTCAGGGTTACCTTTAACAAACTAAAGGTTTCAATGATTTAGTGATCAAAACAGAATTACGAACCTGTGAAGAAGTTTTAAATTGTGCTGGCTAAAAGTGGGCACTGCTTACAATAAATTATAACAATTCATTAAAAACTAATTAGGAAAGTTACATCATTTCCAATGGGGGCATTTTTTTGGCAGGGGCTCCCCAGAGAGCTTTGGAGTGCCCATCCCCGGAGGTGTCCAAGGAAAGCCTGGATGTGGTACTCACTGCTCTGGGCTGGGGACAAGGTGAGGATCAGACACAGCTTGGACTTGAAGCTCCTGGAAGGACCTTGGAGGGCTTTTCCCACCTTAATGTCTCTGGGACTCTTTGCTCCCCAGCGCCCACCATCTGCCCCATTGGTGTTGGGGCAGGTCCACTTGAGGCGGGGAGTAGCAGCACAGCTACCTCCATGCAAAACAATGATGCTGGGAATTAACGGAGAGAAAACAAGGGGGATTTAGGAAAGAAAAAGGTAAATTTAGGAAAGGAAAAGGAGGTTTGGGGTGTCCTGCCCCCGTCCCACAAGGCGCGCCACACCCAACATGGCGCCTCTCCTGAGGGCGCCGCCACACTCAAAATGGCGGGCGCCCTTCCCGTCAGCGTAGCAAGATGGCGGCGGCGCGAGCGCTTCCGGGGCGGGCGGAACTGCGCAGCGCCAAGATGGCGGCGGCCGCGGTCGGAGTCTCCTTGAGGCGCAGAGTCCCCGCGCGGCTCCTGCGGGCCGGGCCGCGGACGGTGAGGGGCCGGGGCGGCCGCGGGGGCTGGCAATGGAGCGGGGGGGGGCGTGGCAGAGGCGGCCGGGGGCTGCAGGTGTCCGGGATGGCGGTGGAAGAGAAAAGCGGTGAGCTGAGGGGGAGAGGGAGCTGTGGGGAGGGAGCTGGAACTGGAGTGTGGGGTCTGGAATTGGAGTGGGGGGTCCGGAGGTGGATTTTGAGGGAATTAGGGATGGACAGGAGGGCAGGGCTGGGGAAGGGGCTGGGGGCAGGAGGAAGTGAGGTAAAAAGGGGGAAGGGGGGAAGGAGCTGTGGGGAGGGGGCTGGAGAGGGTCTGTGGGGTGTGGAAGGGGGGATTGGGGATGGACGTGAGGGAAAGGGTGGGAGAGGGGATCTGTGGGGTCTGGGAGGGGGAATTGGGGAGGGAAAGCGGGGGAGAGAGGGTCTGTGGGGTTTGGAAGGGGCTGTGCAGAAATTGGGGTCGGCAGGGGGAACAGTTTCGGAGGGGCCGGGAGGGCTGGAAGGGGACTGAGGTGTTGTAAAATCTGGGAAGAGTGGATGGGAAAATGGGGTGGGTGCGAGGGAATGGAGTGTGTGGGATTTGGGAATAGGGTCAGTGGCAGAGGGGATGTGAGGTTTGGGAAGGAATAAGGTCAGTGGGAGAGGGGCTGGAAGGGGTCTGTGGGATTTGGGAGAGGGGAGGAGAAGCAGGAGAAGGGCATGGGGGGAGGCGGCAGGAGAGATCCAGGAGGAGGTGAAATAGGGGAAGAATGGCAGGGAAAAGGGCAGGGCTGGGGGCAGAGAGCAGCTGGGTCTGGGAAGGGTTTGGGGGAGATAAAGGATGACAGGAAATTTGGGGAGTGGTTCAGGAAAAGGTTGGGAAGAGCAATGGGAACAGGAGTGTGGAGTGATCCTGGGAAAGGGGAGCAGGGAAGGGAAGTGGAGCCTTGGAAAAGGCTGGGAAGAGCAGTGGGAACAGTCCAGAAAAAGGCTGGGAAGAGCAGAGAGAACGCTCCAGAAAAAGGCTGGGAAGAGCAGACAGAACAGTCCAGGAAAAGGCTGGGAAGAGCTGTGGGAACGTTACAGGAAAAGGTTGGGAAGAGCAGGGGGAGCGCTCCAGAAGAATGTTGGGAAGAGCATTTGGAACATTCCAGGAAAATGTTGGGAAGAGCAGTGGGAACATTCCAGGAGAAGGTTGGGAAGAGCAGGGGGAGCACTCCAGGAAGAGGTTTGGGAGAGCAGGGCCGAGGGTGATCCCGGCAAGAGCAGGATGTGCTTGGGAATTCTGGGATAACTGGGCAGGGAGAGCCTCTGGGATTTGATGGATCCAGGAGCAGGGGTCAGAATTTTGGTAATATCACTCTGGATCCAGGCACGGGGAGGCCCAGGATATATTTATGTAAAACTTCTAATATTATATTAAAATAATCATTTATCTATATGTAAAAATATGTAAATATGAAAATATCTATGTAAATTTATGTATTTGTTATTTTTGTGGTTTTATATTTATCTATAAAAATAAATATATTAATGTGTATATACATTTATCTACAGACATTATATACAAAATATATATAAAACATGTGCATGTATATAAAACATGTGCATGAAGATATATAGATGTAAAATATAATTATATTACTGTAATTACACATACAACACAATATACAAATACTTACAATTTACAAACACATCTATAAATACATTTAATTTATAAACATACATAGAATATTTGAATTTGTTCCATATAAAATGCATTGTATACTTTTATGTACACATGCCTGTGTTTGTATATATATAAATACAAATATGATGTGTTCTACAGAATGTGTAATATACACTGTATAAATACATAGAATATATAAATACATAGACTATCATTTAAAACACAATATATAAATAAGGTAAACATGTAATTATGTCATTGTAATGACAGTCAGTAGAATATACAAATACATACATATAATTTATAAACACATACATATAATTAGAAATAAAATACTCCATAAACAATGTGCATATGTGTATGCACATACATATATGCATGTTTGTGCCTATATATTTATATATACATATATATAAATATATAATATATAATGCGTTATATAATCTATGCAATGCAATATATAATATATAAATACATACAATGTGATAATGATAATATATCATGTTTATATGTATAGGTGTGTAAATACATATGTAGTTATTATGTTTTTATATAAATGTATATATGTATATTTGATATGTTCTTTAATATATGCACACATATCCATCTCTGCATCTCCTCCTGGATCCCTCCTGGTGGGATCTGAGGCTGTTTTTCCCAGGCTCTGAGGCTGTTTGTCCCTGGATCTGGGATGGGATCTGAGGCTGTTTTCCCCTGGATCCAGGATGGGATCTGAGGCTGTTTTTCCCTGGATCTGAGGCTATTTTTCCCTGGATCTGAGGCTGTTTTCCCCTGGATCCAGAGTGGGATCTGAGGCT
>JAWWEY010000075.1:1720898-1732276 GCA_035582745.1 Loriotus luctuosus
GGGGGATCTGAGGCTGCTTTTCCGTGGATCTGAGGCTGTTTGTCCGTGGATCCAGGATGGGATCTGAGGCTGTTTTTCCCTGGATCTGAGGCTGTTTTTCCCTGGATCCAGGGTGGGATCTGAGGCTGTTTTTCCCTGGATCTGAGGCTGTTTTTCCCGGGATCCAGGGTGGGATCTGAGGCTGTTTTTCCCTGGATCCAGGATGGGATCTGAGACTGTTTTTCCCTGGATCTGAAGCTGTTTTTCCCTGGATCTGAAGCTGTTTTTCCCTGGATCCAGGTGCTCCGGCAGGCGCAGACGGCGGCGGCGGCTCCGCGGCTGAAGAAATTCGCCATCTACAGATGGGACCCCGACAAGGCCGGGGACAAGCCCCGCATGCAGACCTACGAGGTGGACCTGAACAAGTGGGTGTCCCTTGGCAATGGGGCTGGGGAGCAATCCCAGCTCCAGGGAATGGCTGGGAAGGGGCTGCTCACCTCTGGCACAGAGCAGCTCGTTATGGGCACAGCCACCATGGGTGTTAGCCCAGGAAAAAGTGGATTTAAACAGATTTTGCACAGGAAAAAGCAGATTTTCCACAGGCACTGTGGGCGTTACCCCAGGAAAACACAGACTTTCCACAGGAAAAAGCAGATTTTCCACAGTTCTGGACCATCCCCGGGATGGGTTAAAGAGGTGCTGGTGGCTTTAATAAACTTGATTTATTTGGGAAGTTTGGGGGCTGCCAAAGAAGAGAGAGAGCAGCTTTTGCCAAGGCCTGGTGGTGGCCTGGCAGGTGTCAGGTGCAGTGACAGGGGACAGGGTTTGAACTGAAAGAGCAGAGGTTTGGGTGGCATACTGGGAAGGAATTCTTGCCTGGGTGAGGTTTGCATGGGATATTGGGAAAGAATTCTCCTCCATGAGGCTGGCACAGAATTCCCAGAGAAGCTGTGGAAGTGTCCCAGGCCAGGCTGGTTGGGGCTTTGAGACACCTGGGGTAGAGGAAGGTATCCCTGCCCCTGGGAATGGGATCGGAAGGTCCCTCCAGCCCAGCCCCTTCTGGGATTGTGCATTCCAGAAGGGAATTCCATGTGCAGCTCACAATTCCCAGGGAGAGAAGGTGGGAGCTCTATCCACCCTTCCCATGGTTTATCCACACCTGGCTGTGGCATCCCAGAGCAGCTCCTGCTTCCCTGGGATCCTGGGAAGGGGCTCAGAAACCTCCCTGTGGATGCTGGGCCTGGATTTCCCTGAGCTGCTCCAGAGGGATCCACCCCAAACCCTTCCCAAGGGATCCACCCCAGACCCTTCCCCTCCAGAGGGATCCATCCCAAACTGTTCCCAAGGCTTCCACCCCAAACCCTTCCCAAGGGATCCACCCCAAACCCTTCCAGGAGCTCCCACTCCCACCCAGCCCTACTCAAACCCCGCAGGAGCCACAGCTCTGGTTTTGGGGTGGCTTTGTCCCAGTGAATAATCCCTGGGTGGTGCCCTGGGTGTAAAATGACAGAAACTGTCCCCAAGTGTTTGTCCCGTGTCCCTTGTGACTCACAGGGCCAGGCAGGGCTGTCACAGCCTGACCCCGAGAGGGGAAGAGGGGCCAGCACAGCTCACTGGGGTTTGGGTTGGCCGAACCCTCAGTGGTCACAGAGTCTGACCCACCCTGCCCTGGGGCTGCCCTGCTGCTCAGAGATCCCTGTTGGATCCCTGGGATTCACACAGAATTCATGGGAATTGTTCAAAACCCTTTTAGGTGCTGCTGAGTGTGGGTGCAGGGGTCAGACCCTGCATGTGGGGCTCTGCAGGGTCTGATTTGGGGTTTGTGCTGCAGGTGTGGGCCCATGGTGCTCGATGCCCTGATCAAGATCAAGAACGAGATGGACTCCACGCTGACCTTCCGCAGGTCCTGCAGGGAGGGTAAGGACAGCACATTCCCACCTGGAATGGCCTGGGAATACTGTGTGTGCTGCCTGTGGGAGCCCCAGGGAGCTCAGAACCCCTCCTCTCACATCCCTGGTGATAAAACACCCGAGTGAGCCAGGGAGTAAAACTGCTCAGAACCCCTCTCCTCCACCCGTGGGGATGAAACACCCAAATGAACCACGGAGTAAAACTGCTCAGAACTCTCTCCTTTCACTTCTGGGGATAAAACACCCAAATGAACCAGGGGGTAAAACTGCTCAGAACCCCTCCACTCCCACTCGTGGGGATAAAACACTTGAGTGAACCAAGGACTAAAACTGCTCAGAACCCTCTCCTCCCATCTCTGGGGATAAAACACCAAAGAGTAACATGTCTCAGAACCCCTCCTCTCACACCCCAGGGGATAAAACACCCAAATGAACAAGGGGGTAAAACTGCTTAGAACCCCTCTCCTCTCACTTCTGGGGATAAAACACCAAGGAGTAAAACTCCTCAGAACCTCTCCTCTCACATCCCTCGGGATAAAACACCCAAATAAACCGTGGAGTAAAACTGCTCAGAATCCCTCTCTTCCCACTGTGGGATAAAACACTCAAATGAACCAGGGAGTAAAACACTTTAGAAGCCCTCCCCTCCCAGCTGTGGGGACGAAACACCCAAGTGAACCAAGGAATAAAACTGCTCAGAACCCCTCTCCTCCATCCATGGGGATAAAACACCTGAATGAACCAGGGAGTAAAACTCTTCAGAACCTCTCCTCTCCCACCCATGGGGATAAAACACCCAAATGAACCAGGGAGTAAAACTGCTCAGAACCCCTCTCCTCTCACTTCTGGGGATAAAACATCTGAGTGACCCAAGGAGTAAAACTGCTCAGAACTCCCTCCTCCCACCCAGGAGGATAAAACACCCGAATGAACCAGGGAGTGAAGCTGGAGTTGGTTGCTCCCAGGGTGTAATGACACAGTTGTGAGCTGCCAGCTCCAGTAATTCCTTCCACAGCTCCCAGTTGTTCCAGTTTCTCTCCCAGTCTGGTTCCTGTGCAGTCTCCCAGTGCGTGGGGAGATGAGGGAGAGATTCCAGCAGCGAGGCTGAGAGGGCAGGGCTGGGGTGGGAGCAGTGGGGGCTGTGCCAGGGCTGCTGTGGGAATCACACTGGGTGAACTGGGAGGGAGCACTCAGGACTTCGAGGAACAGCTCCAGGAATGTTCTCCTTGGCCCTTTGGCCGAGGGCAGGGCTGGATTGAGGAAAAGGGCACTGGTGGTTTGGGGTTGTGGCTGCTCCCAGATCTGGTTTGGGGCTGCTCACAGACTTCCCTTGGGAAAAAATCCTGAGTCACGGGTCATGCTGGGCTGTGGGAGTGCATTCCTGGCTGGAATGGCTCTGGACTTCAGGTCCTGCTGAGCAGTGGGATTGCATTCCATGCTGGAATGACTCTGGATTTAGGGTTCTGCTGGGCTGTGGGAGTGCATTCCTGACTGGAATGACTCTGGATTTTGGGTTGTGCTGAGCTGTGGAATTACAATGGATTTAGGGTCCTGCTGAGCAGTGGGGTTGCATTCCAGGCTGGAATGACTGTGGATTTAGGGGACTTACTGGGCTGTGTGAGTGCATTCCTGGTTGGAATGACTCTGGATTAGGGTCCTGCTGAACTGTGTGAGTGCATTCCAGGATGGAATGACTCTGGATTTCAGGTTGTGCTGAGCTGCTGAGCAGTGGGGTTGCATTCCAGGCTGGAATGACTCTGCATTCCCGAGGTGGGTCTGCAGGCAGGGGCAGTCTCAGGGCAGGCAGTACCCGCGGATGTTTTGTCTGGGCTGGGAATGGAGAGCAGCACTCCTGAGGCACCTTTTCCCCTGGAATCTGCACGGCAGGGCAGGAATTCCACATGGGCTGGGGCTCCCAGACAGCCAGAACTCCTGCCCTGAACATTTTCCCTGCACAGGACGGGCTTTCAGGCCGGGCTGGTTCCATCCTGCCCCTCCGTGGCTCCCCCAGTGCCACATTCCTGCTGCAGGCTCTGCTCCCCTCCCAGCTGGCTGGAAAATGCCTGGGAGCCTTTCTGCAGTGGGAGGAACCTCGTGGCAGTCCTGAGACACCCTCAGAGAGGTCATTCCATCCCTTTGTTGGGCTATTTTTGTGCCCTTGCTGCCTCCTGTCACCTTTGGGAATGGGCACGAGGGGAGGGGGCTCCTGCCTGGGGGGAATGGGGTTACATTTCTGAATTTCAGGGATGATTTGGGGCATTTTATTCCCCTTCTGTGAGGAGAGGCTGTGAGAGCTGGGCCTGTTTGTTCCAGAGGTGGGGAGGCTGAGAGGGGATCCCAAAAATTCCTACAAATACTTCCAGGGGGTGCCAGGGCATGGTGCCAGACCCTTCCCAGTGGTGCCCAGAGACAGGACAAGGAGCAGCAGCCACAAATTACAAATTAAAACACTAAAAGTCCATTAAAACACAAAAATTCCAGCTGAACCTTTGGAAAAAAGTTCTTTTCCTGGAGTGGAATTCCAGCTCCAGCTTTTAGAGGGAAAAAGGGTGGAGTGAGGTTTGTGAGGGTTTGTGAGTTTGCTGTCACTTGGGTCCATCCTGTGACCTCCAGGGGTGTGAAAGGAAGGGCATTGTCAGCCTGGATTCCAGGTTTTAGGGAAAAAAGGGGTACTGAGCACCTCCTCTGACTGCTGATCCCATGGGTAGCTGGTTTACTCCAGCTTGGATCCATCCTGTGACCTCCCAGCACAGAAAGGAAGGACAAAACCAGGCTCAGCTGGGGCTTTTAGGGGCAAGAAAGGTTGGCCAGAGCCCAGGGAGGTCCCAAACCCCCCTGGACACTTTGCAGTACCACCTCTGGATGATTCCCAGAGGTCCCTTCCATCCCTGCCAGCCCTGGGATTCTCTGGCTGAGGAGGCTGCAGCAGTTCCCCACATTTTAATGCCTTTTTTCTGTTGTGTTTTTTATTTTTTATTTATTTTATGCCTCTCTCGGCTCCCATCTCACGCCCCAAACCCAAGAGCTGAGCTGGATGTTCTCCCCTCCCCAAATCACAGCCAAACCCCCTCATTTGCTGCTGGGGAAGGAGCAGCCCCATGGAAAAAGGGATTTGGGTGCTGGTGAAAGCAGCTGCCATGTTTGATCCCTCCCTGCTGAAGTTACAGAACTTTCAGCCCCAGTGGGGAATTCTGGCCTTCTTCTCCTTTGGGGCATTTGTGGGATGGATGAAGATCCTGGTGGAGTGGGAGGAGATTTTTGGGAATCTGGTGGATTGGGAAGAGGTTTTTTGGGATCCTGGCAGGTTGGGAAGAGGTTTTCCAGGACAGGTGAGGACACTGATAGAACAAGAGAGGGTTTTCTGGGGATGGGTGAGGCTCTGGAGGAGTGACAGGAGGCTTTTCCAGAACCTGTGATGAGGTTTTCTGGGATGGGTGAGGACCTTGGTGTGGTGAGAGGATCCCAGCAGGTTGGGAAGAGCCTTTCCAGGAGGTTTTCTGGGATGGATGAGGACACTGATAGAACAAGAGAGGGTTTTCTGGGGATGGGTGAGGCCTCTGGAGGAGCAGCAGGAGACTTTCCCAGAACCTGTGACGAGTTTTTTTGGGATGGGTGAGAACCCTGATATGGTGAGAAGAGACTTTTTGGGGTAAGTGAGGATCCCAGCAGGTTGGGGAGAACCTTTCCAGGAGGTTTTCTGGGACAGTGAGGACCCTGGTGGGTTGGGAAGGGGTTTTCCAGGACAGATGAGGACACTGATAGAACAAGGAGTTTTTTGGGGATGGGTGAGGCCTCTGGAGGAGCAACAGGAGACTTTTCCAGAACCTGTGATGAGGTTTTTTGGGATGGGTGAGGACTTTGGTGTGGTGAGAAGAGACTTTTTGGGATAAGTGAGGATCCTAGAAGGTTGGGAAGAGCCTTTCCAGGAGGTTTTCTGGGACAGCTGAGGACCCTGGTGGGTTGGGAAGGGATTTCCCAAAACCCTGTCAGGTTGGGAAGAGTTTTTTGGGATCCTGGTGGATTGGGAAGAACCAAGCAGAGTTTTCCCAGCACAACCCAGGGGGATTTTTTTTGGGGCCAGGAGAGAGAATCCCACCCTTGGCTCTGCTCTTCCCCCTCAGGGATCTGCGGCTCCTGCGCCATGAACATCGCCGGGGGCAACACCCTGGCCTGCATCAAAAAAATCGACAGTGACCTCAGCAAAGTCACCAAAATCTACCCCCTGCCCCACATGTACGTGGTGAAGGACCTGGTGCCGGTGAGTGCAGGGCTGGCAGTGGCCAGGGACAGCCTGGGCCGGCAGCAGGGCGTGGCAGCTGCCACCAGGCTCGGGTGTCCCCTGGGTGGGTCCCAGTGACTCAGTCAGTGTGTGCTGGCCTGGAATGTGGCGGGCTTGGGGAGGGAATGGCACCTCCTGCTTGGGGGATCAGGTGTGAATTTGAGGTGAGGCTGTGCCAGGAGGGGATTTAGGTGGGGTTTTGGGAAGAGGCTGTGCCCCCGAGGGTGGGGCTGAAGGGAGGGGTCCAGGCCCCATGACATGGACAGCAGGGCTGGGATTTGGGGTGGATCCAGCTGGGGGTGTTCCCTGGTCCTCCTCAGCCCCATCACCAGATCCCTGTGCTTTTCCTGCCCCCAGGACAGCCAGGGTGGGATTTGGGGTGGATCCAGCTGGGGATGTTTCCTCTTTGGGGTGGATCCAGCTGGGGATGTTCCCTGATTCTCCTCAGCCCCATAACCAGATCCCTGTGTGACGGTTGTCACAAGGGTTCTTGGGTGAAGGAAGAGACAAGATCCTTGACTCCATGATCAGAAGGCTTGACTTATTATTTTATGATATATATATACTACATTATAACTATGCTAAAAAGAAAAAGAGAGTTCCAGAGGCTGCTACCTAATCTAAGAATAGAAAAGTAAAGAATGATAACAAAGGAGCTCTCTCCGACTCTGTCTGAGAGAATTCACTCCTGGATTGGCCACTAACTAAAAACATCCAAGATGGGCCAATCCAGATGGACCTGTTGCATTCCACAGCAGCAGACAACCTATTGTTTACATCTTGTTGCTGAACTTCTCAGCTTCAGCAGGAAAAATCCTGAGAGCGGATTTTTCATGAAAGAAATGTCTGTGACAGCAATTGATTTTGGTTTCTATACTGAGGAAAAAAAATCATGCAGCAGAGAGTAGCTGTGATGCTACTGGTAATGTGTAATGCCATATCCATTCAAACACTTAGAACCTCAAAAAACATTAACTTTGCATAGGACCAACCAATGCATATGAAATAAGTGTTTTCTTCTGCTTCTGCAGAAGAGAAAGGAAAGGATGTACTTCTATAGAAAATTAATTTTTTTCTGAAAGATCAACATTACTCATGAAGTAAAAAATTAAAGAATCCACTCCTCTTTCTATGATTCTTTCTTTAAATGAACTGCCAACATCATGCCCTAACAACAGGCAGTAAATCTCAATCAGATTTTAATGTTATGACTTCCAAAGAAGCATTGAAACTGGATAGATGTGACTGTTGTCAAGAAGGCTTTGAGAAAATCAGACAGTATGCATTGCAGAACTTAGTTCAGTTTGGCCTTTCACTGTCTTCCTCTGCTGATTGATGCGCAGCTAACACAACAGAAGGAAGGGATGCCACCCAGAGGGACCTGGGCAAACATGAAATATGGGTTGACAAGAATTTAATGAAGCTCAACAAGTCCAAGCAAGGTGCTGCAACTGGGTTGAGGCAATCCCAGGTATTAGGACTGGGAGAATTCATGGAGAGCAGCCCTGCTGAGAGGGACTTGGGGCTGTGAGGAGGGGAGGAGCTGGATGTACCCTGTACCTGAAATCCCCCATGTGCAGGTCTGATCCCCCAGCACATGGGTGGGGCAGATCCTGCCCTGGTCACCTGAAGTGATGTGTCTGCTCCATGGTCCTCAACACAATAAATAAATGGACCTCTTAGAGCAGGTCCAGAAGAGGCCATGAAGATGCTTGGAGGACTGGAACACTTCTCCTGTGAAGACAGGCTCAGAAAGCTGGGTGTGCTCAGCCTGGAAAATAGAGGGCTTGGGGCAGAATTTAGAGCACCTTCCAGGGGCTGAAGAGGGCTTATAAAAAGGATGGGCAGGAGCATTTTATACAGGAAAATGGTGACAGGACAAGGGGTAGTGGTTTTAAACTGGAAAGAGCAGGCTGAGATTGGCTGTAACAAGAGATTCTTTACTCAGAGGGTGATGAAGCAATAGAACAGGTTTCCCAAAAAGGCTTAGGATTCCCGAGCCCTGAAAGTGTTCAAGCCCAGGCAGGATGGTGCTTGGAGCAGTGTGATCTTGTGAGTGACATCCTTGTCCATGGCAAGGGAGTTGGAACTACATGATCTTTAAGGTCCCATCCAACCCAAAACAGTCTAGGATTCTCTGATTACATGATTTATAGATGGAGGAATGGCTGAAAGGAAGTAATACTGAAATACCAGATAGAGCTTTAGTAAATATCCATTCAAGGTCAAATGGGAGGCATTTAAATTCTGTTAATGATCAATGGATTCAATCATAGAACAACCAAATGATTTAGGGTGGAAGGGACCACTGGGGTTCATCTGGTCTTACCCTCTGCTCAAAGCAATTACGCATGTTATCCATCTATCTATCCACATATACACAAAAATTTATTTTCCTCTCTGTTGGTTCATTATGTGTGCAAACAAGCACACACAAACACAGAGTTTCTAATATGGGACCAAGAAATTAGGCTCTCAGAAATGAAAAAAAATTGAAATTTAATATCATGGCCTTTACCTTTATTGATTAAATATCCAGATTAGATGGCTTAATTAGATAGTGTAGGTGTTCTGTGTGCAAACTGGGAAATATAGTATAGTCTGCAGAGATCATCATTAAACAAGTCTTTCTGTTCTATCCCTCTAAATTAATGTATGGTTTATATAAATGGTTCACAGAGAGAAATTTGTTAATTATTCGTGTGGGAGATTTTTGATAATCCCTGTGGCAATGAGGTTCAGAACAACCAATAAAATGCAAAGGCATATATTTTAAATACAGTAATGAAATAATAGTATAATTCATTTTGGAAAAAAGAACATTAATTCACCACCTTAAATCTTGATATAAGAAGTTCTAGATATTTTCAGAAAGAGATTCTGTCATTCTTGCAAGAGTTGTGCTCAGGATCCAATATTTACCAGATGATGCTCCCAGCCCCACATTACTCAATCACTTTAGCTAGGTTACAGAAAGAGACCCTCCTGGCTTTGAAATCTGTTCATCCATGAATATTCTTCAACAGGGGAGGTCAGCAGCCACTCAGAACAGAGAGTTTAATTGTAAATTTTAGATAAAGGGCCTTCCCCAAATATGTCATGCTCTGGTGATCTAATGTAATAGATTCACGTTCAGTAATGAAGTTTTTTTTCCCATGACAGTGAATTATGAAGTTATTCAACAAAATTTTAAAAAATAGACCACCAGCCTTATAAATTAGGGTCTTAGACTTGTACCAAGCCTTATCCTCTACATGTAATGTTATCCAAGAATATCAGCAGTGAAATATTTAAAGTAAAATTCTTCATTCTAAGAAATTAAAAAATAAAAACAAAAACCAAAAAACAACTAAACCCTTAGAAATACCACAAACAAGCAAAAAAAAGTCCTACAAAAAGCAAAATGAAAGGGCCCACATGCTTCTGCACTTAATGATACTGAATAATCATTTATTTTGTTAATATATCCTAATGCATGTCTATGCTTGGATCTGAATTTACATCCTGTCTGTATTCTGTGTGCATCTCATAGGGGGCAGGGGGAACATCACTGGTGTCCAGCCAACACCACAATGTACTCCCTCTGTCCTCACAACAGTGTTGTGTGATTACAGTTCAGCTGGGATTTTTCTGACAAAAGTTTGATATTGCCCAGTGAAAGGGTAATTTGGATTTTAGACTCACAGAGATCATGTTGCCTTACCTCTGAGAGAGTAATTCAAGCCATGGTATTCTGTCAGCATTATATGGAAAAGCACTGCTGGATCAGGGTTAAAATCAGGTGCTTTATCTGCCTATTTCAGGGATTCACTTCAAGTACCATACAATTTGCACCCAAACTGGATATACTATTGTGCAGAAAAACTGATTCTTTCTAGCTAACCTTACACTTACTCTCTGATTCCTTCTTCCCCAGTAAATTACTGATAAGGTTTTTTGCCTGTCTTTGGAAACAGATGAGATCAAATACAAAAGAGAAGCAGAGGAAAGAAAGTTCAAGATAAGGGAAATGTCTAGATCTAACCCTATGGCAAGTAATTCTCCCAAGGTACACCCACTTCAGGTGTTATCTATCTCCATTTAGCAATGGAGAAGTTGTCACTCAGAAGAGTGTTAAAAAAAATAATGATGATTCAATAGCCAGACCAGGAAGAGCCATGGAGGAATACTCCCTTACCTGGAGAAGCCATTTATTCCAGTAGAAAATCCAGACAGATCTGACATAGCTGTATTTTGCACAAAATATATGCTGGTACAAATAACCATGCAGCACCAAGTACTAGTGCCTTGGAGCGGCAGGAACTCACAGGAGATTTCTGCACTGATAGGTGGAAATGCCACGGTGAAGTCATAATTAAAACAATGGAAAGGAATATATTATAATTATCAAAATTATGTGTGGCCTTCAGAGCTTTGTCTTTGTTTCTGGAACTTTGCATGGTTTTTAACTGACCACACAGCTCATTATCTACACACACATGAAGAATTTTCATCCTCATTGTGTATAAACTAGTTCTCTTAACTTATGTCCACAAGGACTTTAGACTTCCTCCTTAATTTATTCAGCAAATTTCACGTTTTTTAGAGAAGATGTATTGAATCTGGGGCCTGGGATTTGATTGATCCCAATGTAGGGGCTACAGCTACAGAAGTCTGTGAAATGCCTAAAGGTCATGTCCCGAGAAGAAATGTAACACAGACAAAGCCATTCTACTATTAAGAGAACAGTGATCTATTCCAGAATAGAAAAGACCAGATATGGTCTAATCCAAAGCTAACTTAATAGGATGGGAGTCAGATAATTATGAATTTATATTAACAACATAAGAAGGGCAGCAGAGGGATTCAATTATTATGCTTAATTGGTTAGGGAATACCGAAAAGTGCTGTATTGCATTTTATTGGGGATAGTATTAAATAAACATTACGAAAAATTTATTCAGATGAGAATCAAGAGGGTAAGGAAAAGAGCATAGCTGGTGAATTGTAAGACAGTGATTAGTTATTCATGTAGATTCTAGGGGCCATTAGCCTGAGTAACATGTTAGCTTTCCATTTCAGATGATTACATTTTGCTTAGTGAAAGTGTTAATATTTTTATCAATTAGTTATGACATTTCTTTTAGTCCATCTCCTAATATGAGTAGTTTAAATCGTTCCTGTAATAGCGAATAAAAAGTAAGTAAAGACAAGTGCATGGTGTATAGAAA
>JAWWEY010000075.1:1749192-1760757 GCA_035582745.1 Loriotus luctuosus
TGAGGTGTCCTTGAGTGCCAGGCCTGGAGAGGAATTGCTGTGTCTGCCCCAAACGGGAGAGCAGCAGCTGGCACTGCGTGTGGGGTTTGGAGTTACACACTAAAGAACTGCAGGGTCACAAATACATGGAAAATATAAAAACTCAAACCATGAGGCATCACCCTCAGCACTCCCAGGCCTCTGGAGCCATCCCTGGTGCCCTCAGGATGCTCCCGGGCACAGGGAACCGGCCGGGGCGGTTTGGCAGGGCCGGACGCTCCCAGCTCGGACTGTGCCCCTTTTGTTGCCTTCCCTTGGCAGCCGTGGGCTGCAGAGAGGCCAAGGAACAGGGCACTCTCCCTTTCCAAAGGGGTGGGTTTGTCCCGAGCCCTTGGCCATGCTGTTTGTTCCGCCCTCCCTGCTGGGTCTGACTCTCTCCCTGTTTTTCTTTGCTGCCCAGCGTCCTGGACGAGGGCTGGAGCTGCGCAGAGCTGCACCTGTGCCAGGCCGGGCTGGACCAGCAGGAGCAGGGCGCCAGGTGGGGGCTGGCAGCTTCCTGGGGCTTTTCCAGGGAGCAGGAAATCCCGGAGCCTCAGACCCCAAACTGCCGGGCGGGATGGAATTCCTGGGATTGGCTTCTCTGCATAACCCGGCTCCTCCTGGGGGTCCGGGCAGCGTGAGGGGCCCTTGGGCTGGAAATGTGGCTTTTCCCAAGGGTGAAATTCCTTCCCTCTTTTCCCAAGGATCAAACTCCTTCCCTCTTTGCCCAAGGATCAAACTCCTTCCCTCTTGGCCCAAGGATAGAACTCCTTCCCTCTTTTTCCAGGGGAGAAATTCCTTCCCTTTCTTTTCCCAAGGGTGGAATTCCTTCCCTCTTTTCCCAAGGATGAAATTCCTTCCCTTTCTTTTCCCAAGGATCAAATTCTCCTTTCCCAAGGATCAAACCCTTTCCCTCTCTTTTCCCAAGGTGAAAATTCCTTCCCACTTTTCTCAAGGATCAAACTCCTTCCCTCTTTTCCCAAGGATAAAATTCCGCCTCTCTTTTCCCAAGGATCAAATTCTCCTTTCCCAAGGATCAAACTCTTTCCCTCTCTTTTCCCAAGGTGAAAATTCCTTCTCTTTCCCAAGGATCAAACTCCTTCCCTCTCTTTTTCCAAGGATAAAATTCTCCTTTCCCTAGGATCAAACTCCTTCCCTCCTTTCCCTAGGATCAAACTTCTTTTTTCTTTTCCCAAGGATAGAACTCCTTCCCTCTCCTTCCCAAGGATAAAATTCCCTCGCTGTCCTTACCCCCCTCAGGAGGAAGATCTATGGCCCCAACCTCATCGAGGTCCCTGTCAAGTCCTACGCCAGGCTCCTGGTGGAGGAGGTGGGTTCCAGGCTGGGCTTCCCAAGTGGATTTTCCCAGGACAGATCCCTCCTCTGCTCCCTGTCCCACTCTGGAAGTGCTTCCCAGCCCTTGGGAAGGGAGGAGAGGATTTGGGGAGAAGGCAGAGCCGTGGAGGGGACCCTCCCTGACCCTCTGGGCACGAACAGGAGCAGCCCCCAGGGATTGTGGAGGTGGCTGAGCATCCTTGGGAGCAACATCTGGAGGGAATTCCAGGGGGGATGGAGGGTTTGGGGGCTGCCAGCCCCAGGAAAGGGCCGGGTTCTCCTCTGCATCCAGGAGCCTGGAAGGCTCACGATGGGCTGGAGGAAGCCTTTCCTCCTCCAAGGAGCCTGGAGAAATTCCTCCCACCTGGAAATCCCATACTGGGCTGGGGGAAGTTCTTCCCACTTCCAGGAGCCTAGAAATCCCATAATGGGATGGAGGAAGTTCTGCCCATTTCCAGGAGCCTGGAAGTCCATGATGGGATGGAGGAAGCTCTCCTTACTTCCAGGAGCATGGACATTCCATACTGGGCTGGAGGAAGCTCTCCTCATTTCCACAGAACCTGAAAATCCCATACTGGGCTGGGGGAAGCTTTCCCGCATTTCCAGGATCCTGGAAATCCCATGATGGGCTGGAGGAGGTTCTCCCACCCCAAGGAGCCTGGAAATCCCATACTGGGCAGGGAGAGGTTCTCCCACCCCGAGGAGCCTGGAAATCCCATGGTGGGCTGGGGGAGGTTCTCTCCCATTTCCAGGATCCTGGAAATCCCATGGTGGGCTGGGGGAGGTTCTCCCACCCCAAGGAGGTCTCCCAGTGAGTTCCCAGACGTTTTTTCTCCTTGTTGCAGGTGCTCAACCCCTTCTACCTGTTCCAAGTGCTCAGCATGGTGCTGTGGGTGTGTGATGCCTATTACTACTACGCCGCCTGCATCTTCCTCATCTCCACCTTCTCGCTGGGGCTGTCCCTCTATGAGACACGCAAGGTGGGTGGGGACAGCTCCTCTGGGGCCACAGCCCCACGGAACAGCCTTGCTCTGGGTGGGGACAGCCCTCTCCCAGCTCTCCCTGTCCTTCATCCCTGCTCCCAAGCCCCTCAGGCCGTTTTTGGGGATGGTTTCCTGTGTTTTGGGTGGATTCTGACCGCTGCCTCCCTCCCAGCAAAGCACCACGCTGCGCAACATGGCCAGGATGTCTGTGGGGGTCCGGGTCCGGCGGCCTGGAGGAGGTGAGAGGGAGGATTTTTGGGGTGGTGGTTGGGATGATGTGTCCTTTGGGATCCTGGTTCTGCACCAAAGTAGTGTTGGGATAGGTGGGAATGATGTTGGGACGCACCAGAATAACGTCACTGTACATGGGAATAACGTTATGAGACACCAGAGTAATATTGGGATGTGTGGGAATAGTGTTGGGATGCACGGGAATAATGTTGGGATACGTGGGAATAACTTTATGATATATGGGAATAATGTTATGAAATACCAGAGTAATGTTAGGATGTGTGGGAACAATGTTGGGATACACAGGAACAATGTTGGGATACACAGGAACAATGTTATGATATATGAGAATAATGTTGGGATGCACGGGAATAATTTTGGGATGCACAGGAATAATGTTGAGATGCATAGGAATAATGTTGGGACACATGGAAATAATGTTGGGATACATATAAATAATGTTATGATATATGGGAATAACATAATTATGCATGGAAATAATGTTGGGATACACAGGAATAATCTTATGAGACACTGGAATAATTTTGGGGTCCAATTAGTAAAGATGCCTCTGCCCAGATGAAAATGCAGACAAGACCATATTCCAAAGCCAATATGGATTTAATTTAACAGGGGATTTAAGGGAAAGAGAAATTGATTACAAGGATAATCCCCCCCATGAATCCCTGCCCTCTCCCAGCAACCCTTTTCCTCCTGCTCTTCCCCATGCTGGGAATCCCTGGGGTTCCCCTGGTGGCTCCATTTGTCACACAGCCCAAACCCTGGCTGTCCACAGGTGTTTGTGCCATTCCCAGCACTCAGGGTGGCTGGGAATTCTGGTCTGGATCAGCTGTCCCCAGGCCTGGCACCTCCCTGCTGGGAATTCTGGTTTGGATCAGCTGTCCCCAGGCCTGGTACCTCCATGCTGGGAATTCTGGTCTGGATCAGCTCTCCCCAGGCCTGGATCTCAATTTTCCACCTCCAGGGAATGAACCCCTTCCTGTTTGCTGCCTCATCTCATAGGGATTCCTTCCCTGGTGCCTGGAAATGAGTGCCCCATTCCCCAGGCCCTGAGTGGGTTTCCCAGGTTTCTGGAGATGAGTGCCCCATTCGCCAATCCCTGAGGGGGTTCTCCATGTGCCTGGAGATGCGTGCCCCCATTTCCCAATCCCTGAGCAGGTTCTCCAGGTGCCTGGAGATGAGTGACTCCATTCCCCAGGCCCTGAGCAGGTTGTCCAGGTGCCTGGAGACAAATGCCCTGTTCCCCAGGCCCTGAGGGGGTTCTCCAGGTTTCTGGAGATGAGTGCCCCATTCCCCAGTCTCTGAGGGGATTATCCGGGTGTCTGGTGATGAGTTTCCCCATTCTCCACACCCTGAGCAAGTTATCCAGGTTTCTGGACATGAATGCCCCATTCCCCAATCCCTGAGAGGGTTCTCCAGGTGCCTGGAGATGAGTGACTCCATTCCCCAGGCCCTGAGCAGGGTTCTCCGGGTTTCTGGAGATGAGTGCCCCATTCCCCAATCCCTGAGGGGGTTCTCCAGGTTTCTGGAGATGAGTGCCCCATTCCCCGATCCCTGAGCAGAGTTCTCCAGGCCCTGAGCAGGGTTGTTTTCCAGAGGAGCTGGAGGTCAGCTCGGCAGAGCTGGTGCCCGGGGACTGCATCCGGCTGCCGGCGGCCGGGGCGCTGCTGCCGTGCGACGCGGCGCTGCTGAGCGGGGAGTGCATGGTCAACGAGAGCCTGCTGACCGGTGAGAGCCCTCCCTGCACGCCGAGGTGGCTGCCTGGAGCAGGGGCCAGACAGGGTTATATGGGTGTTTATTGAAGGCCCTCCATGGATACACCTTGGGCAGTCAGAAACATGTGAGGCCTGAGACAGAGTAGAAATTCTCCAGAGTAGAAATCCATTTTGGTTTAGGTGAAATGTACATCTTTGAGTCTGTGGTTAGAAAACATAGCTATTTAGCCTGACTGCAAAAGCCTAGGCTCAGAGAAACTGCTTCAGTGAAGGACAGAGATAAGGAGAAGGAGACAGAGGGTGATAAAGAGATACAGAGAGACTGCTGTGAGAGCAGGTCAACCTGACCTGGGTATTCTTTCTGATAAAGAAGAACTAGCAGCAAATGTCACACAAAATTTGTAAAAATTAGTATGTATGAACCTATCATGAAATAGTATGCATATGCATTTGAGAGGGGGATAAAAAGGGGTCTGAAGTTCCCAGAAGCATGCATGTCTTTTAAGGAGAGTAGTCTCCACATGCATCCAGCACTGTAATAAACATACCAGCTTTACAACTTTCACAAAGTTGTAGAGTTTTTGGTTATCTCCGCAAAACAGGCCACACCCAAAATGGATGATGGTCACAAGTTCTTCAGACAATTATAAATTTTTAACCCTATTTACATATCAGGGGTTAATGCTCCAATTACAGCTTTAGGTGATGAAGTCATTTACCCCCAGTTTGCTGCCCCCCAACTCATTTTGTTTATACTTTTTGGGCCCTGAAGCTGGAGGGTGTCCTTGAGTTTCAGGCCCAGAGGAATTGTTGTGTCTGAGCAGAACAGGAGAACAGCAGGTGACACTGTGGAGTGTGGAGTTAGGCACTCATGCAGCGCAGGATCTGAAAAATAGAAAAGCTGAAATCCTAAGGCATCACATTCCCACGGGATTCAGTCAGAGCCACCTTCCCACCCCATCTGGCTGGCCCCTGACCTCCTGGGGTGACAATCCCCCCCTGGAATGTTCTGGGCAGGGGAGAGCGTGCCGGTGATGAAGACGCCGCTGCCGGCGGGCGGAGCCGCGTACTGCCCCGAGGAGCACCGGCGGCACACGCTGTTCTGCGGGACACAGGTCATCCAGGCCAAGGCCTACGTGGGCGGGGAGGTGCTGGCCGTGGTCACCCGCACAGGTGAGGGCATGGGGGATAATCCAGGAGGAATCCTGGGTTAAATCCGTACCCCTCGGAGCGGTGCCGTGGTGACCTCCTGCCTGTCCTGCAGGGTTCTGCACGGCCAAGGGGGACCTCATCAGCTCCATCCTCTACCCCAAACCTGTGAGCTTCAAGTTCTACAAGGATGCTGTGAAGTTCGTGCTGTTCCTCGCCATCCTGGGTAGGTCTGGGCATGGAGGCTCATCCTGGAGCAGCCAGATTCCTTGGAATGGAATTCCATTCCAGCTCCCCACTGTGCCCTGCTTTGTAACTGAGCCCCTTCTCCCCCTGCACAGCTCTCATTGGCACCTTGTACAGCATCCTCATCCTGGTTAGGAACAAGGTAGGGCTGGTGGAGCGAGCAGGAGAGCCCACAGGGATCCACTGGGGGAGGGATGCCCACCCCTGTTCCTCCTGCTCCCCTCCCAGGTCCCGGTGGGACAAATCATCATCCGCGCCCTGGACCTGGTCACCGTCATCGTGCCGCCAGCACTGCCGGCCGCCATGACCGTGGGCACCATCTACGCCCAGAACCGGCTGAAAAAACAGGGAATCTTCTGCATCAGCCCCCCCCGGATCAACCTGTGCGGGAAGATCCGCCTGGTGTGCTTTGACAAGGTGAGGCGGATGATAAAACCTCAATCTTGGCCTTGTTATCGAGTGGGGCAAGGATGGTCCGGGAGCCCAGTCCCTCTGGGTCACAGAGTGCCTGAATGCCCAGTTAGCTCGTGACCATCAACGCAGGCTAACCTTTAGCTAGCTTGATGATTGTCAGCTCTTTAGTGATTATCAGCTCTCTTAGGATCTCAGATCTTTGCTCGCTTGCTAGGGTGCCCTTGGCTGAGGCTGCAGCAGACGCGAGAGAGGAGAAGTCCTGGTGTTCCACGGCAATGGTTTACTGGGGAGACTGTGAAGGGTTCCAGCAACAGCTCTTCTTCTGTCAAATGGGCTAAAACAACCCCTTTTTATAGGGTGTAGGGGGATCCAAACTTGTCCAATAGTAAGGGTTAGATATAGTGGCCTATGGGGTTACAAAGATAAGGCTGAGGGGCAGGGGGCTCAGAGACAGGAGCTTATTTTGCTGTCTCATCATGACTCAGCAGTTCCTGCTGTTAAGTCTCAGTCCTCCATGGAGCTTTGCCAAGCTCTATGGGGTCTGCTACAGAGGCAGGCGGGCAGGGTGGGCACCGGGGCTGCCCGGACCCACCGCACTGTGCCCACAGACCGGGACGCTGACCCAGGAGGGGCTGGACGTGTGGGGCGTGGTGCCCCTGGAGCAGCAGCGCTTCCTGCCCATCGTGCACGAGCCCCGCTGCCTGCCCGCCGGCGCCCTGCTCTACGCCCTGGCCACTTGCCACGCCGTGTCACCGCTGCGGGGACAGCTCGTCGGGGACCCCGTGGACATCAAAATGCTGGAATCCACCGGCTGGGTGAGGCGGGTGTCGCCAGCTGGGGGCTCTGTACAAATCACAAACGGGACGGGGCTGCTGTGGGACGTGCCTTGAGCTGTTTTATTTTTCAGCATCAGTCTCACTACATGGTTATGACAATGAGAAGATGCCAGCAGCTCACATCCCAAGCAGCAGACCAAGAACTTAATGTTACAACTTACTTTATAAGTTTTTTGACCAATCACACAAAGCAAAAGCACATTGACAGTAGTTCTATCCAATCACCATGAGCACATGTACCTTTGGTTAAAACAATGCTTGCTTATTTTGAATACAATACCTACTTGTAAGCTTTAAAACACAGCTTACAGAGCTCCATTATTAAGCTTCAACCTTCCTAATATCTTGCTAGATGAACTTTTCTGTAGCTTAGAGTTATTCTAAACAAGCATTAATACACAGATCATTGTTCTATTTGTCCTTGCTTTTCTGCAGTTTAAATAATTTTTCTGCTGACCTATCTCATGGATGCTGCTTAGCTGTAATCACAGTTCTACTGCCTCTAAAGCCTGCCTTTTGCAGCTTTCCCAAAACCCTCTAATTTTGTAGATTCCCACAATGGGGGCTGCAGGGCTGGAGAGGGAGGCATTGGGAATCTCGGTGGTTCTGGACCCTCCGTGGGTGGATGAGCTCAGCAGGGTTTTGCCCTCTTGGTTTCAGCGCCTGGAGATGATGGAGGAGGAGGAGGAAGGGGAGCTCCCGGTGTTCCAGCAGTTTGGGATGAAGGTCTTGGCCGTGGTGAAACCTCCGCCAGAGGAGGAGCAACCTCGGGACAGGGTAATCCGTGGAACAGCTGCCCACCCTCCTGTCTCCTGGAGGAGTTCCCGCCTCCTGGAGGAGTTCCTGCCCGACCCTGATCCCACCCACTCTCCACAGAGGCACCAGGCCCCCCTGGGGATCCTGCGGCGTTTCCCGTTCTCCTCCTCTCTCCAGAGGATGAGCGTCCTGGTCAAGCTGCCCGGGGAGGCCTCGGCCCACGCCTACGTCAAGGGCGCCCCGGAGATGGTGGCCAGTCTGTGCAGGAAGGAAACTGGTTGGTACTGGGAGGTGGGCTCACCGCCAGTCCCGCTGGCTGCATCCCTGAGGCTTATCCCACAGGGAATTATCCTCAGGAACGCTGTGGGGCAGCTCCCAAAGGCTTTGGGGTGGCTCCAGCCACGGGAGGGAAAGGAAACACGAGCCAGAAGATGGGGATGGGGGCTTCCTCCAGCCCATGCTGCCATCTCCAGGCTCCTTGGTGTGGGGAGAGCTTCCCCCAGCCCAGTGTGGGATTTCCAGGCTCCTTGGGGTTGGAGGCTTCCCCCAGCCCAGCGTGGCATCTCCAGGTTCCATGGGGTTCAGGGCTTCTCCCAGCCCAGGATGGGATCTCCAGGCTCCTTGGGGTGGGGAGAGCTTCCCCCAGCCCAGGATGGGATTTCCAGGCTCCCTCAGGAGCTGTTCTGGCCTCGCTTTTCCAGTGCCCCCAGATTTCTCCCAGATGCTCCGGCACTACACCACCGACGGGTTCCGGGTCCTGGCCCTGGCCTGCAAAGCCCTGGGCACGGTGGCCACGTTTGAGGAGGCCCTGCAGCTCCCCAGGTCAGTGCCAGCTCTCCCTCTCTCATCTCCTCACTCTCTCCCAGCATTTCCTGGGATGCCCTGCAGGGAATTCATCCCTAATACATTTGGAGGGAATTCCTGGCTGGTTCCCAGATGGATTTTAGCTGCTCACACCCCTTGATCCTCTGTGCTGGTTTTGGAGGTGATGAAAGGCTCCTTGTTTCCCACCAGGGACTCTGTGGAGAGCGGCCTGAGCTTCCTGGGGTTCCTGGTCATGAAGAACGTCCTGAAGCCAGAGTCTGCCCCGGTGATCCAGCTGCTGAGGAGCGCCAACATCCGCCCCGTCATGGTGACAGGTGACCCTGGAGGGACCAGCCCACGGGGCTTGGGGAGGGACAGCACTCAGACAGTCCTGGGCAGTGTGCAGGGGGAAAGGGCTTTCCCACCAGGAACCCCACCCCAGGAACTCCATCAGGATCCCTACCACGAACCCCACCAGGAACCCCATCAGGAATCCCATCTCAGGAATCCCACCAGAAACCCCACCAGGAACCCCACCCCAGGAACCCGAGTCAAGGAATCCCAGCAGGAATTCCACCCTAGAAACCCCACCCCAGGAATCCCAGCAGGAATTCCACCCTAGGAACCCTACCCCAGGAATCCCAGCAGGAACCCTACCAGGGATCCCAGCAGGAATCCCACCAAGAATTCCATCCCAGGAATCCCAACAGGAACCCCACCTCTGGAACCCCACCATGAATCCCATCAGGGATCCCACCAGGAACCCCATCGTGACCCCCATCAGGAATCTGTGCCTGGAGCAGCTGTGGGGGCACCACGAGCACTCCTGGCTCCTGGCTCTGTGTCCCTGCCCTCAGGATCCACTGCGGGGCTCAGGGCGTGGATGTGTTTTGGGTGGAAGAACTCATTGTTCTGTTGTCCATCCCCTAAATATTGCTGGAATCCCAAATACACTCCCAAAAAGGGAGTGTAGGGTCACCTCTGGCTGTTTTCCAGGAGAACAGGGGTTGAACCCACATTTCTTTGGGGCAGGCCAGGCAGGAGGTTTTGGAGGAAAGAAGAGGGAAGCAAAGCCACCACATGGCTGCGGTGGCCGGGAGAGGGGACACGGTAGCTTGGAGCTGCTCCTCTTGGCCTGGACATCCCAAAACCTCCTTGCTGATGGCCCACATGTCCCTGGCAGGGGACAACATGCTGACAGCCATGAACGTGGCGCGGGGGTGCCGCATGGTGGAGCCCAGGGAGGGCGTGATCTTCGTCACGGCCTCGCCGCCCGGCCACGACAAACCCGCCGCCCTCAAGTTCGTCCTGGCCGAGCATTCCCAGGGAGAGGAGCAGCCCGAGGTGAGAGCCCAGGACACCTTTTGGGAGCCCAACCTGCCCAGGCACCCTGCAGGGCTCAGTTTTTTGTGGAATCACAGAATTCCAGTGTGGTTTGGGTTGGAGGGACCTTAGAGCTCATCCCATCCCACAGGCAGGGACAATTTCCATCATGCCAGGTTGCTCCAAACCCTATCCAGCCTGGCCTTGGGCACTTCCAGGGATCCAGGGGCAGCCACAGCTGCTCTGAGCACCCTGTGCCAGGGCCTGCCCACCCTCACAGGGAGGAATTTCTTCCCAATATCTAAGAAATGGAGTCCCTCAAATCCGGCTTTCTCCACAGTCCTGGGAATCCCAGAATCCCAGAACGGGTTGGGTTGGAAGAGACCTCAAAGCTTGTCCCATTCCATGGGCAGGGACACCTTCCACTATCCCAGGGTGCTCCAACCTGGCCCTGAGCCCTCCCAGGGATGGGAAGGGGTTTTCCATCATCGTTACCCTTGGAGGCAATTAAGGCTGTGATCCTGCTCCTCATAAACCCATCCTTTGGGAGAAGTTCAGCTGCTCCTGCCTTTCCCTGGAGCACATCCAGGGATCCAGGCTGGAATGGCAACTCCAAACACCTCCCCATGGGTGCTGCCAGATCTTGCTCCCATCTGGGCATGGAATGCTGGGCTGCACCCCAAACAGCCCCATTGGTGTGCCTGCAATTGGGATTTTGGGAACCTTTCCCACTGCTCTGGGTCTGGCATGGAGACCTCGGTCAGCCCAACCCTGCACCCCAAACAGCCCCACTGGGAATTGGGATTTTGGGGAGCCATTCCTGCTGCTCCAGCATGGGCATGAAGGGCAAGGTCAGCCCAGCCCTGTACCCCAAACAGCCCCACTGGGAATTGGGATTTTGGGAGCCATTCCTGCTGCTCCAGGCAGATCCTGGCTCGGCCTGGGGGCCCTGCAGGGGTTGGGGCTGGAGCTGGAGCTGTTTCCTGGCAGGGCCTGCAGCAGCGGGACGGCTCCTCCCTGCCACCCCGGCACTGCCACTTCGCCCTCAACGGGAAATCCTTCCAGGTGGTCTGTGAGCACTTCTCCGAGCTGCTGCCCAGGGTGAGTGGGCAGGGAGCCCCCAGGGGCCTTGGGGAACCTCCCAGTGCCTTGGGGAACCTTCCAGTGCCACTGAGAACCTTCCAGTGCCACTGGGAACCTTCTGGTGCTGCTGGGAGCCCTCCAGTGCTACTGGGAGCCTTGTTCCCTGCTGGACATTTCCTGTTCCGTGCCCAGCTGGACAATCCCAGTTCCCTACTGGGCAATTCCAGTGCCCTACTGGACATTCCCAGTGCCCTACTGGACATTCCCATTTCCCTGCTGGACATTCCCAGTTCCCTGCCCTGCTGGACATTCCCAGTGCCCATCTGGACAATCCCAGTTCCCTACTGGACATTCCCAGTTCCCAGCTGGACGTTCCCAGTTCCCTGCCCAGCTGAACATTCCCAGTTCCCTACTGGACATTCCCAGTTCCCAGCTGGACATTCCCAGTTCCCTGCCCTGCTGGACAATCCCAGTGCCCAGCTGGACAATCCCAGTTCCCAGATGGACATTCCCAGTTCCCTACTGGACAATCCCAGTTCCCAGATGGACATTCCCAGTTCCCTACTGGACAATCCCAGTGCCCAGCTGGACAATCCCAGTTCCCAGCTGGACGTTCCCAGTGCCCAGCTGGACACTCCCAGTTCCCTGCCC
>JAWWEY010000075.1:1783588-1794108 GCA_035582745.1 Loriotus luctuosus
CCATCCCCTCCCATCCCATCCCATCCCATCCCATCCCATCCCATCCCATCCCATCCCATCCCATCCCATCCCATCCCATCCTCCTCCTCCTCCTCCCAGCTCACCTGCAGCTGGAGCTGGCGCCGGCTCAGGGCCGCGTGGACGGCGGCAGCGGCGGCGCTGGCAGAGAGGCTGCGGAGAGGGGACACAGCAGGACACGGAGGGGACACAGGGGGACACGGGAGGGACATGGCAGGCACAGGGGACTCGGGGTCATCTGCCAGCACCGCCTGTTCCCGGGAAAATCCAGGGGAACGTGAAGCCGGGAAGGGAATTAAGTCAGTGAAGGAGGGAACCAAGGTGAGGAAGGGGAGATGGAGTCCAAGGAAGGAGAAACGGAGGTGGGAAATGGGAAATCAAGTCAAGAAGGGAAAACTGAGGCAGTGAGGGGAAAACTGAATCAGGGAGAGGGGAAACTGAATAAGGAAATACAAAAATGAATCAAGGAAGGGGACACTGGGACAGGGAGGGGACACTGAGGAAGGCAGGGGACACTGAGGAAGGCAGGGGACACTGAGGCAGGGAGGGGACACTGAGGAAGGCAGGGGACACTGAGGAAGGCAGGGGACACTGAGGCAGGGAGAGGCCCCTCCTGGCCGAGGGTGGCCCCAGGGTGTCCCAGCACCTGGGTGATCTCGTGCAGCGTCCGGCGCAGCAGCTCCAGCTCGGAGCGCAGAGCCTGCACCTGCTCCGGCGTCGGCTCCCGGGCACGCGCGGCCTCCTGTGAGCCCCGGGATGGGATCAGGCCGGGAATGACCGACCTGCATCCCCAGAGCCCACACCCTGCACCCACCAGCTCCCGCAGCTGCAGGGTCAGCGCTTCCACCGCCCGCTCCTTCTCCTCATCCTCACTCCGGCGCCGCTCCAGGGCCGCCGTCAGCTCCGTCAGCCTGGACAGGACACAGTCAGCATCCAATATCCAACATCCAGAATGCAGCATCCAATGTCCAACATCCAGCATCCAGCATCTAGCATCCAGCATCCAACATCCAACATCATCCAACATCCAACACCCAGCATCCAACATCCAGCATCCAGCATCCAGCATCCAGTATCCAACATCCAGCATCCAGCATCCAACGTCCAGCATCCAACATCCAACGTCCAGCATCCAACATCCAACATCCAGAATCCAGCATCCAGCATCCAGCATCCAACATCCAGAATCCAGAATCCAACATCCAGCATCCAGCATTCAGCATCCAACATCCAACATCATCCAGCATGCAACATCCAGAATCCAACATCCAGCATCCAGCATCCAATGTCCAATGTCCAACATCCAGCATCCAACATCCAACATTCATGCCTCAGCCTCAAAACCTTCCCCACAAAACATCCCCTATAGCCCCATGGAGGTGCATCCTGCCCTCCTAGCAGTCCTGCATCCCTCCTGGTCCTCCTGCATCCCTCCCAGTGCCCCTGCATCCCATCCCTCTGACTCACTCTCTCCCCATCCTGTGCCACATCCCTAAAATCTTCCCCGTGGAACATCTTCCTGATCCTCCTGCACCTCCCTTGGTGCCCCTGCACCCCCTGGTCCTCCTGCATCCCTCCTGGTCCTCCTGCCTCCCTCCTGGTGCTCCTGCACCCCTCCTGGTGCCCCTGCACCCCTCCTGGCAGTCCTGTACCCCTCCTGATCCTCCTGCATCCCTCCCGGTGCTCCTACATCCCATCCCTCTGACTCACTCCCTCCCCATCCCGTGCCACATCCCCTGCACTTCCACTCCTCCCCTCGCCCAGCAGGTACCCCCCATCCCCCGTACCTGGCTGCCAGGGTGTTTTTCTCCAGCTCCGCGTCCCGTGCCCGCGCCGCCAGCTGTTCCTGCAGCTGCTCCAGGCGCAGCTCCTGCCGCTCCCGGGCCGCGCCTGCCTGGCTCTCGGCCAGCCGCAGGTTGGCGGCCAGGTGCAGGCAGGCGGCGTGGGCGGCACGGCCCGTCCGCGACACCTCGTGGCCCAGCTCCGACAGGTCCCTGTGCGAGTGGGAGGCGCAGGGTGGGACCCCCAGGGATGCCCGGAGGGAGGGATCCCGCCCCGGGCCCCGCTGACCTCTCGGTGGTGGCTTTCATCTCCCCGAAGTGGCGCCTGAAGGCCACCAGCTGCCGCCAGAGGGTCAGGAGCCGGCTGTGCTCGTTGCTGAAGTAGGTGTTGAAGGACTGGGGGGTGACGGAGCAGGATCAGGGATCCACCACGGTCCCCAAATTCCCAAATATCCCTCCTGGCCACACCAATCAGCCCTACAGTCCTCCACAGCCCCACCCCAATTCTTGTGGGCACGGAGAGGGGTGTGGGGGTGACACATCCCTGCCTCACATCCCCTTCCCATCACATCCCCAAACTCCCAAATTCTTCTCCGTGCAACATCCCCCACGGCCCCACATCCCTGCCAGGGTCCTGTGTAACTGTCCCTGACACATCCCTGCACCCCCCTGCCTCATCTCCCTTTCCCATCCGTGTCACATCCCCAAATCCTTCCCCACAGAACATCCCCCCGGCCCTGCATCCTTCCTCAGTGACCCCACATCCCTCTGCCTCACATCCTCTTCCCATCACATCCCCCCTCATATTCCCCAAACTCTGCTCTTTGCAGCATCCCCCACGACCCCACAACCCTCTCCATGATCCCACATCCCCTCATCCCCCTCCCTCTCCCCGCTGCTGCTCCCTGGTGTCCCCTGTCCCCAGGGTGTCGCCCACCTCCTCCTCCCGCCTCCACTCCGCCTCCCGCTGCTCCAGCTCGTCCCTGGCCCGTGCCCAATCCGCCGTGAGCTTCCGGATGTCCTCGCTCAGCGCCGCGTTGGCCACGTTGGCCTGTTCCAGCTGCTCCCGCAGCATCGAGTTCACCTGCACCAGGCTGCTGCTCCTGGGATCGGGGATCACCGGGGTCAGAATCCCCCAGGAATCCTCACATCCCACCCCAGGTCCTGCCCACCTCTGCTGCTCCTGGGATCGGGGATCACCGGGCTCAGAATCCCCCTGAGAATCCCCACATTCCCCGTGGGATCCCGCCCACCTCTGCTGCTCCTGGGATTGGGGATCATCGGGGTCAGCTTCCCCCAGGAATCCCCACATTCCCACCCACCTCTGCTGCTCCTGGGATCCCAGGGAATTACCGAGCTCAGCATCCCCCAGGAATCCCCACCTCCCCCGGGATCCTGCCCACCTCTGCTGCTCCTCCTCCAGCCGGATCAGGGCGTTCTCCAGCTCGTTGCTGCTCTCCTCCTCGGGCTGGGAGCCGCTGGCATCCAGCTGGATCTGTGGGAACATCCCCCCCCCGCTGGCCATCACCCCGATTTGGGATTTGGGGCAGGGCACCCCCAAAGCCTCCCTCACCGTCAGCCTCTCCTGCTCCAGCTCCGTCGCCTTCTCCAGCAGCTGCTGCTCCACTTCCCCGCATTTCTTCTTGTACTGCAACACCTGCGGGAGGGACGGGGGTGACACCCATGGGGGGGTGTCCCCAGATTATCCCAGCACCCCCCCGGGGAAGGGTTTACCTTGGCTTGGAGCTTCTGCACCAGCTGGGCCTGGCGCTGCTGGCCCTCCTGGTAGGCCTGGAGCTTCCTCTTGTAGGCAGCCTGCTCCTCCTCCAGCAGCCGCCGCAGCTCGATGTTGTGCTGGGCCAGGCTCCGGCTCTCGGCCGCTTCCTCGGGCTCCAGCCGCAGGCTCTGCTCCAGCTGGGATCAGGAGAGACCAGGCTGGCACCCCGACACCCCTGGGCATCCGCTAGCACCCACACCCCTGGGTATCCCTCAGCCCAGGTTGGCAGCCCCACACCGCTCACATCTCCCAGCCCAGGCTAGCACCTCCATCCACAGCCCTGGGCATCCCCCAGGACAGGCTGGCACCTCCATCCACACCCCTGGGCATCCACTGGCAGTCCCATACATACCCCTGGGCATCCCTTGGCCCAGGCTGGCACCCCCACACCCCTGGGCATCCGTTGGTACCCCACCCACAGCCCTGACTATCCCCCAGCCCAGGTTGGCACCCCTACATCCCTGGGATGCCCAGGCTGGCATTCCCACACGTCTGGGCATCCCCCAGCCCAGGCTGGCACCCCCAGACCCCTGGGCATCCCCCAGGACAGGCTGGCACTCTCACCCACACCCCTGGGCATCCCCAGCCCAGGCTGGCACCCCCACACCCCTGGGCATCCCCCAGGACAGGCTGGCACCCCCACACCCCTGGGCATCCCCCAGCCTCGCTTCCAGGGGTTGATGGATAAAGGATCCTTGAGTACAGGAGTGGAAACTTGCCTGAGGGTATTTTCCTGATATTTGCTTTTATTTTGAATATTGAGGCACAAACCAAGGGATTCCTCCAGCATCCCACCAGTTTGGGGCACACTCAGCACTGGGAGGGCCAAAACCCTTTGGAATTCCCGGTTGCCAGGGCAAAGTGCTGGAAAACTGAAGGATTCCCACAGGGAGAGGGGGGAGTTCCTTCCCAAAATCCAGCAGGACAAACAAAACAGGGATGGACAAGCCCTGGCAAGCCAGGACTGGTCTGGGCAATTCCCACCACGGGGACACCACAGCTCTGCCACCCTACACAGGAATGCCAGGGCTGGAGCTGGCACCACCTGGAGTTTGGGGCTGAAAAGGGGATGTGGGGGGGCCAGCTGAGGGTGTTGTACTTCACGGCCAGCTCTGAATTTTGGGGTTAAAAAGAGGGATTTGGAAGGGCTCACTGAGGGTGTTATACTTCATGGCCAGCTCTGGATTTTGGGGCTAAAAAGGGGGATTTGGGAGGGCTGGCTGAGGGTGCTGTACTTCATGACCAACTCTGGATTTTGGGGTTAAACAGGGGGATTTGGGAGGGCTCACCCACTTGCTGAGGGCGTTGTACTTGATGGCCAGCTGTGGATTTTGGGGTTAAAAACGGAGATTTGGGGAGCTCACCCGCTCACTCAGGGTGTTGTACTTGATGGCCAGCTCTGATTTTGGGGTTAAACAGGGGGATTTGGAGGGCTCACCCGCTCACTCAGGGCGTTGTACTTGATGACCCGTTCTGATTTTGGGGTTAAAAAGGGGGATTTGGGGGGCTCACCCGCTCACTGAGGGCGTTGTACTTGATGACCAGTTCTGATTTTGGGGTTAAAAAGGGGGATTTGGGGAGCTCACCCGCTCACTGAGGGCGTTGTACTTGATGGCCAGCTCATCACGCTCAGCCCGGCTCTGGGCCAGCAGGTCCTCAACACGGGACAGCTCCTGCTGCAGGATCCTGTTCTCCTCCTGCAGGGACAGCAGCGAGGCCATGGCCCCTGTGGGATGGGATGGAGAGAGGCAGGATGGGATCTGGGATCCGGGATGGGATCTGAGATCCAGGATGGGATCCAGGATTCCAGCGTTCTGCCCCCTGGCCCGGCTGGAAATGCCACCTCCCACACTCAGACATTCCAAGGAATGCTGTTTGTGAGGGAAGAGCTGCTGGAAATGCACAGTTGTGGTCAAAAACCCACGGGAAGTTTGCAGTTGTGACTGCAAGGACGTTCAGATTCACGTTCACAATCACAAAACTGCCAGAGATTTGCAGCTGCAACCACAAAATGGCCAAAATCTGGAGTTTGGGATCACAAAGTGCTGCAGATCAACGGCTGTGATCCAAACCCACTTCATTTTGCAGCTGCAACATAAAACCTCTGTAAATGTGTGTTTGGGATCACAAAATCAGGGCAGGTTTATAGCTGCAAGAGCAAAACTGCTGCAGATTTGCAGCTATGATCCCAAAACTGCTGTAAATTAGTGACTGTGATCCCAAAACTGCTGCAGATTTCCAGTTACAATCCCCAAACTGTTGCAAATTCATAGTTGATCCCAAACACGCTGTAAATTCATGTTTGTGATCCCAAAACAGCTGTAAATTAATGTTTTATTCCAGAGCTGCTGCAGATTTCCAATTACAATCACAAAAATGCTGCAGATTTGTAACTGCAATCGCAAAACTGACACAAAATTTGGATTTCTAATGCCAAAACCTCTGCAAATTCATGTTTGTGATCCCAAAACCGCTGCCGATTGATAGCTGCAATCATAAAACTGGCACAAACTTGCATTTGTGATCCCAAAACTGTTGTGAATTCCTATTTGTCATCCCAAAACTGCTGCAGATTTACAGTTGCAACCACAAAATCACTAAAAATTTGTGTTTGTGATCCCAAACCCTGCTGCAGATTCACAGCTGTGATCCCCAAACCGCTGTAAATTCCCGTTTGTGATCCCCAAACCGCCATAAAATCGCATTTGCGATGCCCAAACTGCCGTGAATTCTCATTTAAGATCCCAAACCGCGGCACTTTCCCATTCGCGGCCACAGACCCGCCCCTGATTCTCCGCTGGGATCGCGGAGCCGCCCCGATCCGCGATTTTCCCATCACAAACCCTCTTTGCCCTCCCAAACCCGCTGCCCCAGCGCCATTCCCGACCCCGATCCTATTCCCATTCCCGACCCCATTCCCGATCCCATTCCGGTCCCCATCCCATTCCCGACCCCGATCCCATTCCTATTCCCGATCCCAATCCCATTCCTGATATTCCCGATCCCATTCCCGATCCCGATCCCAATCCCATTCCCGATCCCATTCCCGATCCCATTCCGGTCCCCATCCCATTCCCGACCCCGATCCCATTCCTATTCCCGATATTCCCGATCCCATGCCCGACCCCGATCCCAATCCCATTCCCAATCCCATTCCCGATCCCATTCCCGGTCTCCATCCCGCGCTCCCCGCACCGGGAGGGACCCGGCGTCCCCACCTCAGCCCCGGGAGCATCTCCCGAGCCCCGGGCACCCCCTTGCCGCGGTCTCTTCGTCCCCCGGCCCCTTTTCCCGGGATTTGGGGCGGTTCGGGCTCGGTGCCCGCCCGCGGGAAGCGGATGCGGGGTCGGGATCAGCCCGAAATCCGCGTCCCCTCCCCGTGTGACGGCGGGAGCGGGGACCCTCCTCTTCCTGGAGGTCCCGACAGCGGCTCGGCCCCATCCTCCCCCAGCAACCCCTCGGCTCTGCCGACAAACGCACCCCGAGGCTCCGGGCGGGAGCAGAAGGAGGAAAAGGAAGGGAAACAGAGCCCAGTGCCAGCCCCCGGCGGCGGCCGTGCCCGGGGCGTGGGGCGGTCCTTACCCGGGACGGAGCCGCTCCCCCGGAGGGCCCCGGCCTTGAGCCCCGCGCTCCTTAAGCTCATTAACCCCGGAGTTGGCTCCGGCAGGAAAAGCTCCGGGGTGGAGCGAGCCGGGGTTGCCAAGGGGTGAAGCGGCTTTAACACCCCCGGGATGCGGGATGGCCCCGGAACCCCGGATCATCCCCCCCGCCAGAGCTTTAATTATCCCCCGCGTAATTAAAGGCTTTCCGTCCCCACCCTGGTAGGGAATAGTGGGCATAAATCCCCAAGCCGGGCACCAAATCCCCCAGCACGGGGGCTGGAGGCGTCCCCGGCCCTGCAACAAGGGATGGATGCGGTCCCAAGGCACGCTCCGGGCAGGAGGGGCTCGCCGGGCCGCCCTGCCCTCGCCCCCCCCAGCAGGGAAAGTGCCCTTTCTCCCCCGGAGAGCCGGAGATTACCCGGGCCGGGAGCAGGCGGATGGGATTGAGGATTTACGGCGCCTTGGATGCCTCCAGCCCGGCGGGAGCTGCCTCCAATTCCACCCCCCAGCACTTGTGTCCCAAAACCCCTCCTTTTCCCTTCATTTCCTACCTTACCTTCCCCTCCCGGTGTCCTTCCCAACAGAAACCACTGCTAAGCAACAGGTTCTGTTGTGCTCCGTGTCCAATCCCATTCCCTCGGCACCGGCAAGGAATGGGAATCACAAAAGCTCATCCTGGCTGCTCCAAGCCCGCCCAGGGGAAGAAAAAAATTCCAGTCTGGCATCAAAACCGTTTTATTGTTCACTCAGAAGCGTTACATTCTCACCTGGGTTCGCTGCCAGGCCCAGGGGAAAGCTCTGAAAGCAAGAAATGCCCATTATCCAGTTGGAAATGGAAAGGAAAATCCAAAGGGTTGGATAAAAATACGTGGGATTTCGTACTCGGAAAAGCCTTAATATAAATAGGTAAGAAAATATTTATTTGTTTCAAGAGGGATCTCAACCCCAGCTCTGTCCAAGAGCTTGACTCCATTCTGTCCTTAATAAAATGTCCATGGAAATGAGTAAAAAATCGTGTCTTCAAAATAGAGGAGGAGAAAAATAAACTTCCCAGAGTAAGAAACAAGGAATTTCAGCATGGAAACGCTGGGATCAGGCTCCCCACATCCCGGTTAAGTGCTCAGAAAAAAATCCAGGTGGTGCTTGGCATCCTGGCAGGGAAGGGTTTGAGTGGATCCAGGAGGATGCTCCTCGCCCAGGGAAGGACTGATCCAGCCCAAACGCATGAGCAGAAGGCAGAGGAATCTCTGAGCTCTCCCTCCTTATGAAGGAGAGGTAGGGACGTGATGGTTTTTCCCACAGGAGAAGCCTCCAAGGTCTCCCAGGATCCTGGGTGTGGAGTGTTTTAAGGCACGTGGTTGTTTCTTCCCAGCACTTATTCCAGCATTCCAGCGCTGGGGGGGGTTAAGGGCAGGAGTGAGGTGTCCTGAGGCTGCTTCTTTGGTCCCACAGAATCCTGAGGATCCCAGCACCCACGTGAGGAAAGGTGGGTCAAGGTGGGATCAGAACTGAACCCAGCCAGTGTTCCCCTGAGCCTGGCTGGAAGTTGACCTAGAGAGAGGGAAAAACAGGGGGAAAGAAAGAGGGTGTTTAGAGATGGTAAAGGCATCCAGGAAGGAATACTGGGCTGCAAATGGGTCATCCAGGAGCACTCCAAAACTCTCCTGGAGCAGCAGACCCAAACTCAGGGAATTGGCAGCACGGAGGCAGAGCCGCTTCTGAACCCCAGAGCTGGGACTGGATGGAGCAGTGCCCCCACCCCAGCAGGGGTTTTCCAGCAAAACCAGGAGGTTTTGGGGCATCCACGTCCCCCCCAAATCCCTCTCCTGCTCACCCTGAAGCTTTGGCAAAGTCTCCCCAGACATCAGCAGCAGGAGCAGCAGCGGGCTGAGGCCAGGACAACAGGGAGTCTGTCAGAAAGTCGGGAAGAGAGGAAACAGAACAGCAGGAGTGATTTCCCACTCTCATTCCCAGACTCTCCCCTTTGATGGATGAAGCAGCCCCTCAGGAGCTGAGGGTGAGCACAGACCTGTGATGGGAGTTCCTGGGAGCTGGGCAGGTGTGGAGAGCGGGGCTGGGCGCTCCCCAGAGCTGGATTTTCCTCCAGGGGGTGGTGGGAGCAAGCTCAGGCCCCCAGGTCCTGCAGGACGTGGCCTGGTGCTCCCTGTCCCTCCTTCTTTTTTCTTCATGTTCTGAAAGGAGAGCAGGAAGTTTGGGTGGGATTGCATTTAAATCCGGAGCGTGAAAATCCTGGAAGCCAAATTGTTTTAATTTGGAAATAAAATCCTGCACTGCTGCGGTGTCCCAGTGCTGGTGCATCCCAAGGGGTCACAGGAGGGGGTGGATTTCACTCCAGATCCCCCAGGCCTGGTTTTGGCAGCAGGAATTGATTGCACCACAACCCCTGCAGGCAGCATTATCCCCACGGGCTCTGCCCTGAGCCCGTGCCCAGGGATTTTGGGGAGGAGCTGCTGTTTCCTCGTGGCACCCAAAGGAAAAGCTGGAATCAGCTGGGAAAGGCCCTCACAGCAATGTTGAGTTTGATGGTTTGTCCCTCCTTGAAGCCCAGATCCAGTTTGGGTCCCTGCTCCAGGTCCTGGGCCTGCCGGGCCAGCTCGCTCTGCTGCCTCACCCACCTGTGGGAATTAAATCCATGGAAAAGGAGACACAGCCTGCCCCAGGCTCCCCCAGACAAATAAATCCTGCTCAGGACCATCCCTCTGTGGCAGCAGCTCTGCAAAGGTGTGAGCTGGGACCTCACCTGAGGGAGCACCCAGGGGATGATTCCCAGTAGCAGCTGCTGGAGCCCCACAGATCCCCCAGCTGGCACCACGTCCATCCATCCCTCACCAGAACCCCAAAATTCCAAAACCCCACCATCCCCAGCAGCTGGAGCAGCCCCTCAGGGGCAGCCCCTTACAGCTGATACAGGAAGCAGAGGAAGTAAATTAGAGAATCTGGAGTGGGAATTTGGATGCCCAGTTTTGGGCTTGGGAAGCCCAGTTTGGGACACTGCTGATCCAGGCTGGGAAATCCTGGAGAGAGGAAGAGCTGCGAGTTCCCTCCTCTTCCCACCACAGCTGCCCAGCCCAGCTGCCATTTCTCCACCTCTCCTGGAGGAGACCTGCCAAAAACAGAGCTGAGAGGACACAGGGACAGGCACAAACTCACTTGAAGTGGTCCTGGAGAGCCACGTTGAAATCAAAGGCATCCCCTCGGTCCACAAAGCCAACCCCGATGAACGCCCGGCGGCCTGGGCAGGGAGGAGGAGATTGGGATGGGATGGGATGGGATGGGATGGGATGGGATGGGATGGGATGGGATGGGATGGGATGGGATGGG
>JAWWEY010000075.1:1820546-1831846 GCA_035582745.1 Loriotus luctuosus
CACTTACAGTTTCCATATTCTCAAAATCTTTTGCCAGGCAATCATATTTATAAGGCTTTCCTGTTTCATCTTCCCCAGCAGTTCCCAGCTTTGCTGACGGTGTTGTTCTCTCCCCAGGTGTGGCCCATCAGTGCTACCACGGCTTTATCAAGGCAGTGCAGGAAGGGAACATCCAGTGGGAGAGCCGCACTTACCCCTACCCTGGCACCCCCATCACCCAGCGCTTCTCACACAGTGAGTATCCCTGGAGTGCCCTGGCAGTGCCTCCCTGCATGGGAGCTGCTTCCCTGAGGGCTGGCAGTGCCATCTCTGGAGTCCCCATAGGAGCTGCCTCCCTTGGGACCTGGCAATGCCACCCCCTGGAGTCCTGATGGGCAGCGCCATGTCCTGGAGTCCCCATGGGCAGTGCCATCTCTGGAGTCCCCATGGGCAGTGCCATCCCCTGGAGTCCCACTGGGACCTGCTTCCCTCGGAGGCTGGCAGTGCCATCCTCTGGAATCATGCTCCCATCAGGGGCTGGCAGTGCCATCCCCTGGAGTCCTACTGGGAGCTGCCTCCCTCGGGGGCTGGCAGTGCCATCCTCTGGAATCCCAATGGGCAGTGCCATCTCCTGGAATCTCACTGGGAGCTGCCTCCCTTGGGGCTGGCAGTGCCACACATGTACCGCAGTGTTCAACCCACGGCTGTGCCAACGCTCAGCACAAGAGCAGGGATTTGGGATGTGCTGGTCATGGCAGGCTCATTGATCCTAGGAAGTGTTAATGGAGTGGAAGGGGGGTGGGATTGTGGCTTTCTGGTTGTGCAGGGATCGTTCTGCAGCTCCCCAGGCTGGAAAACTCTCCCAGATCACGGGGTCAGCCCTTGACTGAAACGTGTCCCCAAGTGCCACATCCAGGGATGGTGGCTCCAGCACTGCCCTGGGCAGTCTGTGCCAGTGCCTGACCCCCATTCCATGAAGGGATTTGGGCAATATCCAACCTAAATGTCCCCTGGCACAGCAAGGGCTGTTGCCCTTGTCTTGTCCCTGTTCCCTGGGAGCACAGCCCGACCCCCTCAGCTGTCCCCTCCTGTCAGGAGCTGTGCAGAGCCACAAGGGCCCCCTGAGCCTCCTTTTCTCCAGGCTGAGCCCCTTCCCAGCTCCCTCAGCCTCTCCTGGGGCTCCAGCCCCTTCCCCAGCTCTGTTCCTATCTCTGGACACGCTCCAGCCCCTCAGGGTCCTTCTTGTCCTGAGGACCTGGAGCTGTCCCCAGGCTCTGGGCCTGATCTTTGTGTCCTCCTCAGCAACCCCTCCCTCAGCCCCTGGACTGGAGTCATTGCCATCAAAGCCGGTGGGTTTTGGGAAGAGCAGCACTCAGGGATGTGCACCAGCTGCTGGCACAGTCCTCTACATCTGTGAGGAAAACTGGGAATTCTCAATGTGCTGGGCTCAAATCGAGCAGAGCTGCAGGTGGATTTGCTGACAAAAGGGAGCAATTCAGTCAACAGCACCACTCAATGTTTGGGTGAATTCTTCCTTTGCTTCGAAGATTCTGGAAAAGAACAGGAAGAGAAAAGATACCTAAACACGGTGCCTTTGAGGGAAAGATATTGAAATAAACCCTGTTCTTTGGAGTGCAGCAGCATTGAGCTGCCTCAGCTCCAACAAAAAAAAAACACAACAAAAATTCCATCCTGTGACTTCAGCACGGGGTCTGAGCCCTCTGGGGGACAGCTCTTCCAGGAAGCAAATTGCATTTTTCTGAGGCAAGATAAACACGGTGCAAGCCCTGCCATTCCAAGAGCAGCAGGCATCACATTTTCATCTTCCCAAGCAATAATTTATGAGCGGCTGCCTCCTGCCAAGACAAGTCCGGGAGACGCTGCGGGGAGCTCTGGTGAAGTCATTGTGCTCTGCCGAGATACCCTGGCCTTCCTGAAGGATGAAAAGGCTCCGCAGTTCACAGCTCATTTTTAGCAACGTTAGTGAAGTGCTTATTAACGACTTCACACTTGCGTGTATTTCCCTTCAATTTTAGCAGCGTTTTTGCCACTGCTGAGTGCTCAGGCCAGCTAGAAATTGCTGGGAAAAGGCTCAGAGTTACCCCAAAGAGCACTGTGTGCTCTTTCCTTTATCCTGCTGCCTGCCACGAGCTTCCTGGCTGCAAAGTGAGTTGTCTCCCTAAATCCACTGCCCTCGGAGCGTGTAATCCGTATTAGCCTCGCTCGGTGACAGTGCCCCGGCTCTGCCCGGCCCCGGTGGCCACGGCAGCGTTAGTAATGCACTTTGTGGGCACAAAGCTAATCTGGATTAACTTGTTTGCTGACTTAAACGGATTGGTTTGTGAGCAGCTGCCCAGATCTGCAGCCTCGGCTTTCCCTGCAGCAGCGTTCACTGCCCGCGGGCAGGATTCCAGCCTTAAAGCCAAACTGCAAATCGTCACTTCCGAGAGGCAAACTCTGAACTGTCACCTAAAATCCCACGGGATGACAGCGAGCTGAGGTGGAGAGAACAGGAGTTTGGGCAGTGGGGAGGGAGCAGGTAGGACTCACAGAGCCCTTCTGGAGGGATGAGTGATTTGCTGGTTTTCGTGGGAAGACGTCACCGCCCAGGCACGAGTCAGTGCTGCCATCAAAGCTCTGGCTGGGGCTCGCTCTCGCTTCCAGGAATTATTAGAACTGTCCCAGAAGTTCTCAAAGGGAGCACAAACGGACAAGGAGGGGAATTCTAAGCAGCTGGAGGTCAACCTGTCTGCTCTCAGTCCTGAAGGGAGGAATGGCAGAAGTGCTTGATAAGGAATAATGAATGGAAGGCTCTGTCTGGCAGGGATCACACCGCTGAGAACAAGCTGTGGACAGGCTGACACTTTTCCTGAGGGTTTGACTGGAGCTGCAGAACTGCAGGATGTGAAACATCAATAATGCTGAGTGTTTAGGGTCAGAAATCCTCCGTGTTTGAGGTTTTTTGGGTGATGTTCACAGGAGTCACCGAGCTGTTTTATGTATGAACCTGCGAGGTCATAGCAGGGCGATGAGTCACGGGGTGAAATCACTGCCCGCAGTCGGAAAAAGATGTCAGGAGGCTCAGGAATGCAGAAACGGAAAAGCAGCAAAGGAATGCCGACCGTGGTGCCAGGGATATTGATCCTCTGCTGGAGGAGTGACTAATTTTAAGCATTGATTTATTGTTTTTGTTTCCAAGGAGCCTGGGGTTGGTGGCACCAGCGGGATGAGTAATTACAGCAATTTGTGGGTTTGACGAACCCGTTGGGAGCGGTGAGAGCTGGAATGTTTGTTTTACAGGATGGGCTGCTCCTGGAGCTGAGCTGCAGCTCCTCCCAGCACCCAGCCTTGCTCAATATCCCCGGATTTTTGGCTGCTCAGGCTCTGCACTGCAAGGAGCAGGACAATGGCATTTGAGGGAGTGAGGAGATAGAGGTGGAGATGGAGAGAGAAGGAGATGGGAAAGCTGGGGGCGTTCACCTGGAGAAGGCGCCAGGGAGAGCTCAGAACCCTTTCCAGTGCCTGAAGGGGCTCCAGGAGAGCTGGAGAGGAACATGGGACAAGGGCTGGAGGGACAGGACACAGGGAATGGCTTCCACTGCCAGAGGGCAGGGCTGGATGGGATATTGGGCAGGAATTGTTCCCTGTGAGCTGTGGCTGCCCCTGGGTCCCTGGCAGTGCCCAACACCAAGGGCTGTCACCCTCCAACCCAAGCACCATGTAGGAATGGGATTTACAGCCCAGCCAGCTCCTCCTTCCCATCTCTCCAGTGCGAAATACAACCCTTGAACTGGGATGGGTGAATTTATTTCATGTTCTCCGATGTTCAGAAGTCAGTGTTCTTTGATGGTGGTGAAGGGAATGTGCTTTCCATTCAGTTTCCCTCCCCAGTCAGCTCTGCTCTGGCTCTTGGCCGCTCTGGGTGAAAATCTCCTTTGGTTCATTGCTCAGGACAGGGCAGTCAGGAGTGTGCTCAGAGCCAGAACTCTGCTCTCCCTGAGCATCAGTGTCTTCAAACATCAGAATCACTGATTCCTTTCCAAAGATAAGCCACTTCTGCAGTGCTGAAACTCTGGAGGTCACTGAATTTTGCTGGGACACAAAAAAAACCCAACTGAATCCATTCTGTGTTTTCCACCCAAAGAAACCCTAAAACCATCAGGGACATGCACAATTTCCCTCTAATTTATTCTACACCTGATATAAACTATCTATAAACATATCATGTATTCCATTATATGTTTATAGATAGTTTATATCTAATATCCTGAGCTGGATCCACAAGAATCATCAAAGTCCAGAGCAGCCCCAACAATCCCACTGTGGAATTCCCACAGGCTGGAATAAACTGCAGTTTTTCATTGTGCTTGCTTTTTCTTGGTTTTCCCTATTTTTCCCCTCAAGCTGCTCTGCCTTCCTTATCTCCAGTTGCTTAAAATTACTCTAAAAAGAAGTAGGAGAGCACAATCTCAGTGATTTTGCTGTGTGGGGGGTTATTCCACATGGAATTTTATGGGGAAACCTGGAATTCTGCCCAGCCTCCAAGGCAGCAAGCTGAGCAAGCCATCCCTGCTCCATGTTTCAGTTCCCTCTTGCCAGAGGTACCTGGCTGCTGCAGACACTTCCATGGGATTTGTTTTGGGGCCCAGAGCTCTTGGGTGTCTCTGAGGGGTTGTCAAACGTGGTGTTCCCTCCCTGTTCCCCATCTGGCTGCCTCATCCTTTCCCACAGGGAGCAGAGGGAATGCCCCTGGATGATCCTGGGTTTTAGTGGGGCTCTAAATGAGATGGGGTGAAATCCTGAAAAGAGAACAAAGCCCAGGGCTGGGTGCACAGAGGGGTCTGTGAGCTCTGTGATCCAGCTCAGGGCAGGTCAGTGAGCTCAGTGCCTTAATCACAGCTAAGCTCATTAATTACAGGCCTCTAAGGCAGTTTTCTCTGCACTTTGAGGAGCAGCTCTGCCTGAGGGATAATCCTCTTGGGAAGGTTCTTGCTGGAGCTTCATCCTGCTCAGGGGTGTCCTGTGGTTCCAGGGAGCCGGGGCAGCCTGGCTGCTGTTCTCCAGGGAGGAGAGAGAGCTTGATCTGGGGGTGGGACAGGGCAGTGACAGGGCTGTGGGGCACAGGGCAGTGACAGGGCTGTGGGGCACAGGGCAGTGACAGCAGCTGTGGGACACCAGGGCAGTGACAGGGCTGTAGGGCACCCAGCAGTGACAGGGCTGTGACTGCAGCTGTGGGGACAGCAGGGCAGTGACAGGGCTGTGGGGACAGCAGTGACAGGGCTGTGGGGACAGCAGGGCAGTGACAGGGCTGTGACTGCAGCTGTGGGGCACAGGACAGTGACAGGGCTGTGGGGCACACAGCAGTGACAGGGCTGTGGGGCACAGGACAGTGATGGGGCTGTGGGGACGGCAGTGCCAGGGCTGTGGGGACAGCAGTGCCAGGGCTGTGGGGACAGCAGTGCCAGGGCTGTGGGGCACAGCACAGTGACAGGGCTGTGGGGATGGCAGTGACAGCAGCTGTGGGGACAGCAAGGCAGTGACGGTGTTGTGGGTCACACAGCAGTGCCAGGGCTGTGGGGACAGCAGTGCCAGGGCTGTGGGTCACACAGCAGTGCCAGGGCTGTGTGGCACAGGACAGTGACGGGGCTGCGGGGCACAGGACAGCAGTGACAGGGCTGTGCTCCCTTGCAGGTGCGTGTTACTACGACCCCAACCAGTCCATGTACGTGTTCGGGGGCTGCACCCAGAGCAGCTGCAACGCCGCCTTCAACGACCTCTGGAGACTGGACCTCAACAGCAAGGAGTGGATCCGGCCCCTGGCCTCAGGTGAGCCCTGCAGCTCCCCCACGCCCCTCCCTCCTCCCCAGGGCTCGGGTTCCGTGCTGCTGGGTGTGTCTGAGCCTCATCCCCCCGGGTTTGGGCTGCACCCTGGAGAAATGTGGGGTTTGTGGCAGTCTGAGTCCTCAGCACTGCCTTGGGGGGTTTTGGGGAGCAGCTGGTCCCTGTCATGCATGGTAAAGGGCATTCCCTGCAGCCACCAGAACCTGAGGTGATGAGGCTGAGAGAGTTGGGATTGTTCAGCCTGGGGAAGGCTGAGTTGGGATTGTTCATTTATTGTTCATTTGGGGAAGGCTGAGTTGGGATTGTTCATGCTGCAGTAGGCTGAGAAGGATGTGATGATTGTTCAGCCTGGAGGCTGAGGAGGCTGAGAAATTGGGATTGTTCAGCCTGGAGAGGAGAAGCTCCAGGGAGAGCTCAGAGCCCCTTCCAGTGCCTAAAGGGGCTCTGGGACTGCTGGAGAGGGACTGGGGACAAGGGCTGGAGGGACAGGACACAGGGAATGGCTTCCCACTGCCAGAGGGCAGGAACAAATGGGACATTGGGCAGGAATTGTCCTCTGTGAGGGTGAGCAAACACTGGCACAGGGTGCCCAGAGCAGCTGGGGCTGCCCCTGGATCCCTGGGAGAGTCCAAGGCCAGGCTGGAGCACCCTGAGGTAGTGAAGGTGTCTCTGCCCATGGCAGGGGGTGGCACTGGGTGTGTTCAAGGTCCCATTTCGTGATTCCATGGTGAGAGTCACTGTCCCAAAGCTGAGATTTTCTTTGCTCATTCCAGTGGCTCCCACTGCAGGTATTTTGGAGGGTGGAGCAGACAAGCCTGTGCAGGTGGGAGAGCGTGGGAAAGCAGGTTCATTCCTGCTGTCCAGGCACCCTCAGCCGGGCAGGAAAACACCACAGATTATTTCCCACACTGGTTTTTTTTGTGCTGGAAATGTCACCCACAACAGTTTGGGTTTTTTTCCTTTTAATTTCTGAATTCCACTAAAATAACTTTGAGGAAAGCAGAAGAATTGGGGGAAGCTCTTGGGGCAGGGGTAGAAATCAGTGTTAGAGCAGCTGCTTTGGCAGGAGGAAAGAGAAAAGCAGCTCAGCATCCACCAGCACTCCTTGTTGGGCACAGAATTCCCCGTCATGTGCCCCAGGTATTGTGGGCTGCTCAGATATTGTTTAAAGTGTTTTCTTGTCTGGCACTTGAAGTCCTCCAAAATCCAGGGAATAAGGAGACAGAGGTGGAGATGGGATATAGAGGGAGATGGGAAAGCTGGGGGCGTTCACCTGGAGAAGAGAAGGATCCAGGGTGACCTCAGAGCCCCTTGCAGTGCCTGAAGGGGCTCCAGGAGAGCTGGAGAGGGACTGGAGACAAGTCCCAAGTGCTGGTGTCACCTGGGAATTTCCAGCAGTGAACACCTCCCTTGGTGCTTGGACATCCACCCACACTTCCTTGATGTTCTGGTTTTGTGTCCCACAGCCCCTGTGGGATTCCCACGGGGGAGAATTGGGGACTTGTGGATTTAAACAGGGGGAAAACAAACCCCAGTCCTCCAAAGTGACTCCTGCCCTGCTGGAGAGGGGAGGATGCACAAACAGCTCCTGGGCTCTGCAGAGCTCGCTCTGCCCCAGGCCATGGATTCCTGCAGCCCGGGGAGCTCTGCCCTGTCCCCAGTGTACCACAGAGCCCATCCCTGCCCTGTCCCCAGGGAGCCCATCCCTGCCCTGTCCCCAGTGTCCCACAGAGCCCATCCCTGCCCTTCCCTGTCCCCAGTGCCCATCCCGGGCCCCGTGGCGGCGCTCCCCAAGAGCGGCTCTGTGGGACTGCGTGGCTCTGTGGCTCTGTGGGACTGCGTGGCTCTGTGGCTCTGTGGGAATGCGTGGCTCTGTGGGACTGCGTGGCTCTGTGGGAATGCTGAGGCTCTGTGGGACTGCGTGGCTCTGTGGGACTGCGTGGCTCCGTGGCTCTGTGGGAATGCGTGGCGGGGCTGGGTCCCACGGGAAGATCCCCCGAGGAGATGTTCCTGCACGCTGTCATGGCTGAGATGGGATCGGCTGAAACTGGAGGCCGGGCCCGGGGAGCGCTCTGGTTCCTGCTTTTCCAAAGGGATGAGTCAGCCCCGGTGGGATCCCACGGCTCCCGCTCTGCTCTTCCTTCGGGTGCCCCCAACTGGGGGTGGCACCGCCTGCCTGGGAAGGGAGAGCCTGGAGGGGGCAGAGCTTTGAAATGCTGGGATGTAAATAAGGCAGGAGAGGGCTTTTTAAAAGAAAAACCGAAAGAGTTGACATTGATTGATCACCACTCATTGTGTGTGCAGGCTAATTGCTGTGGAGGAGTTCCCACACCTGCCCCACAGACTCCAGAGCTCTGGGATGAGACCCTGGCTCTTCCCCAAGGCCAGGGCCTGCTCAGAGAGCTTCCCTCACACTCCACGTGTGCCCTCGTTCAGCATCTTCTCTAAGGAGCCCTGGGCAGGGAATGGGAGCACAATGTCTCAGGCACAACTTCATCCCTTCCTGAGAGGCTTTTCTAGCAGAAGACACCTTTTGTTGTTGTTGTTGCTGTTTGTTCCTACCTGTTTTCATCCGGGTTTTCTGGCTTCCAGGCATGAGATGACATCAGAGCTGGATAATTCCCCTCCAGCCCGAGCTGCTTCATCTGGGAGTAAATATTTAGCCTTCAAAGAAATAATTGGCTTGGGTTTCTTTCGTCTCAGAGACGGAGGAGGGAGATAATTACTTCAAAAAACCCTAATTTTTGAGGTTTCAAAGTATTTTTTTGCTTAGATCTGAAACAATGGCTTTGACGTGTGATGGATGGGGCTGGAGCAGCACAAGAGAGTTGGTGCCTGGCTCTTCTGGAGAGCTTTTGGTGGGGTTGGAAGCTCTGGAAAGGAGGGTGGCAGGCAGCAGGATCTCTATTTTGGGAAGGTGCCTCCCAGCTCTTCTCCCTGGAGCTCTCCTGGCCATTGTGGAGCTGCTCCCACCCTTCCCATCCCACGCAGGATGTGCTGGAGCAGGAGCAGGATAATTTGCAGCCCCACGTGTGGGATGCTGCAGTGCTGTCCCAGGGTAGGTGGTCCCTGGCAGGCAGGGGCCTTTTCCATGTTGGGGGCTGCTTTCCTTGCCCTCACTTGCACAGTTAGCCTGGGCAGTTGTTGGAATTTGAGCCCATCTGTGCTCAGGGCATCCTAGAGGAGGGCTGGGGGTGGTTTGTGCTGGAATCTGTTTATCCAGCTGGAGGCCAGGGTGAGGCCCCACTCCTGAGAGTCCAGCTGATGGAGCACGCTGGTTTCAGTGGTGAAAGTCCCTGATGCTCCCCAAAAATGGGCTGAACAGCCGGGAAAGAAACCAAACCCCATTTGAAACTGAGAGTTGCAGGACATTCAGTACCTGGAGGGGCTCCAAGAATGCTGGAGATGGACTTTGGACAAGGGCCTGGAATGCCAGAGGGCAGGGTCAGATGGGATTTTGGGAAGGAATTGTTCCCTGTGAGGGGGATGAGGCCCTGGCACAGACTGAAAGTGTCCAAGGCCAGGCTGGACAGGGCTTGGAGCACTCTGGGACAGTTGGAGGTGTCCTTGCCCATGGTGGGGCTGGGACTGGATGGGCTTTAAGGGCCCTTCCAACCCAGAGCATTCCATGACTCCATGACTTCGTGCCATGGGAGCTGCAGGGGGTTGTGCTGAGGCCTTTGCTGATGCCTGGATTCATCCCTGGATCTGCTGCCCTGCTGGCAGGGAGGGTTTGTGCTGCTCCCATGCAGGTCTGTGGAACCCTCCTGCTGAGCTCCCTGTGCAGGGGAAGCTGCTGGAGGCTCCCAGAGGAGCCCCAAGTGCTTTGGAACCATCTGAGCCTCCTGTGCACACATCCTGCAGGGACACCTCACAGGCAGAATGGGGAGTGTCCCCAGGCCAGCCCTGCTGCTCTGCTCCAGGCTGTGTCCCTGCAGGCTTTGTCCCTCCTGGGCTCCTTGGTTCCTCAGAGTCCTGCACTTGGCCTCTCTCGGCCAGAACCACATCAGAAAAAGCCTTTTTGAGTTAGGGAGGAAAGACCAGGAGCTCTGCTCTCCCAGGGGCTCATGGCACAGAGAGGGAAAGCTTTTCCCTTTAAAACTGAGCCTGCTGTATTTATAAATCCAGGGATGGTGCTGGAACGACCAGGGCTTTGCTGTAGGACATGCACATCCTCCTCTCAGCTCTGTTTTATCAGCCCCCCTGTGCTCCCACCTGGGCAGGCAGGAGGGCTGGAGGGGCCCTGGCCCTGCTGTCCCTGTGTGTTTTCCCTTTGCCAGGCCGGGATATCCCTCTCTGATCCCACAGGGGTTCAGGAGCCCTGAGGCTCTGCTTTCCCTGTTGCTGGGAGGAGGCTCCTGCTGCTGCTGCTGCTGCCCTGGGCATGGGCACCTCCCCAGGACCTCTCTCCCTCTCTCCTGCTGTTCTTGTCCCTGGGGAGATGGGAAAGCTTCTCATCTTCCTGAGGATTTGGGGATCAAACCAGGCAGAGCTCCTCCATGAGGCTTTGATCCCCGCTGCCCTCAGTGTCAGTCCGTGGCTGATCTCCTTCCTGCTCCAGCCTGGAGTTTGTGCCTAAACCTCCTGGGTGGCCTTAGCAGGACGCAGTAAAACCCCTGTGCCAGCGGCTCCTCGTGGCTCAGCTCTTCCCCCAGCCCCCTGCATGCCATGCCGGGAGTGGGAGGATCAGTTTCCCTTTGTGACTGAGGGGAAGGTGCCTTTGATGGTGTTGTGTCAACAAAAGCAACAGCCCGAAGGAGGCAGGAGAGGCTCGGCAGAGACTCCTGGTGTCAGATGTGGTCCTGGTGGAGAAACCTCCCCGTCGCTCCTGAAGCAGAGAGGTTCGGCCTTGACAAAGCTGTGCAAAAACCTTGCCCCGAGCTAAAAAGCCCAGCCTTGTTTTCATCTACCCCTTCTAGAAAACAGCAGCGAGCTTTCAAAACAATTTTCCAAACAGTCGCTGGAGTTTCACGGTGCTGAATTCCTTAGTTGGGATCTCCTCAGCTCTGGGAGCTTTGTGGAGTTGAAGGAGATGCAGGGAAGGATTGAGTGGGCTTCCCAAGGAGGGAGGTGGTGCTGGATCCCACGGGATCCCACAGGATCTCACAGGATCCCACAGGATCCCACAGGATCCAGCCATGCACAGCTACAAACCAGAGCTACACTGGCCCTCAGGGAATGAATCCCACTGGGACAGGAGCAGGGCTGTCCAAGGGCTCGAGGGAATCTGAGGAATAATCAGAGGTGTGGGAATAGTGGGGAGCTCCTCATGTGTGGATTTAAACCCTCTGTGACTGCAGAGTGTGCAGCTCATTCAGTTCAGGGTTATCAGCTGTGTCCAGTCCTGGACCCCTCAGTTCTGGAGGGGCTGGAGCGTGTCCAGAGATGGGAACAGAGCTGGGGAAGGGGCTGGAGCCCCAGGAACAGCTGAGGGAGCAGAAAAGGGGCTCAGCCTGGAGCAAAGGAGGCTCAGGGGGCCC
>JAWWEY010000075.1:1831946-1869994 GCA_035582745.1 Loriotus luctuosus
AAAGGGGCTCAGCCTGGAGCAAAGGAGGCTCAGGGGGCCCTTGTGGCTCTGCACAGCTCCTGACAGGAGGGGACAGCGAAGGGGGGTCAGGCTGTGCTCCAGGGAACAGGGACAGGAGCAGAGGGAACGGCCTCAGGCTGGGCCAGGGAGGCTCAGGTTGGACACCAGGAGGAACTTCTGCATGGAAAGGGTGCTCAGGCCTTGGCAGGGGCTGCCCAGGGAGGTTTGGAGTGCCCATCCCTGGAGATGTCCAAGGAAGGCCTGGATGTGGCACTCACTGGGCTGGGGACAAGGAGAGCATTGGGCACAGGTTGGACTCGATGGTCCTGGGGGCTTTTCCAATCTCAAGGATTTTGGGATTCGTTTTCCTGCAGGGCAGCAACTGAGGTGCTCTGCCCTGACCCCACACTGCAGCTCTGTTCCCCTTGCAGTCACTTCCCTCACAGGGGATCCCTGCCTTGCTTTTGGCATTAAAACCCCCCAAAATCCTGACCTGACCAGAACTCTGTCTGCAGAGTACCCTTGGTGTCCCCCTGGCCTCTGAGCTCCCCGTGTGACTGGGGGCAAAGCTCAGTTCTATGAAAGGCTCAGGATCACCTTGAGCTCCCCCAGCCATGTGTCCCTGCTGGCCTCCCAGGAGCCTGGGGCATCCAGGAGCTGATTCCTGGCAGGGAACAACCTCTCTAATTATGGCTGAGTGCCTGAGCCTCCAAAGTGGAGCAGGTTAATGGGCTGGGTGGAAATCCCTCGTGCTATGAGGGGTCTGGGTGAGCCTGGAAGAGAGGAAAGCTTTTTCCAGCTCATCTGGGTAGTTTTCTCCTCGTTGCCCTTTGAGTTTGGTGGCACTAGGGCCCATTTCTGTCTCTGCAGAGCTGAAACATTCCATGTTTTCCTCCAAAATCCATGGCTTTCCCAGCACCATCCAAAGGCTCTTGGAGCTCTCAAGCTCAGAGCGACTTGGCACCTTTGGAAGCTCAGCTTTAATCCTGTGAATCTCCTGCCTGCAGCTTCCTTATCCTGCCCCTGATTTCTTCCTTTTCATACACCTAGCTTCCTCCTGATCACATCCCTCATTTCTTCCTTATCCCACCCCTCATTTCTGGCCTTCTGGAACAGAACCAGAACTTTCCAGGCTCTGTGCCCTGGCCTTTGTGGCAGAGACTGTCCCAACACAGATTGCTTGGAATTGCTTTCTTCAGTTTAAACATATTGATTGTTTTCCTCCTTTTTTGGACTCCCACTTTTACAAGGAGGTGAGTGACCACTCCTGCCAAGCCTTTGACAAACAAACTCTCCAGCAGCATCCCTGGATATAGAGTTTGGACTTCATTCCTGCCCCTGCAGAGGGTGGACTGGCAGCTCTGGGGTGGGAGCAGGGCTGTTCCCAGCCCCTGGATTCATCTGATGTTCATTTGTTCCTCTCTTTGCCTGGCTGGTTTTGCAGAACGTCTCTAATAGAATTTGTGGTGCTCAATATGAAATATCTCAAGGGCAAGAGATGAAAAATCAACCCAAATCAAGTGAAAGGTTTTGTTGGTTTTTTTTTCTGTGTCAGCTGCCACCTATTTGGGAAGGTGCTGCTGGTTTCCAGGAGATTAATCCATGGTTTAGGTTTACAGCACACACCTCCCCTCCCTTTGATTTGCCAGGCTCTGTCCTCCTCCAGCTCGTGCCATTGCTGGCTGTGTTTAACCTCTGCAAGGTTTTTGTTGTCTGAATCCAAACCACATTCCAGTGGCATCCATCCTTGGATGGCCACCCTGCCGTGCCTGGCACGGACCAGTCCCAGGGACCACGGGTACAAAACCCACGAGCAAACTGAGTGTGTGGTGAGCTGTTTGCAGGGATTGATCCCACAGCTGCAAACTGAGTGTGTGGTGAGCTGTTTGCAGGGATTGATCCCACAGCTGCAAATTGAGTGTGTGGTGAGCTGTTTGCAGGAATTGATCCCACAGCTGCAAAGTGAGTGTGTGGTGAGCTGTTCGCAGGGATTGATCCCACACGGGCTGTCCCTGAACCAGGCAGGAAAAGCCAAAAGATCCCTGTCTGGGATCTGCTCCCTGCAAACCAAGGCACGTGCTTGGAGAGCCCAGCAGGGTCAATGGGATGGGGAAGGGGTGAGGATCACCCATCACCACCAGCGGAAAACATCCCTGTGACTCCCGCTCCCGAATCCCACATCTGAAATGTGGGATTCTCACATTCCTCCCTCCCCTCCCCCGACCCTACCTGGCTGCATCCTGCCCCTCCCTCCAGCTGGCAGCGCCTTATCCTTATCAATGCCGTGTTCCCACGGCTTTTCCAGCGCTCCCGGTATCCGCCAAGGTCACCGAGGCACGGGGAGGGGGCAGAGGCAGCTCAGCAATTCCACTGAGGTGTGCCTGGGCCTCCAGGAATGTGGTGCCTGAGGCAGCCGGGAATGGCTTTGAAGGAGCCATGGATTACCGGCCCAGAGAGGTGGGAATGTGCCCAGGGAGGTGGGAATGTGCCCAGGGAGGTGGGAATGTGCCCAGGGAGGTGGGAATGTGCCCAGGAGCAGGGCTGGCTCAGTCGGGGCTGGCACAGCGGTTTTACCCCGGCAGCCCAAAGCACTTTTCCTCTCCCATTCCCTGCTCTCCGTGCACTGCAGGACTTGGAAGATCAGCCAGGTTTTATCCGTGGGCAAAACGTGGGGAAAAGCATTCCCTGCTGTGGGAAATGGGCTCCTTGGAGCAGGGCTGGGCTGCCCGGGTCAGCAGGGCAGGGAGGCAGCGCCCGGCTGTGGCTCTCCCTCAGGGAATGATCCCTCAGCCCGAGGATGCCCTCCTGCCCTGCCCGACAGCTCAGCCTGACGTGGCAGAGTCCTGTGGGGAGGGAACAGAGGGAAAGGCTGAACAGGCTGTGAGAGGAGCAGCTCGAAGGGAAGTGGGTGCTGGAGTGAGGATCTGGATTCCCTCTTCCCTCAGTACAAATTTGGGGTCTCACCTTGTTCTACTGTCAAGGACACCTTCCACTATCCCAGGGTGCTTCAAGCCCTGTCCAGCCTGGCCTTGGACATTTCCAGGGTTGAGCAGGAATCCCTCCTAGTAGTAGTAGCAGGTACTACTACTGCTAGTACCTGGTACTCCCTCCTTCACCTTGGAAAGCCAGCACTTGGAGAACAATTTGTATTTTAATGATCCCAAAGTGCAGGACTGTCATCCCTTTAACCTAGGCAGAAGTTAGGCTGGATTTTCCAAGTGGGTTTTTTTCTATCAGGATTTTTTTTCCTTTTTCCTGACGTTTGATTTGCCAGCCTTGCAGAGAATTTAATTTCTCGCTTGTCCGAATTTGGTTGGAGCCGAGGAATTTGCAAACCATGGCTCAGACAAAGCATCTCCAGTTTATTTCCTTTTCAGGAAAAAGGCTCAAAACCCCGGAGCCACACACGGGGTTGTTGACACTGGTGGTGTCTCACATCTCATGAATGTGTTGCACCTCAGAGGGAGCCGATCCCTCCTTCCCGAGGCGTGGGAGGCGCCCAGGGGTGACGGTTTCCCTGGACACAAATTCCCTGATCGTTTCACACCCAATTATTCCGCTTTCCTGGGTCTCTGACAGGCCTTGCCTCCTGGGCAGGTGCCTCCCTGTCCGTTGTGGGGTCAGCGGGATAAACCCCGCTCTGCCACGGCTGCACTGTCAGCTGGGAGGGCAGGATCCTCCCGGGAAATTCGGGCAGGCTGTGCTGACATCTATCGGCAAGAGCTCCTTCCAAGGCAGCCCAGCCTTTGCCTTGAGGACTCAGTCCACCGGGATTAGGTGTGTAATCCTCGGGATTGAGCAGGCAGCATTCCCGGGGCAGTGTAATCCTCACACAGCGCCGTGAGCCTTCCAAGCCTCTCGGCATCCCGGTGCTCTGTGTCTGATTTTAATTTTTCCCCAAAGCATCTGCTGTAAAACTCCCTGAGAATGGGGCAGGCACCTGGAACAACGGAGCCCTCGTTCGTGCTTGACTGCTGTCCAAAGGTGGATTTTGGTTCCTGCCATGAAATATTCAGGGAGTTTGGCGCTCGGGGCTGGAATTACTGGAATGAAGGAGAAAAATGCTTCCCTGGCATGGAGGGAGCAAAGTTCAGGAACCAATGGGTTGAAAATGAGAGTGAAGGGGGAGACAGCAAGACAGGAGGGGAGTGCAAAGAGCTGCACTGAATTTCCTTTCCTGTGCTGGGAATTTCAGTAGGAAGATGCTGGGGTTTCAGTGAATAACTTGTCCTTGCCGCAGATACTGGGAACAGCAAAGCCCTGTCTCTTCCCAGGCTTTTTGCACTTCCTCCCTCTGACTGCATCCAGAAGGGTTGTGGATTCCCCGTCCCCAAAAGTGTCCAAGGCCAGGCTGGACAGGGCTTGGAGCAGCCTGGTCCAGTGGAATGTGTCCCTACCCATGGCAGGGTGAATGGGATGAGTTTTAAGGTCCCTTCCGTCCCAAATCATCCTGGGATTCTCTGGCTGTGCCTACAGGGTGCTCTTTAGAGGATAGCTGAGGTTTGGAGCCCCGTGGGAGCTGTAACCTCACCAAATTGCACAGCAGCCATTTCCTGGAACACCAGTCATTTTGGGATTCTCCGAGGCTGGGGCGCCTCCCTCGCACTTCGGGAAACGAGCCGGGCGCAAAAAGTGCAGAGCTCAGCAGGGCTGGACACAGCCCCATGTCCCACCCCGACCTGCCCCTGCCCTGCAGGTACCCCCTCCTCGGGGCTGGGGAGCCCAGTTCCCAGCTCTTCCCTTGCCTCCTGCAGGAAACACGAGTGGAGGGAGGTGCTCAGCCCTTTGTGGGAGCGCTGAGCTCTTCAGTTGCACAGGGGCCCATCTGGGGAGGTGTCAGGCTGTGAAATCACCGGAGAAGTCTGCGGGGCAGCATCACTTCAGGGGGAACAAAACCACCAGCGTGCAAGCAGGGCGAGGTGGATGCTGGGGATTCCACCCACGGAGAGAGGGAACAGAGGCTTTTGCAAGAGCAGCTCCCCGTGCGGGGCCAAATCCACCTTTCCCAAAGGACAGCTGCCTTTCCCAAATCCGCCTTTCCCAAAGGACGGCTGCCTTTCCCAAATCCGCCTTTCCCAAAGGACGGTTGCAGAGGGTGACCTCACCCCTCGGAGCTCCCGGCACCTCGGGGCACTGCTGCCGGGGAGAGGGGCAGGGTGTATCCCTGTAAAGCCTCTCCTGCAGTGCAGCTGCAGGAATTGCGGCAGGAATTGCGGAGATCCCGTCCGGGGCTGTTGGGAGATAAGAGGCCGAGCCCGCGGCCTTCTGGCGCGGTTATCTCGGCATTGTTTGCTCAATGCTGCATGAGGACATTTTTGCCAGGCATTAGCACAGAGTGACTCAGTAAATCCAGTTGCACGGGGTTCAGAGGGCACTGCCTCTCCTTCTTCATGGCTTTATCAGAGCGGCAGCACCTCAGAACACCGGGGTTAAAAAAATACCCACGGGCACCTTGCAACAGCGTGGAGGTGACTGATCCTCCCCGGGGCCTCTGCCTGCACCTCCCAGGGATTGCGAGAAACCAAACTTGGCTTCCATGCTGGGGTTTGACTGGGCTTGTACCACAGTCCCGAGTCTCTGCAGGGTGGAAATCCCACACTGCGAATTCTGTCTCTATGTCAACATCAGGGGGTCGCTGACCTGCCCCCAAAAATTGCAGATAAATTCAGGATATTCCCCCGGTTCCTTCCCAAGAGGTTATTTGTGTCTGCAGAGGTTTTGTCTCTCTGCTGAGGAGGCAAATCAGCAGTGATTTGTTTGGTTTTTCCTTAAGACTCCTGCAAGGCTGAATTCCTGTCTGCTTCCCAGCATGGAATTTGGGGTTTTTCTGGAAGGGAACACTAAATTGCCTGTGGTTTTGGTAAGAGAAGATGATACTTCTGTGGCTTTTAGAGGCTCTAAGGTTTAGGCAGGCCTGGTCAGAACTAGTCTAGAACATGTTTGTAATCCCAGTGCTCTTTTTTAGACGTTTTGGGATTAAAAACAGGTGAATGTCAAATGCTGGATCAGAGGCAGCCGAGCAGAGTGCTCAGTGTTGGGTTTGAGTTTGGGAATGAGTGGGTGTGCAGCAGAGATGTCTGCTCTTCCCATGGGAGTGCTCCTTTGGCATCTCCCAAATCCAGTGCTAGTGCTGGGATTGCTGGGATGCTCATTCTCTTCTGGCCTCTGGACTGCTGCTCACTAGCTTGTCCTCTTCCCTTTGGGAAACCTGGCAGGGAATCTGCTGACTGCTGTGGAAAAATCCCAGCTGGCCTGGGAAGCAGAGGGATTTATTGTTTTTTCCTTCTCCGTTTTTGCTTCCGGTTGAAGGGGAAAGATTTGGGGATTTCATGCTGTCACACAAGTGTGGGATGGAACTCTGTGGGATGGGATGTAGTCAGGGCCATCCCTTGGCTGGGGTGGATGAGGGTTCCAGGCTGGAAAGTGGGATTTGAAAATCCAGGTCCAGCCTAAAAGCCAGACTGAAAACCAGCCCCTAGATGTGGCTCTGCTGCTGCCTGAGCATGGAAACAAAAACTCTTGGTGGGCAGGATTGGATCCACTTTGGGACAACTCAGAGTGCAAGACAGGCACCATCCTGCCTTGGGAAGAAGTGTCCAAGGCCAGGCTGGACAGGGCTGGGAGCATTCTGGAATAGTGGAAGGTGTCCCTGCCCATGGCAGGGAGTGGAATGGGATGAGCTTTAATGTCCCTTCCAACCCAAGCATTCCAGGATTCCTGTGAAAGGACAGCCCTGAGCCCTTCCCAGGGATGGTTCCCTGTACCTCTGGAGTGCAGATTGCAGGTGGTTTTTGAACCTGGGAGCTTGAATCCCTTTGCACCTTGAAATCCATGGGGTGCTGGAGCAGCTCCCTTTAATTTCTCAGCTTTGAGATTGGACACATGGCTTTGGTTATCCAGGTGTTCCGTGGAAACCCGATCGGCCGTGGTGGTGGGAGGCTCCCTGCAGGATCCACCAGATCCAGCAAAAACAGCTCCTGGTTGCAGCTCCCATCCCATCCTTCTCCAGAATTAAAGCTCCTCAATACCAATCCCCTTGACACAACTCTTTCCATGTGTTCCCTTCCCCTGGATCAGTGCAGATCTGCTCCAGCCCCTCCTGTGGAATATTCCCCAAACCCCATCCATTGATAGACCTGAGCCGATTCTTCCACCTGGGCAATCCCAGCAGATAACCACGGGGTGACCATTGCTGTTCCCCACTCCAGCTAGTTTTTGGAGTCTCTCAGGGCTGCCCCTTCCAGAGGTAAAAGGCTGGTCTGGCACTCTGTGTCCCACGTGCCCTTCAAGCCAGGCTTTTCCTTTGTTCCCGTTAATCTACGCGTGTGCGGCTCCGGTGGCTTTAGAGGGCTGGATAACTGGGCTTGAAAAACTGCTTATAAGGACAGATCCAACACAGATAAAACACCCAGAGCTCGTGTCGGGAGCAATCAGAGGCTGGCATTTCTTTTCCAAACATCTCTGGAAGCCAGAGATCTTTGGTTGGTTGGTTTTTGGCTTTGCGAGCCAGGAAAATCCATCAGCCGGGAAAAAAATAGCTCAGCCCAGCTTTTAGCTCCTCATCCCAGCCGAAAGAACAGCGTCAGCTGGGCAGGGATGGAGCCTGCTGTGCTTAGGAGTGAACTGTGCTACACCCTCAGACTGCTGCAACCTTTATCCCCAGCAAGGATAACCTGCATGTTAGGCTGGATGGTGTTGTGGAAGGATAACCTGGATTTTGGGCTGGATGGTGTTGTGGAGTGATAACCTGGATGGTGTTATGAAGGGATAAACTGTATTTTGGGGTGGGTGATGTTGTGGAGGGATGACCTGGGTGTTATGGAGGGATGACCTGGGTGTTATGGAGGGATGACCTGGGTGTTATGGAGGGATGACCTGGGTGTTGGGCTGGGTGGTGTTCCTGGGGTGGGGAGCTCAGGATCGCAGCAGTTCCCCACTGGGACCAGTGGGACCCAGTGCAGTTCATTAACAAAGTTCTGATGGCTCCTCAGCCTGATCCATGTGCTATTCCAGGGAGGATCCCCTGTGTTCTTGGGAGTCTTTGAAGGGCTGCTCCCACCTCCCACATCCTCCAGAGGGCTGGACTTTGAGCAGGTCCTCGGTCCCTTTGATGTCCCTCTGTGCCGGGCTCCTCCGCATGCCTGAGTCCTGAGCTCACAGAGCGGCCGCTGCCCTCCCCTTCCAGCAGCTCCCTCGGGATGTTCCTGCCCTTCCTGAGGACCCAGCACCCAGCAGCTCTCCCCTGCTTTAGGGATAAACAGCATTAATTTTCCAGATTTCCACACATTCCTGCTCCAGCACAAGATCCTGGGGATGCTTGTGGTGCATCTCATTTGTGGGGAGCATCCACAGATATCCCAGTTTTGCTGTTGGAAGAGGCTTTGAGAGGCCAGCACTTCTTTGACTTGTAAAATGCAGAGTTTTCCTGCATTGCAGAATGAAACTCAGCTCATTTACATCCGTACAATGTCCAATAACAGGCAAAGCTTCCTGAAAAACCGGGGCTGGCCTCTGCCCTGGGCTGTTTGCGCGGCACTGACTCACTTGGGAATTGTCTCCTTGGCTGAGGCTGGGGTTGACCTTCAGGTTACAGCAATGGGAGGGTGACTTTCCTCACTGCTCCATCCCAGACCTTTTTGAGCAAGGTGCCAATGTTTTTCCATCCTGGAATGACTCTAGCTGCCCCTTTTGGTTTAAAAATAACCCAATTTAACCCCAGCACCTTGTGGCATCCCTGGTGATATCACCCAGCTGGTACAAATGTTTTATTGTGGTGCCAGGCTTAAGAGAAAAACTTTCTGCACTGCCAGGGAATTATTTAGGCTGGAAACCTGCTGGTGTGGGTTAATGAATTGCACACATGGGACAAGCCAGGAAAACTGGAATTCAGGAACAAAGAGTAAAAATGTGACCCTCACTGGCATCTCGTCCTCACGGAGACCTTGGTACAGCTCTGGCCACACATTAGCTTGCATTAAATGCTTCTGCAGAGCTTTATTCCCATTTTTCCCTCACCTCCATGAGGCTGAGGGCAGCAGAACTCTCTGTCCCTGGGGAAGGGCTCAGGGACACCATGGCCATCTCTGCATCACGCCAGGGGCTGCTTTCTGCTGGGCTCTTCCCTCCCAGCACCTGGAACCCACCACGATGGAATTGCTTCCCTCAGCTGCAACATCCTAAAATAGCTGCTCCGGTTTCTTTTAAAAATAATCTGTTCTGGGTGTCATTCCCTGCTAAAATTGTGTCTCTGAGTCCTGCTGGGGCAGGGGAGGGGACAGGGGCCAGGTGGGAGCATCGGCTGGTTCAGAGAGGTGGCCACATGTGAGCCATGCCCTTGAGCTGCCCTGCTCGTGGGCTCAGAGCTGTGGGGCTGGGGATGCCAGGATGAACTGCCAGGGGTGGCTGTGGAGCTGGAGCTGTGGGGCTGGGGATGCCAGGATCAACTGGAAAGGGTGACTGTGGAGCTGGAGCTGTGGGGCTGGGGATGCCAGGATGAACTGCAAGGGGTGGCTGTGGAGCTGGAGCAATGTGCAGGGCTGGGGATGCCAGGATGAACTGCCAGGGGTGGCTGTGGAGCTGGAGCAATGTGCTGGGCTGGGGATGCCAGGATGGACTGCCAGGGGTGGCTGTGGAGCTGGAGCAATGTGCCAGGTGGCCGCTGTGGGAAGGAGGATGCTCAGACTCAGGCCCTGCAGAGGCTTTAGCTGTTCTGGGAAGCAGCTCAGCACCTCACACATCAGCAGGGTGCTGACACAGACACAGCACCTCTGGCTCCAGGGCCAGGCAGGGACTGGGCTTTTGCAGTGTCTGATTTCCCAACATAAATTCAAAGGAATCGAATCCTTTGATAGTTGCTCTTGCCAACAGGTTTCTTGCACTGAGGCTGCTCCTGCTCTGAATGGGTTAAGAACCATAAAATCCCAGAGTGGTTTGGGTTGGGAGGAGCGTAAAGCTCATCCCATTCCACCCTCCTTCCATGGACAGGGACGTCTTCCACAGGAATCACAGAATCCCAGGATGGTTTGGGTTGGAAGGGACCTTAAAGCTCATCCCATTCCACCCCCTGCCATGGGCAGGGACACCTTCCACGGGACCAGGGTGCTCCAAGTCCCATCCAGCCTGGCCTTGGACACTTCCAGGGATGGAGCAGCCACAGCTTCTCAGGGATTTGGTGGCCAGAGGCAGCAGTAGGTTGAGAGATGAGCTCAGGAAAGCCCTCGGGATCCATGGAACCATCTGAGCACAGCAAATCCCGAGAGCACCGAGCCAAGAGGTCACCTTGTCCTTGTGCAGGTCCTGCTCAGGAGGCCCCTAGTCCCTGCAGAGCCCTTTGAACCTCAAACAGGCCACACAAAAAGATTTTCCACGATTTTTAGAGCAGCACTGCATCCTGCAGACTCGAGGAATGACTTCATTCACAGTTCAGGGCTTCCTCTCAAACCTGGGGTTCAGTGAGTGCTGCCACTTGTGAGCACCCCACACATCTGCACGAGCCACTCTGGGTGCCTTGGAATTGTCTCCCTTCTCCCTCCCTCCTCGGGGAGAGACTTAGGAGGTATTTGGAGGTAATTATTGCTTTTATTTGGCGCTAAAGCAATAATTTGGAGGGATCGCTGGAAAACCGGCAATTTCCTGCCAGTGAGTGACAGATGTTTTGCTGTGTTTGAGATGTGCTTTCAGGCTCCTACTAATTACCATGACACAAATTGGCAGGAGTTTTCTTCCCAGGCTCCCAGCTCTAATTTTGCCTTTTTTTTTTTCTTTTTTTTTCTTTTCTGTTATTTTCATTTTTTCAGAAAGGTGGAGTCTCCACATTGTGGCACTGAAGAAATGATGCAGAGCTGGGGACTTGTGTTCAAACATGGTTTTCCTAACTTCTTCTCCCTCCCTGCCAGGTTCCTACCCCTCTCCCAAGGCTGGGGCCACACTGGTGGTCTACAAGGATTTGCTGGTGCTTTTTGGGGGCTGGACCAGGCCAAGCCCTTACCCCCTGCACCAGCCTGAGAGGTTCTTCGATGAGATCCACACGTACTCCCCCTCCAAAAACTGGTAAGAGCAGGCTTTGATCCTGGAGAAATGGCTCTGGAATGCAGCTGGAGGAATGCCTGGGAAGCTGTGCGTGGTCCTGGTTTCCCAGGTGTGTCTCTAATGCTCTTTCTGAAACAAAAAAAGCCACACAAGCACAGCAGAGCTGAGGACAGGGTGCTGCCAAGCAGCTCGTGGGTGCTGTTGCTTCCATATGGTTCTGGACTTGTACCTAAATATTCCAGGCTTCCTGAGCATCCCCATCCAGGTGGGAAGCCTGGGTGTTTTAAGTGCCTTATCACTTTGGCTGGGAGCACTGAGGTGTTTCTGAGATAAGCCTGAAGTGCTGGAGGTTTTGTTTTCAGTGATGATCCAAAACTCAGCTCCCTCAGGGAGATGTGATAAATCAGATTTCTCCATCATTTCAACCTCTGCCTTTATAGCTCCAGGACTGGAGCATCCAGCAGTGTCCATGGAGCTGGCAGGAATTTTCTTTTCTCCTTTAAACACTGTTTGGCTGATTTTAGACCCAACTTTCTCACTGATGGTGTGTGTGAGAAGGAGAATGCTGTATCAAAGAGAAGGTTCCTGCTCCTGGTGCGCTGAGAACTTTTCATCCTCCAAAGTATCAATTATCCAGAGCACTTTGGGCAGTGTCATTACAACTCTGTAATTAAGATTTCCAATTCTCTTGGAAAGAATTTGAGGCAAACTTAATTGGAAGGGGAGATGTTCCCAAGTTGGCCATGAGACTTGGTCATGCCTTAAAAATGTTTAGCACATTGGGATTTCTAATTAGTTTAGTGCTATTTGGATATTTTGAGGTTTTCCCTGTGGTTTTCCTCCATTACATGTTCTTGAGGACTTTGCAGGCCTTTGGGATTTTTTGTTTGGCCTTTCATCCAACATTTTCCTTCACTGGGGCGTGTGTTCCTGCCTCTCTTCCCAGGTGGAACTGCATCATGACCACGCACGGCCCCCCTCCCATGGCAGGACACTCCTCCTGTGTCATCGAAGACAAAATGATCGTTTTTGGGGGCTCCCTTGGGTCCCGGCAGATGTAAGTTTGGGGTCAGGGTGGCTGACGAGCGCTCCTGTGAGCCACAAGGGGGTTGGGATGGTCTTGGGGTTGCCCATGAGGAATTTTCTGCAGGATTTTGGGGTCTGCCTGCTGCCTTAGCACACCTTTCACCTCCCACAGCAAATCGCAAGGCTCCAGCCTGCAAAAATCCCAATTCTGCCATAAAACCCAGCCCTGAACCCGAGTTCCACGTCCCTGGTTGTATCCTCAGCCCGTGTTGTCTCATCCTTGCAGGAGCAACGACGTCTGGGTGCTGGATCTGGAGCAGTGGGCTTGGTCCAAGCCCAGCATCTCGGGGCCCAGCCCTCACCCGCGCGGGGGCCAGTCCCAGGTGAGCTGAGCCAGAGGGAAGCCGGGCACAGCTTCGCTCCCCGCTCCACAGCTTCATTCATTCCCTCCCAAGTTATCTGTGGAGCCCTTGCCTGCCAGGCCCTCTCCCCCAGGGTCTCAGAGCTGTAATGAACACATTTTTACCCCACTCGTGCCCTGTGGCACCTCAGATCAGTGGAGAGCAGCACAGCCTGGTTTGGCTCCGGGCCCTTGTGACTGCTCCTCTCTCCCGATCCTGGGATTGACTCGGGATTGCTCCCGCTCCAAGCACAGCTCCAGCAGCACCTGCCAGGACAGGGAGCTCGTGGCTGTCACCTGGCCTGAGGCAGCTGTCTCCATCTGGGATGGTCAGTGATCCCCAGAGTGTGGCTGGTCCCAGCAGGGCTCTGATGGCTCGTGCTGGAATGTTCCTTCCATGCCCTGGGAATGGAGCCCACAGGGATCCCTCACCCCCAGCAGCACTGATCAGACACTGCTGCCAGCACCTGCCCTCCCAAACAATCCTTCCACCTTCCCCTTCTTTGCACAGGGGTGTCAGGGCCCTGGAGCTTTGGGAAGGGCGATTGCTCTCCTTGGAGAGAGGAACTGGTTTGGGACAAGGGGTGGATGAGCGCTGCATCCTGCTCTCTCCCAGGCAAAACCAGCTCCATCCCAGCTCCACTCCTCATCCCAGGCACACAGACCCCAGCAACGCCCCTGCAGTGAGAACCTGCCTCTGTCTGCCCTTGCAGGCCTGGCCAAAAATCCTTCCCGGGCTGAAACTCCTTTTTGTCCCCTCCAGATCGTGATAGACAACGAGACCATTTTGATCCTGGGAGGCTGTGGGGGTCCCAATGCAGTGAGTACCTGGGGGAGCAGGGACATCACCATCCCCCTGGCACCTAGGGGCTGGATTTGGGATGGGGGGACTCTGCATGTTGGTGGCATTTTATTCTTTAAATGTAGGTACCCACCTGGTAGATTTTCCAGAGAAGCTGTTTAGCTGTTGCTGGAGCTGCTTTAATTAATAAAAATCACCCCAGGCGCTCTCTGAGCAGCTCCCTGGGTTCGCTGAGGCTCGTCAGGATGAGCCCTGACTTTGTACTGGGATAGCAGATGGCAATGAAGGAATTTACCCATGGCCATAGTGGGGTGCAGTCACTCATGGGTGATTAGCTCCTGCTCTGGGTCAGCATCCTCTGTCTGCAGCAGCAAAGCACTGCTCCCACCGTGGCCTTGATGGGCTGAGCCCAGCAGTAAACTGGGCTAAAACTCAGCCTGGGCTCCTGAATGCCAGCCCAGAGTCCTGAATGTGTGATCCTTCCCTCCCCAGCTGTTCAAAGACGCCTGGTTGCTGCACATGCAGGCCAACCCCTGGACGTGGCAGCCGCTCAAGGTGGAGAACGAGGACCACGGAGCCCCGGAGCTGTGGTGCCATCCTGCCTGCAGGGTACAGACACGGAGGGTCCCTGCTCCCTCACACACACCCCTCCCTCTTTATTCCCTGCCCAAAATGCTCTGTAACCTCTTCTCCCCAGCACCCAGGCTCCTCCTGATGTTTGTTCCCTGCTCTCCCACAGGTGGGACAGTGCGTCGTGGTCTTCAGCCAAGCTCCCAGCGGGAGAGCCCCGCTGAGCCCCAGCCTCAACTCCCGCCCGTCTCCCATCAGCGCCACGCCGCCCGCCCTGGTGCCCGAGACGCGGGAATTCCGCTCCCAGTCTCCCGTCAGGAACACGGACGAGGCTCCCTGCGTCAACGGCCGCTGGGGCACCCTGCGGCCCCGCAGGCAGACGCCGTCGGGCTCGCGGGAGGGCAGCCTGTCCCCGGCCAGAGGGGACAGTTCCCCGGTGCTCAACGGCGGCACCGTGTCACCCGGAGCGGCGCCGCCCGGCGGGGCCTCCCTGGACAGCCCCGTGCAGGCCCTGTCCCCCAGCACCCCCTCGGCCGCCGAGGGATTCGACCTCAAGGTGGGGCCGGCCCTGGCGCCGCGCCGGGGCTCGCTGCCGGAGCAGAGGGATCTGCGCCTGGCCTCCGTGGAGCTGGGCTGGGAGCAGAAGCCCACGTCCCTCCTGTGCCAGCTGGACGGCGCGGAGGGCAGGACAGCGGGCACGCGGAACCCCCCGGAGCACACCAACGGCATCCACACCCCGCCCCACGCCGCCCTGCCCGGGGCCGTGTCCCCCGGCGCGCTCCGCCGCAGCCTCGAGGCCGTCAAAGCCCTCTCCTCCAAAGCCGCCTCGGCCTCGGCCGCGCTGAGCCCTCCCCTGGCCTCATCCCCGGGGTCCCCGGGCGCTGAGCCGGGCTCTGTGCGGCCGAGCGCCACCCAGGGCGAGGGGCACTCGCTGCCCCCCATCGCCCGGCGCCTCGGGCACCACCCGCCGCAGTCGCTGAACGTGGGCAAGCCGCTGTACCAGAGCATGAACTGCAAGCCCATGCAGATGTACGTGCTGGACATTAAGGACACCAAGGAGCAGGGACGAGTCAAGTGGAAAGTGTTCAACAGCAGCTCCGTGGTGGGGCCGCCCGAGACCAGTTTACACACGGTGGTGCAAGGCCGAGGGGAGCTGATCATATTCGGTGGCCTGATGGACAAGAAACAAAACGTCAAATATTACCCCAAAACAAATGCCTTGTACTTTGTGCGAGCAAAGAGATAATGCGGCCCCCGCCCGCCGCCCATCCTTCCATCCCTGTGGCTCTTCCTCCTCCTTCCCCAGCCCCTTCCCAACACGCAGGCGTTCAAACTGTGAATTAGGGAGCAGGAAATCAATAAAAGTCCAAGCAAACCCTCCGGCACTGCCCCGGCAGTTCCCAGTAAGACCCCAGTCGTGTTTACAGGCGGGGAAGGATCCAAGGATTCGGGGGGAGCAGCCAGGGAATTCCTCTGCTGCAGCCAGGATCCTCCTGGGTTTATTCTCTTAAGTGTTTGTGAGTCTCGGTCTCTCCGAAATTTCTCGTGGGTTGTGAGTAGAAGTGGTTTTATAGGAATAACCTAAATTGCAGCAGGCAGGAGGCTGTTAGCTTGATTAATTCCATGCTCAACTCCGTCAGGAAAACAGCAATATCCCCCTGGGAACCTCCCAGTGCTGCCAACCTTTGCTCGACAAAAACACGATGCCTTTTTATTTTGCCTCTCACCTGCCGCTCTCGTCTCTGTCCTCCAGGCAGGACCAAAAGAAGGAGGAAAGGACATTTTTTTTGTGTCAAAATGCCAAAAATCTTGATTGTTAGCATCCCTCCTCTCCCTGCCCTGCTGGATCAGGCTTTGGGATCAGCCCTGATCCCCTCTGACCAGCAGAAATAACTCTGAAAATCCCATTATTCCCCCAAAACTGAGATATTTGGCTGCCAATTCCCTTCTAGACTTTAAGGTTCCATTTCATTGAACGGCCCAAACCCCTTGGAGCCCAGGAGCAGTGTGGGTTTTCCAGGGAAAAGGACAGATACTGGTAAATGTGAGGGCAGCCTCGACACAGTAACTTCACCTCATCTTTGCACGTGCCTCCTTCCACAAAGATTAAATCCAAATCCGAAGGGATTGAACCTGTGCGTCCTTCTGGGACAGCCCCTCCTTCCCTGTCCCCTCCAAGGGGGGGAAACGGGGCGGATTCTGCCAGGTTTTGGTCAACAACCTCCAGCACCCTAAAACCAGGGAGCCCTCCCCAAGCCGGCAGCGCCATGACGTGGTCCCTTCTTCCCGAAATTTTTCTTCTCCATCCCCACTGAGCTTTCTGCCGGTCGGAGCCTTAAATCCCATCCCAGCCGCGTGGGGACGGGGAGGGATTTGCTTCACCCGCGGCGTTTCCACCTCTGTAAATAAACCCCTCGTCGAATCCCATCTCTCCCATTCATCCCAGAACAATTTGATTTGTGCTAAGGGAAAGCAAAATTCAATTTTCCCCCCTCTCAAAAAATCCCCAGACCTCAGGAGCACCTCGGGTGAGCTGTGGAATTTTGGAATTCTCCTTCTCCACGCGTGGCCGCGGGGAAGGCGGTCAAGGCTTTGCCATCGATCCCCACGTCCCCTTTGCATGTTTTTTGTCATCCATCCCCAACAAAAGAGTCAAAGCTGGGGATGGATGGCGCGTTGATGTCCTTCTCCCTGCAGAGCATCCCTCCAGGGGTGCTCTCCCAGTTTCCATCCTGCCCCGCTCCCGGGGTTCCCCTCCCGGGGTTCCCTGCCGGGAGATGCATGTTCTGTGCCCTTCAGAGAGATTCACCCCAAATTTGGGTCCCTGTCCCCGAATCCCACGGGAGCTGCTGGTGCTGTGAGCGAGGTGTTCCCCCCACCCACCGCGACTCAGGTGTCCCCCCCGTCACTGCCGGGCCGAGAGCAGCAATGGGAAGCGATTCCGGTGATATTTAAAATCTTGTGTACATTTTGGGGGGGTTCATGGGGGTCCCTCCCCCCCTTCCCGATGAATTTTTAGTGGTTTAACAAATAAAAAGGAAAAGAAACGGATGGTTGGTGCTTTTGGGGAGGGGAGGGGTGGGAGTGACTTGGAGGGGAGGTTCTTGCTGTGCTGCCGTAAGTTTGGGGGTGAAAGGGGGGATTTGGGGTCTTAGTGTAAGAGAAGGGAAATATTTGTACAGGGGATGTTGGAGCAGTGGAGGGAGGCACAGAGGGACACAAAGAATTTGAGACACTGAAGTTTCTTGGAGCCAGAAATTGGGGCTGGGGACCCCAAAGCCTGTTGGGGTTGGAAACTGAGGATCCCAAATCCTATTTGAGCTGGGAATTCAGGGATCCCAAACCCTGTTTGGGATGGAAGTTTAGGATGGGACCCCAAAACCTGCCAGGGATGGGAACTGGGGAACCCATGTCCTGCGTGTGCTGGAAATTGTGGATCCCAGGTCCTGCCAGGGTTGGGAATTAGGGACAGAGACCCAATGGCTGTCAGCACTGGGAATGGGGGACACCAAACCCTGTTAGGGATGGGAACTGGGAATGGGGATCCCAAAGACTGCTGGAGATGGTAACTGGGGATGCCACAGCCTCCCAGCGCTGGGAATTGAGAACCCCAAAATCTGTTGGGGCTGGAAATTTGAAATGGGGACCCCAAAGCCAGCTGGGGCTGGAAATTCATTATAAGGACCCCAAATCCTGCCAGTGCTGGGAACTGGGGATCCCACAGCCTGTTGGAGATGGGAAATGGGGATGGGGATCCTAGAGCCAGCTGGGGCTGGAAATTGGGACCCCAAGTCCTGCCAGTGTGGCAGATGCTGGAGCCCAAAGCTTCCAGTGTTGGTGATTAGAGACGAGGGAGGGCTCCAAAACCTGGAAACCCTGGCAGTTGGGAACCCCAAATCCTGGCAGTGCTTGGAACAGGGGATGGAGACCCCCAAATCATTGCAGTGTTAGTAACTTAGGATGGGGACCCCCAAATCATTGCAGTGTTAGTAACTTGGGATGGGGACCCCCAAATCATTGCAGTGTCAGTAACTTGGGATGGAGACCCCCCCAAATCATTGCAGTGTCAGTAACTTGGGATGGGGACCCCCAAAAATCCGCAGGGCCGGGGTCATTCCACGTGTCCCCCCAACTCACCGCGCACGCGCAGCTGTGGATGGGCGTGGTCTCCACAGCGCCCCGCCTATTTTCGTGACGTCACGGGGAGGCGGAAGCTGCCTCAGGTGAGCGGCGGGGCCGCGTCTTAAAGGGCCCGCGCGGGAAAATTGGTGTGGGGGACAAGGCATGGGGGGGATTTGGGGGGCAGCGGGTCCGGGGAGGGGACAGGGGCTGTGTCCCCCCCCTCCTAAATGCTGTGAGGGCACAAGATCAGCTGGGAGTAGCACAGACCCCGCGGGGATGGCAGGGACCCCTCGGGGGAGTGAAGGGACCCCGTGTGGGGCTGTGAGGGACACCCTGGTGGGATGGAGAGACACTGAGGGGGGCAGGGACCCCAAAGTGAGGCAGGAACTGGAGAGGGACAGGGAACCCATGGGAAGGTGGTGGGACCCTGTAGGAGGTGCAGGGACCCCAGAGAGGGACCCCATGGGAGGGTGCAGGGACTCCATAAGGTGGGCACAGACCCCATGGAAGGGTGGCAGGCACCTCACAGAGGAGTTTCAGGGACCCCATGAGTGGTTTTGGGGACCCCATGGGAGGATGCTGGGACATGGGGGGTGTTTTAGGGACCCGATGGAGGATTTAGGGATCCTGGGGAGGGTGCCTGGATCCTGGAGTGGGGTCAGAAGGAGCCCCCAAAGCTGCGGATGCAGTGACCCCATGGGGGAAGGGGGGCTCTTCGCCGTCCCGCAGGTTTGGGTGCCCATGGCAGAGCAGGACTGGGCGCTGGAGCCGGGCTGGCTCCTGTCCCCCGCCGGCCGCCCCTACCTGGACTCCATCCTGCACAAGAACCAGCGGAGAGTGTTCGGTGCGTGCCCCCCCTGCGCCCCCCAGCCGGGCTCTCAGCCCCCCAGACTGACCCCGAGCCCCTCCCCAGGTCTGCTGGAGCGCCCGGCGCTGCCGCCCGCGCTGGCTGTGCCCACGGTCACCTACAAACTCTTCCTGGCGGGCAGGAGCGGCGTCGGCAAGACAGCGCTGGTGGCCTGGCTGGGGGGGACCCCCGCGCCCCCCGCCCACCACGAGACCCTGGGTACGGCCGAGGGGCTCCGGAGGTGACAGTCCCGCTGTCCCCGCAGGCATCGAGGCCACCCCGGCCACCACGAGACCCTATGTATGGCCCGGGTTGTCCCGGGGGTGACAATCCCGCTGTCCCCGCAGGCATCGAGGCCACCACGCTGTTCTGGGCGGCCAAGCCCCGCGGCAGCGGCCGCCCCGTCCTGTTCCAGCTGCACCTGTGGGACTGCGGAGACGGAGCGCTCAGGAAGTTCGAGCACCTGCTGCCCGTGAGCGGGGGACGCCTTTTGGGCTGGGGGACGCCTTTTGGGGCGGGGGACACCGCCCGGGCCCCGCGGTGAGCGGTGTCCCCGTGCCCAGGCCTGTAAGGAGGAGGCGGACGCCGCCCTGTTCCTGTTCTCCTTCACGGACCGCGCGTCCTTCGAGGAGCTGCCGGCGCTCATGGGCCGCGTGCTGGGCCCCGGGGACCGCCGCCTCGTCAAGGTGGTCGTGGGGACCAAGTATCCTTTTTGGGGGGTCCCCAAAAGTCACCCCATGGCGGGGGGATTGCACCCCCGGGGCTCTCAGCACTTGGCATGGCAGGGGCTGAGAACAGCACACAGATGGATTCCCGACTTGCTGATTTTCACGGGGTTTTGGGGTTTTTCAGGTGTTCCTTGACCCCCTACCCCAAAATGGGTTCGTACCCCCAGATTTCTCAGCATTTGGTATCTCAGCAGGCTGAGAATGTGCACAAATGGTTACACCGATGGGTTCATGGTTATTTTTAGGGGGTTTTGCCACCCTAAAGGAGATTTTCGGGGTGTTGGTGTATCCCTTGACCCTATATGCCCCCCACAGTCAGGTTTGCACTCCCAGATTTCAAACCACTCAATACCTCGTTAGGCTGAGAACCTGCAACACTCAGTACACCAATGGGTCCTCAACTCCCATTGATTTTTAGGGGTTTGGAGGGGTTTATTTGGGTCACAACCCCTACTTATTTTCAGGGGGTTTTGGGGGGATTTTCTGGGTCTCCCTTGACCCTGTGTCCCTTCCCCCCCAGCCAGATTTGCACCCCCAGATTTCTCAGCACTTGTTATCTCAGCAGGCCAAGAACCTGCAACACTTCATTGCACCAATGGATTCACCATCCCCATTTCTCTTTAGGTGGTTTTGGGGGGGATTTTTCAGGGTGTTGATGCCTCCTTGACCCCGTGCCCCCCTCACAATCAGGTTTGCACCCCCAGGTTCCAAACCACTCAATCCCTGGGCAGGCAGAGAACACCCCCACCTGGTTACACCCATGGCTTCACAACTCCCCATGAATCTCGGGTGCTTCTGGGGGGATTTTCCGGGGCGTTGCTGTTTCCCTTGACCCTGTGTCCCCTCCCCGCCCCAGATTCGACCTGGCCCCGCACGCGGCCGTGACGGAGGGGAACGTGCGGGCCTTCGAGGGCTCGCAGGGGCTGCGGGTGCTGCGGGCGGGGGGCGCCGCGGGGTCCGGCGGGGCGCGGGCGGGGCTGGCCCGGGTCGGCCCCGTCCTGGACGCTCTGGTGGAAGAGCTCTGGCGGCGCGACCAAGTGACCGCCGGGGTCACCCCGGGGGACACGGGGGACACCCCCACCTGAACCCCCTCTTGGGAAGGGTTTGGGGGGTGGGAGTTGCTTTTTTGCTAAAATCAGTGATTTTCTATGAAAAAGATCATGGGTGGCCTGACTTGTCCGATTTGGGGTTTGGGGGGATTTGGGGTGCTGGGGTAATGAAGATTTGGGGGTACTGGAGGATATGGGGTGCAATGGGATCATCAGGAGGTGGGTGCTGCAGGATTTGGAGTGCTGCAGATCCTGGGGGATTTGAATTTCAATGGGATAATGGAATCGGGGTGCTTGCAGGATTTGGGGTGCTGCAGGTCCTGGGGATGTGGGGTGCACTGGGATCCTGGGAATGGAGGTGCAGCTCGATTTGGGGTGCTGCAGGTTCTGGGGGATTTGGGTTCAGTGGGATCATGGAATGGGGTGCCTGGGCCTATTGGCAGATTTGGGGTGTTGTGGACCCTGGGGCTTTTGGGCTCAGTGGGTATTTGGGGATGTGGCTGCAGAGGGATTGTGGGAACAGGGGTGCAGGATTGATTTAGAGTGCTGTGGGATTTGAGTTGCTTTGGGGTACTGGGGGATTTGTGGCGCTAGAGGTGAAGGGATTGGGGTGCTGTGGGATTTGGGGTGCTGTGGAAAATGTAGGATTTGGGGTGCTGCAGGATCATGGGGACAGGGCTGCTGAGGGATTTGAGGTGCTGGAATTGATGGGATTAGGGCACTATGGGATGTGGGGTGCAACAGATGATCCAGGGTTTGAGGTGCTGTGGGATTCGGGATGCCATGGGTGATGGGATTTGGAGTACTGTGGGATTTGGGGTGCTGTGAGTGATGGGATTTGGGGTGCTGTGGGATTTGGGGTGCTGTGGGATTTGGGGTGTTGCAGGTCCATGAGGACGGTGGCGATGAGGATTTGAGGCCCGGGCACCCCCCCAAAACCGGTCCCCCCCAAACCCCCAGTATCGAACTGGTGGGCGGGGGGCGTGGCCGGTAGTAACCGCGTGGCCCCGCCCCCTGCAGCCATTGGCTGCCGCCCCCCCGCCCTTCCCACGCCGATTCATGAATGAAAGGGGAGGGGGCGGGAGGGGGGGGCGCGTTCACCCCTTCGGGGCCGGGCCTGGGGGGTCCCCGCGGGGCTGCGGGCCCCCCGAACCCCCTCCAGGGCGGTGCCCCACCTTGGGGGGGCTCCCACAGCCCCCTCCCCTCCACCCGGCCGCGTCCCACCCCGGGGCGCGCGCTCTCCCAGTGCCGTACTGGTGCGTACTGGGAGCGGCTCCTGCGCCTTTAAGAGCGGGCGTGGCCGGTGACGTCAGCGGGGCATGAATGAACAGGAGCGGGCGCGCGGCCCCGCACCCCACACCCCCCGCACTCCCCGCGGGGCCGCCGCTCGTGGGGCGCGCCCGGGACCCCCCAAAACCGCCCCGCCATGGCGGGCACCCCGCCGGCCCTCACCCTCCTCCTCCTCACCGCCCTCAGCCTCCTGGCCGCCGAGGAAGGTGAGTCCCCCACTCTTTTTGGGGGGGGTGAGCACCCCGAAACTCCTTTATTGCGGGCACCCCCAAGGGTGGGGTGGTTTTGGGGTAAATTCGGGTGGTTTGGGGGGAGCTGAGGAGTCGGGGAGCGCTCTGAGGGTAAAGGGGGATGTGGGTTCCCCCTTTTCCCCCGCACAGTTTGGGGTGCGGTGGGGAATCTGCAGGTGCCGGAGCGCCTTTTGGGGGCAGGGGGAAGGTTAAAATTAGGGGAAAAGTTGAAATGAGGGCGGAGAAGTTTAAATTAAAAGGGGAAAAGTTAAATTAATTAGCAAAAGTTAAAGTAAGGGGGGGGAAGTTAAAAAGGTGTATGGGGAGATAAAAATACGGGGGTGGGCAGCTAAAATTGGGGGACAACTAGAATAGAGGAGAAAGAAATTTAAATGGGCAGAAAAAAAGCTAAAATGAGGCGAAACCCAGGAGTTTGGGGCAACTTTTCCCATGCCGAGCGTCCAACCAAAGCGTTGGGGCAAGGTCCTGCCGGGAGCCCCCAAAGGAGGCTGGCACAGGGGTGAAGGTGGGGGGGCTTAAAAAATAAACCCCCAAAAAAGGGGAAAATCACCTTAAAATGGAACGTTTCTCATGGGTGGTGCAGGGTCGGGTAGGATCCGGCCGGAGAGCTGGAAAACAATGTCAGGAAAATCCCAAAAAATTGCTGGGAAAAAACAAGCAGAGTCTCGGCCTCCACCTCTCAACCCTTCCCCCAGTGATTTTGGGGCTTAGTTTGGCAGGGTTGGGCAAAAGAAAAGGGGGAAATTCACTTTTTCGTGTATACCTGGCATTTTTTTAGGATTGAGTTTCTATAAACTCTGCCTGATGGCTTTAATCCGTCATTTTTCGAGGGTAAAGTGGAAGAATCCAGCCCCAAATGCAAATAAATTAGAGGCTGGGATGGGAAATATCCCCTGAAAACTAAAAATGGGGTAAAAACCCCTAAAATGAGGATTTTTGGAAGCGCTTAGGGAACAGCAGAGGGGGTGAACCTGTGGCAGCTGTGGGATTTGGGGTGTGTTCCCAAAGTGCTGTTTCCCAGGAGGGAATACTGGGATTTGAGGTTTTAAAAGTGCGTGGGGGGAAAGGGAAAGTGGTGGGAGAGTGGTGGGATTTGGGGATTTTGGGGGAATTGGTTCCCCTCTGTGAGATCCAGGGGGATTTGGGATGAGCTGAGGTGGGGAGGAGGTTAAAGAGGAGGGAATGGAGCAGGATTGGGACTGGGATGGGATCAATTTTGGGATTATGACTGGAGTTCAGATTGAGATTGGGGAGGGGATGGGATTAATTTTGGGACTGGGATTCTCGTTAAGGTTGAGACGGGGATGGGATTGGGATGGGGACAGGAATGGGAGCGGAGGGGATGGGAGTGGGGTTCACTTTGGGAATTGAATTTGGATTCAGACAGAGATTGGGATTGGGATGGGGTTAGGGCAGGGCAGGGGACAGGGACAAGGATGCAGCCGGAATGGGATTGGGACTGGGACGGGGGTGCCGCTCCGGAGCGCGGGGGTGGCGCTGACGGTGGTTATAGGGTTGGTGGCCACATCACGGTGCCACTGGAGGTGGGGGCGGCCGTGGCCGGGTGAGGAAGGCGACGGAGAATTTGATGATGAACATGGTGGCGGTGGGTACAGGTGACTCCCGGGACGGGGCTGCGGCCCCGGCGCTGTCCCGGGAGCTCCCGGAGCTGCTGCGCCCCTGGAGCAGCCCCGGCCCCGGGACTGTCCCCAGAGCCGCTCCGGGGGCACCGGCGGGGAACCCCCGCCCGCTCCGGCCCTGGCTCCGGCAGCTTTCCGCTCTCCGGAGGCTCGCGGGGGGGATTTCCAGCCTCAGGAAAACCGGGATATCCGCCCCGGCATCCTTCCTGACCGGGGCACGGCGCGGGGGGGGACGCTGCAGCCATCCGCGTCCCCCCCAGGCAGGTTCTGGGGGCTCCCCCAGGCAGGTTCTGGGGGCTCCCCCCAGACCTGACCCTCCCGAGCCCGTCCGTGCTCAGCCGCGGGAGCTGGGGGGGCACACCCGTCCCGAGATGGCCCCGTCCCGCCGGACCCATCCCGCCGCTGAAGCCGGGCGTCCGGGCACATTCCTGGGGGGTGATTCACCGGGGGGCCCCGCTCCCTCCCCGGCCTCCTCTTCCTCCTCTTCCTCTCCCGGCGCTGGATCCGGCCGCCGCCCTCGGCGTGCCAGGGCAGGTCCCGCCGGGCCCCGCGGCCTCCCCGCCTCTGGGGGCGGCCCCGGGGGGCTTCTTCCAGCGGAATCTGCCGGGAACGGGGGATCCGTGGGTCCAGGGGACACCTGTGGGGCCTGGGACTGTTCGGAGGTCCTGGGGACATCTGTGGAAATGGGTGGATCCGTGGGTCCTGGGGGTATCCAGGACATCCATGGAACCTCCTGGCATCTGTGGGTGCCAGGGAATGTCTGTGAGTGCCCAGGACATCCAGGGATCCTGGTGGGGTATCTGTGGGTCCTGATGGCATCCACAAGTCCCAGGGATATCTGTGGGTGCCCAGGACATCCATGAATTTTGGGGACATCTGTGGATCCCACGGGTGTTTGCACATCCTGGGGACTTCCATGGGGTTGTCCGTGGGTCCTGGGGGATGGACATGCAAGGGCCAGAGGGGTGTATTGGTGGCACCTGCAGGTCCTGGTGGCATCTGCTGACATCCCTGTCCTCTCTCCTCTCCCACAGTGGTGCTGCTGGACTTCGCCAAGGCACATGGGGAGCTGGGCTGGCTCACCCATCCCTATGGAAAAGGGGTGAGCACCCATGGATCCGGCATCTGGTCCCCCTGGCCAGCAGTGGGGTGGGAAATGGGGACAGCTATGGGGGAGATCCACGGGGATGGGACAAGGACATCTTTTGGGGACCTTCACAGGAATGAGGATGAGGGCATCCATGGGGGTGGCAAATGGGGACCTCCATGGGAATAGAGACATCCATGGGGATGGGCCTGGGGGCATTCATGGGAATGGAGACAGGAGCATCTGTAGAGAGGGACCTCCACAGGAACATCCCACAATCATGAGGATCTCCATGGTCACAGGGACACCCATGGGGTTGGAGACCTCTGGGATGTGTCTGGGGACCTCCATGGGGATGGGGAAAGGGGGAATGAGATGAGACAAACCCATCCCTGGGGACAGTGCCTCAGTTTCCCTCCATAGCCCCATTTCTGTCTCTGGGACAGTGGGACCAGCTGCAGAACGTCCTCAACGACTCCCTGATCTACATGTACTCCGTGTGCAACGTCCTGGAGGGCGAGCAGGAGAACTGGCTCCGCACCAACTGGATCTACCGCGGCGTGGCCCAGCGCATCTTCATCGAGCTGCAGTTCACCGTGCGCGACTGCAACAGCTTCCCCACGGCCGGCGGCGGCTCCTGCAAGGAGACCTTCAACCTCTACTACGCCGAGTCCGACGTGGATTACGGCACCAACTTCCAGAAGCGCCAATTCAGGAAGATCGACACCATCGCTCCGGATGAGATCACCGTGCAGGAGGATTTCGCCGCCCGCAACGTGAAGCTCAACGTGGAGGTGCGCTCGGTGGGGCCGCTCCGCAGGAAGGGTTTCTACCTGGCCTTCCAGGACCTGGGCGCCTGCGTGGCGCTGCTCTCCGTGCGCGTGTACTACAAGCGGTGCCCGGCCGTGGTACGGGGCATGGCGCGCTTCCCGGAGACCGTGGCCGGCGCCGACTCACAGACCTTGGCCGAGGTGCGGGGCTCGTGCGTGGCCGAGGCCGTGGCCGAGCAGGCGCCGGCCCTGCACTGCAACGCCGACGGCGAGTGGCTCGTGCCCATCGGGGAGTGCCTGTGCCGGGCCGGCTTCCAGAGCCTGGGAGACACCTGCCAAGGTAGGGACTGGGCTAAACTGAGGGGGTGTCTGAGGATGGGCCAGCTTGGTGCGTGCCTGGGGCGGGGTGGGAGGGAAGAGGATTGGCCCCAAAATTCCCAATCCTGGGTCCTCAGCCTTGAGTGGATTGTGGAAGGGCTTAGCTGAGAGAGGGGTAGGGTGTCACTATAGGACATGAAAGAACACAAGCACACACTGCTGTTTTCAAGGTGAAGAAAAAAGGGAAGTTTATTTTCTCACTCTAACATTTATAGTTTTCTAAGAGTGACAGTGGGTTGGAGGGTGATAGTGCCACCTCTCCAATGACACTGGACAGACTAACGGTCTATTAACTTTCTGTTTTTTCATAAAGGAATGCAAAACAATGAGTTATTTACAGAAAGTGTGTGAGAAAGTTTGCTACAAGAATGTTAACATTAGAAGGTTTAGAAAATCTTAAAAAACTAAAGCGACAGGTGGGGCAGTGACTGCAAAAATGAGGTGAAATGCCTGAAAAATTCCTGATTCAGAGCTGGAGAAATGAGGTTTTGTCTCCAAAATCCCCAGCCCTGGATCCTCCTCTTTCAGCATCACTAATGCAGTGAGTGCAGCAGGGCTCAGCCAGGAAGGGGTAGTTTAGGGGGGCTCCACAATATTAAAGAAGCTGCAAAATGAGGCAAACTCCTCATGACACTTTTCTGGGTGCTTGGGGGGTGTTTACCCCCCACCTGCCAGATGCTGATCCCATGGATGGGGAGCCGGATTTGGGATCTCACTGGTGTCACTTTGTGTCCCCCCCAGCTTGTCCCCCTGGCACCTTCAAGGCCGCGGTGTCCTCGGGGGGCTGCCAGCCCTGTCCCCCCCACACCCTGCCCGCCCCAGCTGCTGCTGCCGCCTGCCCGTGCGAGGACGGATTTTTCCGGGCCCCTGAGGATTCCCCGGAGCATCCCTGCACTCGTAAGTCACCTCCAGAGGGGGAACACTGTGGTGTCACCTCACTGAGGTGACACAGAACCACCCTGTCCCCTGACCCTGCCCTGTGTTCCCCGCAGGTCCCCCCTCGCCCCCGCAGGCTGTCACAGCCCTGGGGCTGGGGGCCGCGGTGCAGCTGCGCTGGGCCCCCCCGGCTGACCCCGGTGGCCGCGAGGACGTCACCTACAGCGTCACCTGCGAGCAGTGCTGGGCTGAGAGCGGCGAGTGCCGGCCCTGCGACGGGGGGCTCCGGTTCTCACAGCCCCCCCAGGGGCTCACGGGGACGGAGGTCACTGTCACCGACCTGGAGCCGCACGTCAACTACACCTTCACCGTGGAGGCCCGCAACGGGGTGTCCCCCTCCAGCCACCAGCGCAGCGTGGCCAGCGCCACCATCAGCGTCAACCAGACGGGTGAGGGGACACTGGCAGCTCCCACACCTTCCCTCTGTGGTGGGGACACCTCTCTGGTGTCCCTGTACCCCCGTGGGAACACCTCAGTGACGTCCCTTTGTGTCCCCACGGCAGAGCCCCCCCGGGTGACATCGGTGAGCCTGGATGGGCGGACGGCCACCAGCCTGATCCTGTCCTGGACGGTGCCACTGCGGCAGCAGAGTCGGGTCTGGAAGTACGAGGTCACCTACAGCAAGAAGGTGACACAGCCTGACACCTCCATCTGTCACCTGTGTCTCCTCCATCTGTGTCATCTCCATCCTTGCCCCCAGCTGTGTCAGCTCTGTCCATGCAATCTCCATCCACATCTCCATTCACATCATCTCTCCATCCACGTCACCTCTATCCTTGCCTCCATCCGTGTCCCTCCCATGTTCATCCCTCTATCCATGTCACCTCCATCCCTGCCCCATCCATGTCACATCCCCCCACATCACCTCATCTTTGCCACACCCGTGCCACCCCTCCCTGCGTGTCACCCTAATGTCACCCTGCCGTGTCCCCAGGTGGATGAGAATAGCTACTCAGTGCTGCGCTGCGAGGGCACCTCTGTCACCCTGCCCAAGCTGTCCCCAGGCACCGCCTACGTGGTTCGGGTCCAGGCTCTCACCACTGATGGCCATGGGGCCTTCAGCCCCCAGCACGAGTTCGAGACCCTGCCTGAGGGTGAGGAGGGGCTGGGGGGTGTCACAAGTGTGGGGTAGGGGCTCCAGGGGGTGTCAGGAGTGTGGGATGGGGGCTCCAAGGGGTGCAGGGCTCACCTGGATGGTCCCCATAGGTTCCGAGGCCATGGCATCGGCCACCGTCATCGCTGGCAGCATCGCTGGCGTCGTCTTCGTCGTCTTCCTCTTGGGCACTCTCCTCTACATCCTCCAGCGGTAAGGGGACAAACAATCCCCCCCCAAAAACCCCAAAATGTTGTTCTCCCACCACCAAATATGGGTGAGGGATGATCTTTTGGGACAAAATGTTGCTTTTCCACAGGAAGAGGAGGTCACGGCCACGCCAATCTGCTGAGGATGTCTACTTCTCCAAGTCAGGTGAGTCATGGGACAGTGGAGACAACAGGGATGGGCAGGGGGTGACAGGGGTGCTGACCCCCTCCTTGACACTTCCAGACCAGCTGAAGCCCCTCAAGACCTACGTTGACCCCCACACTTACGAAGACCCCAACCAAGCCATGCTCAAGTTCACCACTGAGATCCCTCCATCCTTCATCACTCGCCAGAAGGTCATCGGTGCCGGTGCGTGGCTTTGTCCCCCCAGAGACACCCTGAAATCAGGGTGGGACAGGGGGGCTAAGGGTGCCCATGTTTTTTGGAGCAGGTGAATTTGGGGAGGTGTACAAGGGCACCCTGAAGCGTGGCAGGAAGGAGGTGCCAGTGGCCATCAAGACGTTGAAGGTGGGGTACACGGAGAAGCAGCGCGTGGACTTTCTGAGCGAGGCCACCATCATGGGGCAGTTCTGCCACCACAACATCATCCGCCTCGAGGGTGTTGTCTCCAAGTGTGAGTGTCCTCTATGTCCTGTCCCTACAAAAAAACCACCCCGATTTCCCAGCAAAACACCCCAAAAAAAGAGATATAAAAATAAGGTGTTTTGAGCAACAGTGCAAAGGGGAATTTGGGGGATTTGGGTCTTTTTGGGGGATGAGGTTGGGGATTTTTCTGGGGAGGGAATTCAGGTTTATTTGGGAGGTTTTATGGGGAGCTTAAGAGATTTTTGGAGGAGTTGGGAGAGTTATTTTGGGGTTTTGGTTGTTGGGGTTTATTGGGGTCTGTAAGGGGGTTGAAACTTTATTGTTATTTTGTGAATGTTTAATGGAGGTGACTTTTTGGGGAGTTGGGGGTCCGGAGTTTTTGGGGAGAATTGGTAGGGTTTGGGTTTTGGGGGTGATTGGGTTTTTTGGTAGTTTTTGAGGGCTTGGGGTTGTTTTGGGGGGTTGGGTTTTTCTGAGGGACATTGGGCATTTGAACGTTTAAGGATTTTGGGAAGGCTTGTGGGATGTTTAGAGATTTTAGGGTGGTGACATTTTTGGGGGCTTGGAGGGATATTTTTTGGTGTTTTTACCTATTTTGGGGTCTTTCTTTTGTACAGACAAGCCCTTCATGATCATCACAGAGTACATGGAGAACGGGGCACTGGATAAATTCTTGAGGGTAGGTGACATGGGGTGGTGGAACCTTCAACACCCACCAAAGGAGGTAGGACAACAGATGGATTCTATGCTGGATTCTCCCATTTTCCCAGGAAAAAGAAGGCGAATTTGGCATCATCCAGCTGGTGGGGATGTTGAGAGGCATCGCCGCTGGCATGAAGTACTTGGCCAACATGAATTACGTCCATCGGGACCTGGCTGCCAGGAACATCCTGGTGAACAGCAACCTGGTGTGCAAAGTGTCCGATTTCGGGCTCTCAAGGGTGCTGGAAGATGACCCTGAAGCCACCTACACCACCAGCGTGAGTGTCACTGCGGCAGGATGGTGGCCAGGGAGGGTGGCTGTCTGGCCATGGAAGGGTGGCTGGCCAAGGTGAGGGGATGCTTGGTCATGTTGGGGTGGTTGTCCAAGGTGGGTGATTGTCCATCATGGTGGCCATGTTGGGGTGGTTGTCCAAGGTGGGTGATTGTCCATCATGGTGGCCGTGTTGGGGAGATTGAACAAGGGGAATGATAGTCAATCCTGGTGGCCATGTTGGTGGGGTTGAACAAGGTGAGGTGGTTTTTTGGGGGTGCAGGGCTGACCCCAATGTCGCTGTAGGGCGGGAAGATCCCGATCCGTTGGACAGCACCCGAAGCCATCTCCTACCGCAAGTTCACCTCGGCCAGCGATGTCTGGAGCTACGGCATCGTCATGTGGGAGGTGATGTCCTACGGCGAGCGGCCCTACTGGGAGCTCTCCAACCACGAGGTGAGAGCCCACCTTCCACCATCACCAGTGTTTTGGGAGACATTCAAGGTGGGACAAGGCTGGGATCAACCTGGGATGGTGGAAGGTGTCCCTGCCCAGGGACACAGGCTGCAATGAGATAAGCTTTAAAGTCCTTCCAACTCAAACCATTCTGGGATTCTGTGAATGAGCACCTTTTCTGGGGGGACCATCCCTGACCCTCCTCCTCCTCCTCGTAGGTGATGAAGGCCATCAACGAGGGCTTCCGCCTCCCGGCGCCGCTGGACTGTCCCTCGGCCATCTACCAGCTGATGATGCAGTGCTGGCAGCAGGAGCGCTGCCGGCGCCCCAAATTCCCCGACATCGTCAGCATCCTCGACAAACTCATCCGCGCCCCCGAGTCCCTCAAGGCACTGGCAGATTTCGACCCTCGGTGAGTGCAGGGAGTGCCAGGATGGGGTGGGGGATGAGAAAAAGGAGGGGAGCAGTTGCTCAGAGCAGCTGTGGCTGCCCCTGGATCCCTGGCAGTGTCCAAGGCCAGGCTGGACAGGGCTTGGAGGCTGCTGGGATAGTGGAAAGTGTCCCTGCAGGGGTGGAATGGGGTGGGCTTTAAGGTCCCTCCCAACCAAACTAGTGTGGGACTCTCTGATCCTTGCACATCTTTGTGTCTTCTATCATTTTTTGCATCATTTTGTTTTCATCTTTGCATTTCATGCATCATTTTTTGCACTCTCATGGTGCTGTTTTGGGTTGGGTTTTGCATCTCTGCACTCCCTCGTTGCTTCTGGCATCTCCATTTCTGCATGATTTTTTGGTATTTCCCCATTTTCACATTTCCACTTTTTGCAGCATCTCATTTTCTGCATCACAATTTCATCATCTCATTTTTGCATTTATTTTTTGGCATCTTCCCATTTCTGCAGTGTTTTTTCATTTTCATATCATTTTTCACATCCTTCCATTTCTGCATCATTGTTTTAACCTTCCATTTTCACATCACTTTTTGCACCATTTAATTTCTGCACTATTTTTGCATCCTTCCAGTTTTCTGCATTATTTTTTCCTTTTTCCATTTCCACAGAATTTCTCATCTTTCCATTTTCACGTTATTTTTTGCATCTTTTCAACTCGTGTTATTTTTCCATCCTTCCACTTTCGCATCTCTATTTATGACCCTTTCATTCCTGCACCATTTTTGCACCTTTCTGTTCCTGCATCATTTTTTGCACTGTTTAATTTCTGCAATATTTTTGTGTCTTCGCCTTTGTGCATCGTTTTTTGCACCTTCCCATTTTCTCTTTTTTGCACCTTTGCACCTTCCCATTTTCACATTGTTTTTTGCACTTTCCCATTTCCACACTGTTTTTTTATACCACTCCATTCCTGCATCATTTTTTGCATCGTTTCCTTTCTGCATCACTTTTATGCCCTTCTGTTTTCACATCGCTTTTCCAGCCTTGCATTTCTGCATCACTTTTTTTTGCAATTTTCTATTTTTGCCTCATTGTCCCGCAGGGTGTCCATCCGGCTGCCCAGCACCAGCGGCTCCGAGGGCGTCCCGTTCCGCTCGGTGCCGGAGTGGCTGGAGTCCATCCGCATGCCCCAGTACACCGAGACCTTCATGGCCTCGGGCTACAGCACCATCGAGAAGGTCCTGCAGATGACCAGCGAGTGAGTCCCTGTCCCCATGCTGTCCCCTTGACACTCCCAGGCTGTCCCGACACCACTCCCCTGCTGTCCCTAGGATGTGTCCCCACACTGCCCCCATCCCCTCCCCTCCAAGTCCCGAGGGACAGGGATGTGCTGGGAACGGAAACCGCTCCCGTGGCCTTGGTGGCCTGAGGGACGGGATAAAATTAGATGTTCCTTGGCTGGAGAGGCCGGGATGAGCTGTATCCATCCATCTGTCCCTTGAGATGAGCCGTGTCCATCCATTCCTTGGGATGAGCCATGTCAGTCTGTCCATCCCTCGGGAGGAGCCATGTCCGTCCATCCATCCATCCATCCATCCATCCCTCGGGAGGAGCCATGTCCGTCCATCCATCCATCCATCCGTCCGTCCATCCATCCCTCGGGATGAGCCATGTCCATCCATCTGTCCATCCCCTGGGATAAGCCATGTCCATCCACCCGTCCCTTGGGATGAGCCGTGTCCATCATCCATCCCTTGGGATAAGCCATGTCCATCCATCCCTTGGGGTTAGCTATGTCCATCCATCTGTGTCCACCCCTCCATCCATCCATCCATCCATCCATCCATCCAACCCTCGGGATAAGCCATGTCCATCCATCCATCCATCCATTGGGATGAGCCATGTCCACCCCCCATCCATCATCCCCCAGGACGCTGCTCCCGGGTCCCCCCAAGCCCGGGCTGTGGCCGTGGTGGCTCCAGCCCCATTCCCCCATTCCTGACTCCATTCCTGACCCCGTGTTCCCTTTCCCAGGGACATCAAGCGGATCGGGGTGCGGCTGCCGGGCCACCAGAAGCGCATCGCCTACAGCCTGCTGGGGCTGCAGGAGCAGGCGGGGGCTGGGGGGGCCCCGGGCTGACCCCACACCCCCAGAACTCCACGACAACCCCCCCTCCCTCCCCGAGGGGTTTATTTATTATTTCTGTAATTATTAAGGGCTTTTTTATAGTGTTATTGATATTGTCCCCGCGCCTGGGGATGAAACGGGTGCTGCCCCTTCCCTCCCCCCTGAAAAAATGGAATTTCAAGCTTGTTTGGAACTGGGGGAGGGATTTTTCTTCTTATTTTTCCCCCACATTTTAAGAAAAAAAGGGCTCAGTCCCAAAACTGATTTATTTTTGCTTTTTTTCTCCCTATTTATTCCTCTCCCACCAGATTTTTGGGTGGTTTTTTTTGCCCTTTATCGCTGATCTGCCAGTGTTGCCTTGTATTTTTTAATCTAATTTATTCTATTTTTGTATATTTATTGCGAGGAATTAAAGGTCGTGTCAGGTTTGGGAGAGAAAAGAGGGGGAAATTAAAAAAACCCAGCTCGGATGCTTTTTTCCCTCCCTTTTTTCATAGATTTATGGGGATTTTTGTGGGGTTTTGAATAAAAATATGTGCTTTTTGGTTTTCTAGAATATTGTCGTTTTCACACCTGTTCACAGAGATTGAGGGAATTTGGGGGACAAAGAGAAGGGGTTTCTCCTGGATTTTAGGGGTTTTAAGGTCATTTAAAGGATTGTAAGAGGGTTTTAAAGGGTTTTTTTAAGGTGTTTCAAAGATTTTTAAAGGTTTTGGGGGGCATTAAGGGGGAGTTAAGGAGGTTTAAAGTTTTGGGAGGTTTTAGGCATTTTAAGGTTTTTTAAGGAGTTATCAGAGCTTGTAAGGGGGTTGGGGGCTTTAAAGGGATTTAAAGTTATTTTTTAGGGAGGCTTGATGTTTTTTAAGGGGTTTATTTAGGGATTTTTTGGGGCGGTTAAGGGGGTTTTAAAATTGAGAGGGTTTAGGGGTTTTAATGGGGGTTTAAATGGGTTAACGAGGATTTTCAAGGGGGTTTAATGAATTAAAGAGGGTTTTTAAAGGGGTTTACAGTCTTTAGGGGGTTATCAGGGATTTTAAGGGGTTTCACAGGGCTCCGGGAGCGTTTCCCATCCGGGGCCCCTTTCCCCAGCAAAACCCAGGAGGAATTTTGGCCTTTTCATCCCCCGCCGCTCCCCGAAGCCAAAGCCCGGCCGAGCCGGCTGCCCGGAGCCTGCAAATGACTGGGTAGGAAAACGCCGGAAAAAGGGGTTTGACATTTTTTTCTGCCCCAAACCATAATAAGGGACGGGTGGGAGGTGAGGGCGGACCAACATCGCGCTGCGAAAGCCGCGGGTTTGGGGGATTTTCACCCCGTTTGGGGGCACTTTGGCCCGTGGGTGTCACGAGTCCGTCGGGCTCAGCCCCGGCGCCGGCCTCGATCGCGGCTCAAAGTCCGGCGGCGCCCGGGCTGGGCCGGATCGGGGGGGACACCCCGGGCTGGGCCGGATCGGGAGAACACCCCGGGCACCCCCCGGTCCCCTGTGTGCCAGGGCGGGGCCGGGCAAGGAGCCCAGGGGCTGGGGAAGCCACGGGGAAACTGAGGCACGGCGACAGCGGGGCTTTTGGGGGGACGGGCAGGGCTGGGGGTGCTGCTGCCCGCTGACCACCCACCCACCCACCCGGGCGATCGAGGGGCTGCGGACCCCTCCCCTGCTCCCCTCGCTCCTCCCGTGGGTGCCGCAGCCCAGCTCCCAGCGCCCAGCCCGGAGCCCAGCCCAGCTCCTGCCCCACTTTTGGGGTGTCTCCCTGGCGCTGACCCCGCTTCACCCGTCCTGTGCCGGGCCCGGGCATGCCCGCCCTGCCCAACCTGCCCCGCCGCACCTAATTAACCCCTCAGGCTTAATTACGGCTTCGTTAACGCCCGATGAGCCGCCCAAACCCGCTGTGCCCCAGTCCGGGGACACCGAAGAGCTGGGGGGACTCAGGGCCCCCTCTCCCCCCGGATTTCGGGGTCACTAAGCACCCACCCCCTGATTAATTGCAGTAATTAAAATGAGGATAATTATGTGCTGATAACTTTAGAAGGGGGGCACAGGAGGTGTCACAGAGACTGGAGCACTTCAGTGCACGTCCTGGGCAGTTTTGGGGTGATTTGGGCAGTTTTAAATGTTGTTGTTGGGTTTAGGAGGGGGTGACCCCCCCAGAGGAAACCAGCAGGGCTGGAGAAAGAGGAGGAGGAGGAAGAGGGGGAGGAACCACTGATGGGTCGATGGTTTAATGCACAACTGATGCCCCCAGCCCAGACCCCCACACTGCCAGGGGGGTCAGGACTCCCCCTCTTGTCATGGGGACACCGGTGGGGAGGGTCCCCTGTGGTCCCGAAACGTCATCACTTGGGGTTGGCGAGGTCCTCGATTGCTCTCCGCAGCTGGAAGGGGACAGAGAGGGTGGGACGGGGGCTCTGCCCCCACTTTCCCCTCTCCTTTCACCCCCTTCTCCCCCCTTTCCTCCCCCCTTTCCTGCCCCCTTTTTCCCCTTTTCACCTCTGCCCTGCTCACGGCTCCCACCAGCTCCCCAGAGTGGGTGACGAAGACTCGCTGCAGCTTCAGCAGCTGGAAGAGGTGATAGGCCTGGGAAAGGGACAACAGGGACACGTGGGGACAAAGCCACCCTCGCCGTGTCCCCTCAGTGTGACACAGACCTGGGGGGGCTCCCAGGACACGTTTCACGCCCCCAGACCTGGTGCAGGGAGGTCCATGGAGAGAACTGGAGCATGATGGGCTCGATGGTGCAGTCGTCCCCTAGTGTCCCCACGGTGGCCAGCTTGAGGAAGGTGACATGTTAATTTTGGGGTGGAAAAGCAGCTTTTTGGGTGTGGTAGGGTGCCCCCACCCCATTTACCTTCTCCCCTTGGGGGGCCTGAGGGTGCTTGTGGCTCTGGAGGAAGGTGACCAGCTGGGACCTGCTGACGGTGCCCACTAGAGTGGGGGACCCTGGAGAGAGGGGACAGTATGCGGACAGTGTGGGAGTACCAGGGGGACACCAAGGGAACAGTATGGGAATAACAGGGGGAGGTACTGGGGACACCAAGGGCACATCCCATGGGGACAGCAGGGTGGTGGTACAGGGACAGTATGGGAATATTGAGGGAACACCCCACAGGGACACCATGGAGACAGAATGGGAATATTGAGGGAATAGCATGGGGACAGCACAGGCACAGTACAGGGACACCATGGGGCCGGTATGGGAATGGCATGGGGACACCATGGGGATGGTGTAGGAATGGCATGGGGACACCACGGGGACAGTATGGGAATGGCATGGGGACACCACGGGGACAGTATGGGAATGGCATGGGGACACCATGGGAATGATGTAGGAATGGCATGGGGACACCATGGGGACGGTATGGGAATACTCAGGTGGCACCATGGCAATACTGAGGGTACAAGATGTGGACACCAATGGGAACAGGACAGCCTGGGAATAACAAAGGACACCCTAAGAGCAATATAGGGACACTGCAGGGACACCCCACAGGGACAGCATGGGCAAGGCATGGAGATGGCAGGGGAATATCAAGTGGACACTGGGGGGACACCATGGGGACAGCACGAGGAGACACAGAAGGGCCACCACAGGGCCAGGGACTCGCTGGCCACCTCCCATGGTGACAGTGGCCCCCCCGGGTCCCACATCCCACCTGTGCTCTCCACCACGGGGTACTCAGCATCAGCAGAGGCATCCAAGGCCACCAGCACCTCCTGGAACCCATCCCCCTTGGCCAAGGCCACCACCCGGCGCTCCATGAACTCCTCCACCACCACTCGGTAGGAGCTGGTGAGCACAAAACCCCCCAAATTTCCATCGTTTCCTGGAGAATGCCCCCAAAACGTGGGGTTTGGGGCGGGGCCTTACGCGATGTGCCGGCTGCGGATGGGGGGCAGGTAGGGTAGCTTCTTGACAATGATGCCAGCATCGTAGAAGGATGGTTGGTTCTTCTGGCTGATGGCATTGGCCACCAGCACAGCCAGCACGGTGGGCAGGAGGTGGCTCAGGTGCCCGGTGGCCTCACACACCAGCAGGGCCGTGGACACTGCGTGGGTCACCGAGCCCGCGAACGCGGCCGCGCCTGGCAGGGAGCGGGGTCAGGGGATGGGGGTGGATGTCCCCTGCCCGTGGGGGTGTCCCCCTGCCCGTGGGGGTGTTCCCCTGCCCGTGGGGGTGTCCCCCTGCCCGTAGGGGTGTCCCCCTGCCCGTGGGGATGTCTCCCCCGCCCCCAGACTCACCAGCCAGGGCGTAGCCAGCAGGAATAATGGGCCGTGGGGGTCCTTCTGAATGGAGCCCCCGTGGGAAGAGCAGGGCCACCACCTCCCCCATCAGGCGCCCGATGGCTGCTCCTAAAATTGGGGGAGGAGGGAAGGTGGGGAGACCCCATGAGGCCCCCCCAAAATGGTGGAGGTAGAGGTGACCACCCTCCTGCAGCCATCCCAGAGCTGCATGCCTCCCCTGTACCCCCCTCCAGGGCTGGGTACCCCCCCAGTATCCCACTCCAAGAGCTGAATGAACCCCCTGCACCCCTCCCCCTGGGATGGCTGTCCCCCCATGTGCCCCTAGCCCCCCACTCACCATAGATGAAGATGGGCATGAAGTACCCAGCTGGCAGGGGCAGGGTGGTGGCCAGGATCAGCATCCAGAACTGGGGGGACACAGGAGTGTCACGCCATGGGGACACCGTGTTGAGGGGCACACCCAGAGGCTGGGGGGGCCATGGTTACCTTCATGAGCAGGAAGAAGGTCAAGGTGCCATAGATGGTGGCAGAGGGATGGTCCCACTCCTGCCAGAGCCCCCCAGGCTTGGCCACCTCCGAGGTGTTGGCAGCCAGCAAGCCCCACGTGCGGTTGTCAAAGAGGGACATGAGATGTTCCTTCATGGTGAGCTGGACAGATGGACAAGTGGACAAATGGACACCCTGAGCCCCCGCTGGGAGGTTTTGGGGTCCCCACAGAGCCCCATGTGCCCCCACTCACCCTGGAGGCCATGAACTGCCCCAGCCCGGGCGGGAAGGTGATGGAGGCAAGGAGCAGCACGGCCAGCACCGTGTACACGGGTTTGCTGCAGAGGCACACAGCGGCTGGGTGCATGGGGACGGACAGACAGACATATGGGAGGGACCCAGGGACACCCAGGCTGGATGGGGTTAGTGGGCAGGGTGCATGGGGGGACACAGGGGCACCCAGAGTCGGTGGGGGGGACACATGGATGCACAGGGTGGGTGCACAGGGTGGGGGGGGGGGACACCGGGAAACGCAGGGTGGATGGG
>JAWWEY010000075.1:1870094-1887692 GCA_035582745.1 Loriotus luctuosus
AGGGTGGATGGGGAAGGGCACAGGGACATCCAGGGTGAATGTGGGTGTGGGTTGGGGACACAGGGACACCCAGGGTGGATGGGGAAGGGCACAGGGACATCCAGGGTGAATGTGGGTGTGGGTTGGGGACACAGGGACACCCAGGGTGGATGGGGAAGGGCACAGGGACATCCAGGGTGAATGTGGGTGTGGGTTGGGGACACAGGGACACCCAGGGTGTATGGGAAGGGCACAGGGACACGCAGGGTGAATGTGGGTTGGGGACACAGGGACACCCAGGGTGTGTGGGAAGGACACAGGGACATGCAGCGCCTGCACAGCATGGACACACAGACACAGCGGGTACAGGGTGCAGACAGACAGATGGACGGACGCCCAGTACAGACTCGGTGGCCAAGAGCTTGGCTGTCAGCCGGTTCCTCTTGACGGCCACCATCATCCAGCGCTGGCAGAAGAGATAAGCACAGGCCACGATCCCACAGATGGTCCTGTGAGGAGAGGGCAGGTAGGGCACAGGCAGAGCACAGAGAGCACCCCAAAACTGGACCCTCCATACCCCAAAATCAGGAAAAAGAAAGTCTCCAGGAGGTCGAAGGGAAAATCAATCTTGAGGTCACTCTTAAAAACAGCAGCGATGGTTTCTGGCAGGGGGGACAGGAATGAGGGTGTGGGTTTGGGGGTAAGCACCCCAAAAATGTCCCGGGGGAGGGTAAAGGGGAAGAGGGGGCACATCCTGCCCGCCCTGCCTTGCCTTGCTCGCTGTTGAACACAGCCAGGAGCCGGAACATGAAGGCGCCACAGGTGGCGGCGAAGAAGCCGCGCCAGTAATCCCGCACGGCAAAGTGGGGGGACATCACCTCGATGCTGAAAAGCACACCTGGAGAAACGGGGAAAGGGATCAGGGCGAGGTTTAGGGGTGCCCAGGGTGGGATTAGGGGGGTCCTCACCGCTGATGGGCGCCCCGAAGACTGTGGCCACCCCGACGGCCTGAGCTGCCACCAGCATCTCGTGCTGCTTGAACTTGTTCTGTAAGGGGCGGGTGGTTAGGCACAACCCCAACTTTTTTGGGGTAAAATCAAATCTCTCCATTCATTTTTTTGGGTGGTGGCACCCCCACCTCATATTCCCTCGTGACCGTGGTCCTCATCTTCCCCAGATAGGCTGCGGCCATGGCGGAGAGGTGGACATAGGGACCCTGGGGGGACACAGTGCTGAGCAGCCCCCCCTCCCCGGCACCGGCTGAAACCGCCGGGGATTTTGGGGTTCAGAAGGGGATCCCTCACCACTTTGCCAAGGAAAACGGTGCTGCCGCACGTCAGGGTGCAGGTCAGCCCCACCACCTTGGCTCCGAAGTTCTGGATGGCCAGGTAGTCCTCCAGCACCACGCCCATCAGGATGGTCTTCAGCTCCGGGATGCCGGAGCCTGGGGGGGGGGGGGGGGGCAGGATCCAAATTGTAGGGGTCCCCCATTACCAAGGGGGCGTTTTAGGGAGTCGGGGAGCTCGGGGTGCAGCCGGCTCACCTCCGGAGTGCGGGGTGATGCTCTGGGAGAAGCCGGTGGAGAAGGCGGCCAGTGCCGTGGGGAACAGGGTCCACGAGAGGTACTTGAGCACCCCGATGTCTCCGATCTCTCGGTACAGCCACGTGTGGGCTGGAGGAGAGGTGTCGGGAGAGGAGCTGCACTCCCCGAAAGACCCCTCCCCCCCCCCGTATACGCGGTGAGCCCTCAAACGCCCCCGGGGCACCCCTCGTTTACCCGCGTGGAGCCTGCTGGTGATGATGTCCATGGCGAAGCTGATGGTGGCCATGAGCACCCCCAGGATGAAGAGGAAGTACCAATCCTCCCCGACGCGGAACAGCTGCCGCTTCACCCACTCCAAGCACCCTGCGAGGAGGGAACAGGGCGCTGACCCCCTCAAAACCCCCCGCCCCCAGAATCCCCCTTTTTGGGTGGGGGTCTCACCTCGAACCTTTCTCCGGGCGGTGGGGCAAGGTCTCCAGCTGTGCTCCGACACCAGCACCCTCTCCACCTCCTCCTCCTCCTCCTCCTCCTTCTCCCCCCGCAGCCCCCTGGGGACAGGGCGCTCCATCCCGGGGACTCTTCAGGTGGACCGCACCCCCTTTTTTGTAGCACCCCCGACCCGTCCTCCCGCCTCGGCCTCCGCTGCCCGACTGAGTTTGCAAACGAGCTCATTAAAAACGACCTTGACGAATCCGACGGACCCGCTCGGGCCGGAGCGAGCCGGGTTTCCTCCCCCCTCCGCCACCCTCCAGCTCCCAGTCCCAACGTACATCCCGCGGCGGGGAGGATTTAATAAGTATTTTAATTAATTATCATGATTATTCCTTAATAATAGGCATCGCATTCCATGCCGTTGAGCTGGGGGGGGAACGGAGAGGGGAAAAATTTCCACCGTCTCCGGCGCAAGACCTAAATTTAGCCGGTTTTACGAGAGGTCTGGCAGGCGGCCGGGAGCCTTAACGAGGCTTTAAAAAGCTCGTCAAGTCGAAATATCCCGAAATAACCGATCCGGCGTCGCCTTCGCCGGCAGGAGAGCGAGGAAGGGGGCTCCGCTCATCCCCCCGGCGGGAGTTGGGGGTCGCAGGTGGGGGCAAGCGGCGGCTGAAGGTGAAACCCTCGCCCGCCGGCACCATGGAGCTTTTCGGGAGTTTTGTCCGGCCCCACGGAGAGACTTTGGGGTTCCCAGGTGAGTTTGGGGCGCACCCGGGAGGCATTTGGGGGGGATCCTGGGCAAGCCGTGGCTGTGACCCCCCCCAAACCCTGCCCAGCAGCTCGCCCCGGTAACACGGGCGTGGTGAAGACCCTGGGGAACACCTATCAGTTCACGGTGGACGTCAGCGACTTCGCGCCCGAGGACATCATCGTCACCACCTCCAACAACCAGATCGAGGTGCACGCCGAGAAGGTGGGTGCTCCCTCCCTTCCCTGCTCAGCCCCAAAGCGGGGGACCCCAAAACCCTCACTGGGGGTGTGGGGACCGCCCAGCTCCCACCCAATTCCCAAACAGCTGCGGCCACAACACCAGGGGGGTTTAATTCACCGTTAATTAATAATGGGGAATAATGAGTCCCCATTCCACTTGCACCCCAAAATCGCCTCTTTTCACCAATTTTTTTTCTCCCAGTTGGCCACGGATGGCACCGTCATGAACACCTTCACCCACAAGTGCCAGCTGCCCGAAGATGTGGACCCCACGTCCGTGTCATCCTCGCTGGGGGACAATGGGATGTTGACAATCCGGGCTCAGCGCCGGCCGGCCAAGCACTCCGAGCACGTCCAGCAAACCTTCCGGACTGAGATCAAGATCTGAGGGGTCGGGGGGCTCCTTCCCCCTCCTCTCCTTTCCCTCCCTCGCTAAAATTAAATGGGTGATTTGGGAAGGAGGTGGGATGTGGGGTAGGGAATGGGAAGGCTCCCTCCAGAGTGGGGTCAGACCTGTGCTGAACGCATCCCGTCACCCACCGGAGAAATTCCGGAGGGGAGTCCCAGCTCCGGCAATTTTTAGCTGGCGCGTGTTGAGGGGGGAGATCCAGCATGCCAAGAGTCCTGCCGGGAGCCAGGTTCCCTTCCCAACCCTCTGCCAGAGCTTGTCTTTGTATATAGAGCTTGGGATAAATTATTGAGAACGTCCGACTGCCGCCTTCTCCGTTTTTTGACGTTTCCCTGATGCTTTACCCTCAAGAAGGGGTGCGGGTTCACACCCGAGGGGTGTCTCGGTAAGGGATATTCTGCCATCCCCACAAAAACCCGCACCAGGAGCTGCTCGGGTGCCCGCTGCCCTGTTTATTTCCAGCCTGGGGTGACTCATTTCTTCCCCGAAGCTCTATTTCAGAGCTATTCCCTCAGCTGTCCGGCTGCCGACCCACCTGGAAGGGCACCAAACCCTCCTCCTCCCCTCGCCCACCCTCGCCCACCGTCGCCCAGCACCCTGGGGATGCCCCAAGGCCGGGATGCCGGCCCCAGAGCCAAGGGCTCGTTCTGGGGGAGGAAGGGCTCGTTCTGAGGGAGGAAGGGCCTGGCTCTGTGTCCCTGTGTGTACCCACAACAGCGAGGCGCCCGCTGGGGCAGCAGCGCCTGTTTATGGCTACACAGCCCGGCTCGTGTTGCTGCTCCGCCCGTGACTGCCTGCAGCAGCCTGGCAGCGGCCCAGGCACGGCGCTCAGGGCAATCCCCCTGCGGCAAAAAGGGCTGAAAGCGATGATGGCTGAGGTGGTGAAGGCTCGGGGAGCCGGGGAGGGCAGCGCCCGTCGGGCCCCGGGCAGGGACGCGGCGGCTCCGGCCCGAAGCCAGCCCAGGCCCCAGCGGCGGTCGCTGGTTGCCATCTAGCGGCCTTGGCCCAGGGAGGTGCGGGGAAAGGAGGAGGGAAATGGGAAACCCGCTCTATTTCTACCCTGTTTCTGCCCGAATGCCTTTGGGGCAGAGGAGATGAGCAGAGGGCGGAGGGCCGGCTCAGCCCGGCCCCAAACACACCCCACAGGAGCTGTGGCTCCTCTGGCTCCCCTCATGGCCCCTCATGGCTCCCTCATGGCCCCCCTCTTTCCCTATTTCTGCCCGAATCGCACCCCACAGGAGCTGGCCCCTCATGGCTGCTCTGGCTCCCCTCGGCCCCTCATGGCTCCCCTCATGGCCCCCCTCTTTCCCTATTTCTGCCCGAATCGCTTTGGGACAGGGGAGGTGAGCAGAGGGCTCAGCCAAGCCCCAAACACACCCCACAGCAGCCAGTGGTTCCTGGCAGGAAAGCTGGGGAAAAAGCCAGGTTTTTGGGACATGTTTAAACTCTTTACCAATGATCTAGACAAGAGGATCAAGGTACCCTTGTAGCCCATACAAAACTTTTTCACTTATTTATACATTTTAAGCAAGCAAATAGATTAATGTTCATTGGTTCTAGGTCACGTAATTCTCTTCATTAATTAGCATGTTGTCCTCTATTGTTTATTGATTTATATTGTCCTTTTATCATCTTCTTCAGCTTTCCAGGCCTTAATATCCTCTGTATTTTCTGGTTACTCCAATGTCCTTGAAGGACCATAAATTTAAGATCTAAGACATCCAATCTTGGAATACTTTTGGCTTTATTCAATCTTGTCAGGGTTAGTTTTAACAAATTTAAGGTTCGGGTGATTAATGATCTGAGTAACAAGAGTCTGTGTAGAAACTTAACTAGTACTGGCCGAAAGTGGGTGCTGCTCACAATTAATTAAACAACTAATTAAAAATTAGTTAGGAAAGTTGCATTTTTTCCAACAACAGGGAACCTTCTCCCTGATGGAATGATGAAGCCAAGAGAACAAGTGATAGGAAAAGAGGAATGGCATCAAGTTGTGGCAAGGGAGGTTTATGTTAGATATACGGAGAATTCCTTCATGGCGGGTGGTCAGGCGCTGGGACAGCAGTGGATTCACCACCTCGGGGGTGTTTAAGCAGGGGTGATGTTGTGGCTGGCAACACGGCTAGCAAAGAATGGCGGCGGCGCTGACACTGGGACCTTTGAGCCTCACAGCTGCGCTCGGCCTCCCTTGGCCCCTCACAGCTCCCCTTGGTCCTTCATGGCCCCCGTCTTTCCCACATGGCCCCTCATGGCTCCCCTCTGTTCCTCATGGCTCCTCTGGACACCCCTCTGGTCCCCTCTGTCCCTCATGGCCCCTCATGGCTCCTGTAGCCCACTCAGCACCGCCCCCCCCCCACTGTGATGGCGGCGCCTCTGCGGCGGGAAGGGGCGGGAAGGTGACCGTGCCCCGCCGCGCACGCGCAGTGACGCCGCCGCCGCTGGGCGGGCCGGGGCGACGCCGCTTCCGCCCGGCGCCAAGATGGCGGCGCCCTTTGTCTGCTCGGTGTCACGGTGAGGGCCGCGGGCCGCGGGTGAGGCCCCGCCGGGCCCGGCATGGCAGGTGCGGCACGGGGGCTCTGGGGGAGCGCTGGAGGGGCTGGGGAGAGGGCTGAATAGGACACGGGCGCTGGGAGGGGAGTAAGCTGCGGTCTGGCTCGCTGCCTGTGGGGTAACGGAGCCGCTTTGGGGGTCACCCCGGTGCGCGGCCCCCGGTTCTTTGAGGGCAGGCCGCGGGGGGGGGGCGGTCCTGCTGGCGGGCCTTGGGAAACGGGGCGCTGCCGGCCGTCATGGGGGGAACGGGGGCTTGTCGCGGTAGGAACGAGGGGCTGCCGGATATTGTCAGGGCTTGTTGGCTGCTGCGAGGGGAGCGGGGGCTCCTGGTTGTCGTGAGGGGAATGGGGGTTGGTGGCTGTCGTGAGGGGAATGGGGCTTCTGGATGTCGTGAGGGGAGTAGGGGCCTCGTGGTTGTCGTGGGGGCACGGAGGGGCTCGTGGCCGCACCTCCCGCCCGGGGTGTCCCTGTCCGCTGTGTCACCCCCCAGCCGTGAGGTGACTTGGGGCCAGGCCATGGACAAAGCCGTGTGTCCCCCGGGCTTGAGGCATCACCGTCCCCTCGGGCCACCCAAAGATCCTCGCAATGTTGGGGAATGGGGGTCACAGCCCCAAGCCAGCGCCAGCCACATCCCCGCACCTCAGGGACGGGGACACTGCAAGGAAAACGCGATTTTCCCCTGTCCTGGCGTTCTGGCGAGGTGACAGCACCTCCTGGCTGTCCGTGCCGTCTGCGGGCCGGCTCGGGTGACACATTTCCTGGACCAGCCACGTTTCCTTAGTTTTGTTTCTGCATCAGAGATTCCAGCCCTCAGCCAGCATTCCAAAGGGTGTTTTTCCCCGGGGAGACAAGGGCTGGTCATCCCTGGGCGCTGCAGACACAGGAGGAGTTTCAGGGCAGATCTCAGGCTCAGGTGATGTCTCAGTGTCCAGAGCAGCACCAGCACATCTATAAGCCTGAAATCCAAATAACCAAGGCGTCCTCAGGATCTCTGTTCCCTGTGAGGGGTACAGGATGTCCCTCTCCTCGTATCTTTCTCGTTTTTTTTCATTTTCACCACTTTTTTTCCCCTTTATGATCATTTCCCCTCTCACAGCTTGCCTTCCGCTTCCGACCACAAACTCTGCAGCCCTTCCCTGTTCCATGATCCATATTATTATTGTGCTATGGAGCTGCTCTGCTCAGATCAGCTCCTGACTTGACTTTTTTCATGAAAACCGTTGCAGGATCCGTTGCTGGAAATGAGGACAGAGCCCTGTGGGCAGAGGCAGCGAGGGTTGGGGCCGCGCTGTTCCCCGAGCTGACGCACGCGGCGGGAGATGACGGTGGGTAGGAAACAAACCCCCTCTTAGTTTCATCCTCCCAGCATGGATGGCTGGCTGGTGACAGCCTGGAAAGGCAGTGTTTAACTCACTGTTTTTTCCAAGTCAGGGAGGTTTGGGGGTTTTTAATAGGTGGGTATTCATGTGGCAGGGAAGGGGAGAGGTAATGTTGCTAATTAGTGAGAGTGCTTAGCAGAGCTGGCGTGGGAAGCTCCCTGGGACTGCAGCTGCTGTATTTATCTGTGTGGAGGGCGTGGGTGGGCTCATAATGAACTTCTGCATGATTAATTGGATAATGAGAGACTCAACAACCTCGCAGGGGAGAGGTCAGGAGGGGAATTGTCTCCCCTGAGGGGAAATCAGAGGATGCCCAGTCCTGCATCAGGGATTTTGCACCTTCAGCACCCAAGACTGGAGGTTTAAAATTGAGTTTTTCCATCCCATTTTTCCCAGGATGGCTGCGTAGAGACTGACCTGAACACCTGGAAAGGGGAAATCTCTGGAGGAGAGACTCAACCCTCTGGCCCTCGATCCTCTGGGTATCTCTGCTCCCTGCAGCACAGGGGTGAGCTCAGGCACCACTCCTGGGGGTTGGGTCCAGGTGTGTGGGATTGTTAAACCTCAGAGTCAGGGGTTTTAGTGGGTAAAGGTGACATTGGCTGCTGGATATGGGTGTAGAGAGCATTACAGGGGGGACCACAGAAAATAGGAAGGGTTTTTGGGAAAGAGTTGATTTTCCTGGATTTTTACTTCCTTCTCAAAGCTGGGGAGCAAAACTGAGACAAGTCCAATCCTGGAACGTTAAAAATCATCGTTCAGATGCAAAGTGCCTCCCACAAATTCCCCAAAATACCCTTTCAGTGCATGGAACTGTCAGGATTCCTCAGGTCTGCAAGCATGGAACACAGCCTTGTTTACCCTGCAGGGAAAGTGCTCCCCCTTTTCTCCAGAGCTTTGCAAACCACACTGGGCCGTGCTGTGCAGTATCTTGACCCAAGTACTGTTTTTTCTGGCTGTCAGGGATGTATTTTGGGACAGGCTGGGTGAGTTTGGAGGGCTGGGGGAAAGCCAGGGCAGGGAGTTCAGTGCAACAACAAAATGGAGTGGAACTTCCTCTGTGTGTGTGATCCAATGCTGTCAGAGAGGTCCTGGCCTCTCATCCCCACTGGAAGGGAATGCCTGTGGAAGCTGAGTGAATCCCTGGGAGGAAGATCCTTCCCTCAGTGTTGCTGGCACCCCCAGCTGACAGGAGGAGGCTCCCTCTGACCACTGATTGCTGGAAGTGCCTGGTGTTGTGGATCCAAACCTCTCCCTTGTTCCTGACTGCAAACTCCTGATTTAAGAGGTGATGAAGTGGAAAAACAACTTCCATGGGCTGGAAGCTTTCAGAGACACCGAGCATGGAATCCAGGAGTGTTTCCCCAGCTGTGACCTTCCTGCTCCAGCATCCAGAGCTTTGGGGACTTCCTGCAAGAACAATAACTGGATAGTCCTTGTTTCCTTTCTCCCCCCTCCTTGCCAATCCCTTGAAGCAATCCCTTCAGCACTGGAATCATTGCTGGAAGACAAAGCCAAGTGAAAGCCCTTCATTCACCCTACAGATGCAGCTCAGGAGAAAATCCATGGTGTGGCACTTTACTGACAAGGACCTGCTGGAAAATTGGGGTTTTGCCATGTTTCCAGCAATTTGTAGCATTCCTTAGGCAGAGCTGTGCTCCAGGCATGGAGAACTTCTTCCAAACACATAATAAAATATAAAAATTCCTCAGAATCGTGACATGAGCAGCTGGAAGAGCAGGAGCTGGAAGGTTTGGATGATCACTCCCGTGCTGTGGCCTTGGCAGGAGCTGTGACACAGAGGAGGGACGATGGCACTTGTGTCTGCAGTGGTGACAAGGCTGCTGCTCGCTGCTTGGACCTGCTGAGGTGCAACAGCTGAGTTCTAAATATTGCCATGGTTGCTAAAACCATCGTGGCTGTTCCATCAACTCCTTCTAGCCCTGTGTTGGAGTTGTTGCTGTTCTAGGAGAGGGTTTGGGGTTGGATTTAGCCAGGAGAGGAGCTGAAATTCACCTTTTTGGGCTGTTTTTAACCACGAGGGCACTCAGGTCGTGTTTTGTGATCTCTCCTCCTCCACGACCCCTTCAGTGGTTTCACCACACACCTCACCCCCAGCCCTGTGGTGTTTTTTCCCTCCCACAGCCATGGATTTCCCTCAGCACAGCCAGCAGGTGCTGGAGCAGCTGAACCAGCAGCGGCAGCTGGGGCTGCTCTGCGACTGCACCTTCGTGGTGGACGGCATCGACTTCAAGGCCCACAAGGCCGTGCTGGCCGCCTGCAGCGACTATTTCCGCATGCTCTTCGTGGACCAGAAGGACGTGGTGCACCTGGACATCAGCAACGCTGCAGGTAGGCCTGGGGCTTTTGTTTTCGTACTCTTAACCCTAGTAACCCTCTCCACCCCCATCCTATTCCTTCTTCTATCCAACAACCTCAAAAACACCCCCAGCACAATCATAAACACAGTCAAAACTTGCTTTTTAATCAGCCTAATCCCAATAACAATTTACATCCACTCTGGAACAGAAAGCCTCACCTCCTTCTGGGAATGAAAGTTCATCATAAGCTTCAAAATCCCCATCAGCCTCAAAATAGACTTTTACTCTCTTACCTTCCTCCCCATTGCACTATTCGTATCACGGTCCATCCTACAATTCACAACGTGATATATAGCCTCAGACCCTTACATTTCAAAATTTTTCACTTACCTACTATTCTTCCTAATCACTATACTCATCCTAATTATCGGCAGTAACCTCCCAGCTCCGTAAACAACACAATTCTGTGCTCAGGCTTCGAGGGAGGCTCTTCAGCTTGTGATTTTGAGCGTTTCAGAATGAAGGAGTGAGGAGGTGAGGGCTCATTTCTGGTTGTGTGACCTCTCCTGCAGGCCTGGGCCAGGTTCTGGAGTTCATGTACACGGCTAAGCTGAGCCTGAGCCCTGACAACGTGGAGGATGTGCTGGCCGTGGCAGGTTTCCTGCAGATGCAGGAGATCGTCAGTGCTTGCAACGCACTCAAATCTCTCTCTGTGCCCCCAGAAAATCCCCAGCAGCCCCCTGAGATTGGTACGTACCCTCCTGGCTTCCCCTCACCCAGGCAAAGTCAAGATTTACCTACTTGTGCTTCATGCAGTCCAAAATTTATCCACTTATGCTCCTTGGCCACCTTGCAAACCCAGTTGGGGTGCATCTGATGTACCTGGCTGGGGTTTGATCCTCTTGGGCAGCACCAGCAGTTGAAAAATTGCTGCTTCTGTGAATTTTGTGGGATTTGGGAATCCTGCTGGCAGCAGCAATTGGATGGCTTCTCCTGTTCCCTCGCAGAAGCCGACAAGGTCCCAGCTGATAACAAGATGTCAGTGGTGGCAGAAGCTCTGGGGGAGCCTGGCAAAGCCAAAGCAGCTGCTCCCAGCAACGAGGGGAAGGAGGAGAAGCTGGAGGCTGCAGCACAGCCTGAGGTGCCTGTGGAGCATCCAGCTGGCCGGGAAGGTGAGCCAGCAAGGGGTGACAGCCTGGCTCCTGCTGTCAGCCCCAGCACAGCCTGTCCTGACACTGCAGCGCTCACAGGGACAGGCGCTGCCATCCAGGAGGATCCCAAGGCCGACGTTCCCGGGCTCCCGCAGCCGTCAGAGAGCGCCGTGGGCAGCGGCAGCCTTGAAGGTGAGCGGGGCTGGGACAAAGCTGGGCAGGGCTTGAGCCCTCCTTATCTGTGCAATTCATTGTGTGAGTGTGAGTTTTGTGAGGGATGGATCCTCTGGGAGCAGTTGTCTTGGAGCAAAGTGAGGAGAGTTGGGAAATTCTCCTCTGCCTGCACAGGCTTTGAGAATTTAGGACTAGTCACCTGCAAATTCAAAGTGATTCCAGGCAAAGGTGGTGATGGATGAGCTTTCACTTCCCTTTCAACTCAGATGCTTCTGTGATTTCTCTGGGGACAGAGGCTGCCTAATCCCAGTCTCCTTAGGTTAGGAAATACAGGTGGATTTGTGCCTCTGCTGCCACTCCCAAATTTGAGCACCCCCATTTTCTACCGTCTTGCAGAGATGAAGCTGGAAAGGAAGGAGGAAGAGGGGGAGATGATAGTGGAGGAGGAAGATGAGGGTAAAATCCCCAAGGAGGAGCCTCCCCAGCTGGAGAATGGGGAAAATGCTGAGGATAACGAGTCGGGAAGCACAGATTCAGGGCAGGAGAACTCGGGGGAGCCGCGCCTGCTGCGCTCCGGCACCTACAGCGACCGCACCGAGTCCAAGGCCTACGGCTCTGTCACACACAAGTGTGAGGTGAGGCCAGCTGGGCTCCTGGGCAGAGCTCCAGGTGCCACTGGGTGCCTTGGGGACAGCAGGGTGACAGTGCCTGTCCCTCCATCCCTAGGACTGCGGGAAGGAGTTCACCCACACCGGGAACTTCAAGCGGCACATCCGGATCCACACCGGAGAGAAACCCTTCTCGTGCAGGGAGTGCAACAAGGCCTTCTCTGACCCAGCTGCCTGCAAGGCTCACGAGAAGACACACAGGTACGGGTGGAGCCAGGGAAAGACACCTGAAAAATGTGAGGTTTGCTGGGAATGGTCAAATCCTTTGGAAATCCACTGGTGTGTTGGGATATCTGGGAGGAGATTTGTCTTTCTGCCTCTGTCAAAGCCACAGAATATTCCTGACTTGGAAGGGATCCACAGGGATCAATTCCAACTCCTGGCCTTGCATAGGCACCATCAGAATCCCATCCTGTGTCTGAGAGCATTGTCCAAATTTGTGTTGTTTCATGGACTCCCATCCCTGGAAGTGTTCAGGGTTGGATGGGGCTTGGAACAGCCTGGTCTGGTGGAACAAGATGAGCTTGGAGGTCCCTCCCAACCCAAGCATTCCATGATTCCTGGGTCTGGCTGGGGCTGACGCTCAGACTGGGGGCAGTGAGGCCCCGGTGCTGGGTGTGACATTCCCCCCTCATCCCAGCCCGCTGAAGCCGTACGGCTGCGAGGAGTGCGGGAAGAGCTACCGGCTCATCAGCCTGCTGAACCTGCACAAGAAGCGGCACACGGGCGAGGCGCGCTACCGCTGCGAGGACTGCGGCAAGCTCTTCACCACCTCGGGCAACCTGAAGCGGCACCAGCTGGTGCACAGCGGGGAGAAGCCCTACCAGTGCGACTACTGCGGGCGCTCCTTCTCCGACCCCACCTCCAAGATGCGCCACCTGGAGACGCACGACACCGACAAGGAGCACAAGTGTCCCCACTGCGACAAGAAGTTCAACCAGGTGTGCTGGGGAGCGGGGAAGCTGGGCTAGCGTGGTCCTGGAAAGGGAGATTTGTCCATGAGATGCAGTTTGGAGTTCCCAGAGTGGTCCTGGGATGGTGGCGTATCCATGAGGTGTATTTAGGGTTCCCAGAGCAGTCCTGAAAGGGTGGATTATATATGGGAGGCAGTTCAGGGCTCCCAGAGTGGTCCTGGGATGGTGTTGTATCCATGAGGTGTAGTGAGGTGTATCCATGAGTGCAGGGAATGCAACAAGGCCATCCGTTGGGCATCCCAGAGCAGTCCTCAAAGGGTAGATTATCCATGGGATGCAGTTTGGGGTTCCCAGAGTGGTCCTGGGATGGTGGTGTGTCCATGAGGTGTATTTAGGGTTCCCAGAGCAGTCCTGAAAGGGGGGATTATCCATGGGATGCAGTTTTGGGGTCTTGGAGCTTGGAAAAGAGTGGTTTATCCATGGAGTGAAGCTTGGAGGTCCTAGAGGCCACTCCAAAAGGGATCCACGGGGATTGGGGTGGCTCCAAAGGAAGATGAGGTGGTTTGGGGCTCTCTCCATCCCGTTCTCCATCCCCAGGTGGGGAATTTGAAGGCTCACCTGAAGATCCACATCGCAGATGGGCCCCTGAAGTGCCGGGAGTGTGGGAAGCAGTTCACCACGTCAGGTAACACAGGGGAGGGGGGCTGAGGGGCTGAGTGATGGGACTTGGATGGTCTGGGGGGAGCAGGGAGTATTCCAGGACTGGATCAGAGCCAGAGGAAGGATTTCATCCCGGCTTCACGGTGCCGTGGTTGTGCTGCCTGAATTCCTGGTTTTCCCCATGGAGCCACACCCTGGAAAGGAGATCCTCATCCAAACGTTGGAGATGGGGAGGTCTCCTCCCATCTTCTCTCAGCCTGTTGCAGAGTCAGAGGGTTGGAATGATCCCAGTGGAGTCTTTTGCTCCACTCAAACACTGGGTGCTTGTCCTGGCTGTCTCCACTTCCACGTTACTGCCCAGTCCCAGGCAGGGTGCAGCCAACTCCCCTTGGTCCCTGCGCAGTCCCTGCTCCCTGAACAGCACCAGGCTTTCCCGAGGGAGCTTCTGGGGCTCTGGGAAGGAGGAGAAGGGGGAGGAGGGTCCGGTGTCCTTCAGCCTGCCCTGCTCCCAGGTAACCTGAAGCGGCACCTGCGGATCCACAGCGGGGAGAAGCCGTACGTGTGCGTGCACTGCCAGCGCCAGTTCGCCGACCCCGGCGCGCTGCAGCGCCACGTCCGCATCCACACCGGTACGGCTCCCTCCTGCCCCCCGAGGCTCCTCCTGCCCCTCGTGCTCCCCACCCACCTCCTCCTGTGCTTCCCCAGGAGAGAAGCCGTGCCAGTGCTTGATCTGCGGGAAAGCCTTCACCCAGGCGAGCTCCCTCATCGCCCACGTGCGCCAGCACACCGGGGAGAAGCCCTACGTGTGCGAGCGCTGTGGGAAGAGGTGAGGATTCCCCTTGGGAATGCCGGGAGATATTCCAGTATTCCACCACTCTGGTGGTGGTGGAATATCAGGGGGCACCTCCACTTGCTGTTCCTGGCCAGGTGCCATTCTCTGGAGGGAGGGTGGAGGTGCCAGGGTGATCCCAGGGATTGTGGTGACCGTGGTCTCATTCCCCAAGGTTCGTCCAGTCGAGCCAGCTGGCCAACCACATCCGTCACCACGACAACATCCGGCCCCACAAATGCACCGTCTGCAACAAAGCCTTTGTCAACGTGGGTGACCTGTCCAAGCACATCATCATCCACACAGGTGGGTACTTCCCAGAGCCCTGCATCGCCCCTGGGCATCGCCCCCTCACCCACCCCCATTCCCTGTACCCTCCCAGGGGAGAAGCCGTTCCTGTGTGACAAGTGCGGGCGTGGCTTCAACCGCGTGGACAACCTGCGCTCCCACGTGAAGACCGTGCACCAGGGCAAGGCTGGCATCAAAATCCTGGAGCCCGAGGAGGGCGACGAGGTCAACATCGTCACGGTGGCGTCCGATGACATGGTGACATTGGCCACCGAGGCGCTGGCTGCCACTGCTGTCACGCAGCTCACAGGTGAGCTGGGGGCCCATGGGGTTCCCAAAGGGAGCTCTTCCCTGGGGGGGCAGCATGGGAGCCGTTCAGAAGGGGTGGCTAGCAGTGGGGTGCAGCTGGGAGGTCCTGGTGTTGTCCTGAAATGGAACCTTATCCACAGGGAGCAGCTGGCTGGTCCCAGAGTTGTCCCCAGAGGGAGATTCATTTATGGGGGTTCAGCTTAGGGGACTCAAGAGGCATCCCAAAAGGGAAATTTACCCATGGCAATGCAGCCTGGGGGTCTTGGAGGTGTCCTGAAAAAAAGGCGCAGCTTGGAGGTCCCAGATGCCATCCCAAAAGGGAGATTTTATCCCTGAGAGGAGCTTGGGTGTTCCATGAGCCACCTGAAAAGGAAAACTTATCTGTGGGGAGCAGTTAGGGGGGCCTGGAACTGTCACAAAGATGAGGTTAATTTATGGAGGTGGTGCAACTTAAGAGATGTTGCACCTCCATAAGGAGGTGGCACTCTAGAGCCACCCTAAAAGGGAAATTGTCCGAGGGATGCAGCTTGGGCATCCCAAGACTAAAAGGGGGCTGGATCTCCAGGGAGCAGCTTGGGGTTCCAAGAGACACCCTGAAAATGAGATTTTTCTGTGAGAAGCAGCCTAGGGGATCCCTGGAGCCCTTCCAGAGGGGAAACTTAACCCTGGGGAGCAGCTTGGGTGCCTTGGGGTGGTCCTGGAAGGGAGGTTTATCCATGAGGTGCAGTTTGAAGGCGCAAGAGTCACCCCAAAAGGGAGATTCATTTGTAGGGGGGTAGTTTGGGGTTTTTCCATGGGGTGCAGCTCAGAGGTCCTGGAGCCCCCAAAGGCGCTGGAGATTTATCCAAGGGAGCAGCACCCGAGTCTGGGCAGCCTCACATCCCACTGGAGCCACTCCCAACCTCAGCACTGGGCAGGATCTATGGCCAGGGGGGAATTCCTGCCCAGCTGGGCCCCCCTAATGTCCCTGTCCCCACAATGTCCCTGTCCCCACAATGTCCCTGTCCCCACAATGTCCCTGTTCCCCCCTGTTCCTGCAGTGGTGCCCGTGGCAGCCGCGGTGACAGCAGATGAGACCGAAGCACTTAAAGCTGAGATCACCAAAGCGGTGAAGCAGGTGCAGGAGGCAGGTGAGACTGGGAATACCGGGAATACCGACCGGGCTGGCTCCTCCCATCCCACCATCCCAGAACCACCGGGAATACCGGGCTGGCTCCTCCCATCCCACCATCCCAGCACCTCCGGGAATACCGGCACGGGCCGGCAGCTCCCATCCTGTAGAATTTGAATGCAGATTTGTAGAATTTTCTACAAATTTCCTACACCATCCCACCACCCCAGCGCCTCGCCCATTTTGGTTTGTGTGTTTCTCTCTTCCCCCTGCAGACCCCAACACGCAGATCCTTTACGCCTGCGATTCCTGCGGGGAGAAGTTCCTGGACGCCAGCAGCCTGGCGCAGCACGTGCGCATCCACACGGCCCAGGCGCTCGTCATGTTCCAGGCGGAGCCCGACTTCTACCAGCCGTACGGCGCGGCGGGCTGGCCGGCAGAGCAGGTCATCCCCGCCGGGGAGCTCCTGTTCCGCCCCCGCGACGGCCCCGAGCCGCCCCCGGCCGCTGCCCCGGCCCCCCCGGCCGAGGGGCCGCCCCCGGCCCCCGAGTGACCCCGCCCCCGCCCAGCCTTTATTTAAGAGACAGCTCGGAAATGGTGTAAAAAGTGTATTTCTGGAAGGACAGAGATGGAATAAAATGCAGTATTTTGTAAGGGTTGGTGCTCCGGGAGGGGGCTGCGGCTTCACCCCCTCCCAGGGGATGTTTTGGGTTCCTGCAGAGCTGGAGCCCGTGGGAGGGACCGAAATACTCCAGTCACTGCTGAGAGTGTGATGTGCAGAGATAGTGGGGATAGATGAGATAATAAAGGATAAAAACGGTGGTTTCAGGTTTCCAACCCCACCCAGAACAGCAGATGGGGATTTTTGGGGTAAAGCCCCAAAAGCCCCTCCCATACTGACCCCCACTGAGGGAGGGGTGTGGAGGCAGGGGAGCTGCCCCTGTTTGGGGGTAAAAAGAAGAAAAAAGGTGCTGCTGATGGAGGTGGGGGGTGGGAGCCTGTCCTGCCCCACCTGGGGTCTGGGGCTCAGCTGGGCCCACCCACAAGGGACCCCCAGGCCCTGGAGCTGTATGTGCAGCTGCCCCTGTCCGTGTGTCCTGCTGGACACTCCCCCCCTGCTCTGTCCCCTCAGAGCCCCCAGGGCATGGAGGGAAGGGAGACACGCACAGACACAACGACAGGGGCGTGTCCAGCCGGGACAGACAGACACAGAGATGGCTGCAGGGACAGATGGACACGTGGAAAGCTCCGTGGATGGCTGGACAGTGGCAGACACACATGGACGCCTTCGGGCCGGACAGTTTCACATCCAGTTGGACACCTGGACATGTGTCTGTCCATCCATGTGTCCATCTGTCCTCATCCCTGCTCCCCGACCTGGGGGGGGTTGGAGGATTCAGGACAGGCGCATGGACAGGGCTGTTGGTGTTGGACCTTCACTGGAAATGGCTGGACAGACAGATGGACAGAGGGATGGATTGACAGGCAGACACAGACAGGGACATGTGCAGCTGGACACACGGACACTTCTGTGGATGGACACATGGCTGGCTACAAGCACAGCCAGACAGAGGGACCATTGCATGTCCAGTCAGACAGAGAGTTGTACATCCAGCTGGACACATGGACATTGTACAGACAGACACCTGCCCAGCCAGACACATTCCTCCTCCACCCATGAGCATAAATGCCCCAAAAATGCCCCTTTCACCCCCAAGGCCCCTCTCCAAAACCCAGCGATTTCACACCCCTGCCCCCACAGCCCCGTGTCCGTCTGTCCGGGCCCATCCCTGTGTCCATCTCCAGCCCAGGCTCTGAGCATGGGGGAAGGCTCTGGCCCGACCCCGACTCCAAACGCACGGACAGACGGACATGGGGCGGGGGCGGGGGC
>JAWWEY010000075.1:1889193-1905381 GCA_035582745.1 Loriotus luctuosus
TTTGGAGAGGGGCCTTGGGGGTGAAAGGGGCATTTTTGGGGCATTTATGCTCATGGGTGGAGGAGGAATGTGTCTGGGCAGGTGTCTGTCCAACTGTCTAGAAGGAAACACATTTGTCCATTTGGATGCCTGTCCATCTATTCATCCATCTGTCTGTCCATGTCCATGTGTCCAGCTGGATGTCCAATGTCCGTGCGTCCAGCTGGACTCTCCCCTGTTCTGTCCATCTGACAGGTGCATGGATGGGTGGGTGAAGGGGATGGGCCTGGATGGACGGGCAGGTCCAGGCCCAGCTGGGTGGATGGACATTGCACGGACACCTGGACACACGGACAGCTCACACCTGGCCGGACACACAGGCAGTGCCCTCCAGCCCCCCCAGCCCTTGCACAACATCCCAAAAATGCCCCTTTTTACCTCAAAGGCACCACTCAGAAACCAGCAGGGTCAGACCCTTTACCTCTGCCCCGGTAATCCTTGTGTCCGTCTGTCCAAGCCCCATCCATGTCCAGGGTCTGTCCATCTGTCCCATCTCTCTCCCTCCTCCCTGGGGGAAAGGGGGTAGTCCAAGGTCCCACCCAGACCCCCCCAGTGGGACTTGGGGGTCGCTGTGGGGTGTCCCTGGCCAGGCTCCCCACACCCAGCTCCATCCTGGGCCACCAGCAGCCCCTTTTTGTCCTGGTTTTACCCCAAAACAGGCTCTGGTCCTCCCCCCACCCTCAGCCTGGGGGTGCAGGGGGAGGGTCTCCCCTGGTTTTGGAGGCCACTCCCCAAATTCTGTCCTGAACCTTTTTTTTACCACACCTGCTTGATTTTAACCCATTTACACCAGCCTTGATTAGCCTTCCCACTTGCACCTGGCAGGGATTTGGGTGGAAAAGCAGTGAAAAACATCAAGTCTGGCTCTTATGTTTCCAAGTATGATGAATATCAGTAATCCAGGGACAATTTTCAGCGAGGAGTTGGTGCGTGGTGAGATTAAAAGTGGGGGCAAACCCTGTGATTTCAGTTTTCACAAGTATTTATGAGACAGGAGGGAAAATCAAGAGGAATTGGGTTTGGGGTGATGAAATGACCTTTTTTTTCTGGTTGTTTTTGAGGGAGACGTGGGTGACCCCTCCCTGGCAGCCCCAAACTCCCCTTCCCCGCTCCCCCTCCCCACGCCGAGGGACGAGGTCGGGGCGCCGACGTGTTTTGTATTTTTTAATAAAGTTCGTAATCCAATGGACACACAAAACAAAACTGCGCTGAGAAAAAAAAAAAAGAAACCAAAATAAACAACAACAAAAAAAAATCAAAAAAAAAAAAAACAAAACTGCGCTTAAAAAAAAAAATAAACCAAAAAAAAACCAAAAAAAAAAAAAAAAAACCAAGTTCCATAAATTAATTAAGTGTTAGGGGAGGCGAGGGGGGCCGGGGCAGAGTCTTTGTACAAGTGTATAACACTTCCACAGCTGATGAGACGAGGGGATGTTTAAATGAAGCGCACTTACAAATGAGTGACAATACAAAGTCTGAGTATGAAAATAAGATTTTTTTTCTCTGAAAACACATTTTTGGCACAGATTAAAAAAAAATGTATGTTGTGGGGATTTGATTTTTTTTTAAAGTCAGTATTATATATATTTATATATATTATATATATATTTATATATACACACACCCACTGAGTTCTGCATATCCCACCAGGAAGGAAAAAAGCTCTCCCTTTTGTTTTGTTGTTTGTTTTGTATTCTCTTGTTTTTCAGTGTAAACTGTACATCCCAGATGAAGAGAAGACGGCTGCAGCAGGGGCAGGTGGAGGAAGAGGAAGGTTCACATCCGGAAAAAATACACCCCCCCCCCCCAAAAAATAAACAACCCCAAAAGAAGGAAAAAAAAAACCAACAAAAAACCCAACGAAACAACCAATAAAATAAAAAATGACTGTGAAATGCTCCTTGACCCACAAATCTCAGCAGAGTCCCTGCGGAACGTCCACGGCGCGGTCAATGTGTGTCAAGACATCCAGAACGTCACAGCGTCTCCAACTGTGCAAAGTCCGAGTCACTAATTTAGTGCAAAGGCAGTTCAGGTTCTTTTTTATTTTTTTCCTTTTTTTTTTGTTAAAAAAAATAAGCCATCCTTTTCTCTTTTTTTTTTCTTTTTTTTTTCTTTTTTGTGTGTTTTTTTCCCCAAAAAGGAGGCATGGGAACCCAAGCCCAGTCCACCTGCTGAGTGCATCAGTTGTCCATAAGCTAAAGCAACATGTAAACATCCAAGGTTTGATCGAGGCCGGTCGGGCAGGAGGCTGGTTTCTGGCAGCATATTTCTTGTTTCATAACCTTCTCTCCTTCTTTTGAATTAGTTTTATTTTAAAATTAATTCTTTGTGTGGTTTTTTTGTGGGCTTTTTTTTTTTGTTGTAGTTGTAGTTTGTTTTTTTTTTTTGCTGCAGGGCCTTGGAAAAATTAAAAAAAATTAAAATTAAAATAATAAAAAGTCAGTAACTGGTAAACAGCTCATACCGACGCGATGACAATCATCAGGTGAGGAGAGATGTTGGAGATGCTGGCGAGGAGGTCTGGGGCCAGGCGGGACAGGTGGCTTTCCGAGAACTCGCAGGGTGGGAAGATCTGCAGAACGTAGGCAGGCTGCAAAGAGGGAAAAACCACAGATCAGAGACAACCCACGCCCACAGAGGTTTAAAAATGAGACATTTCAGTGATGTTCTGGGTGCTTAAAGCATCCTAAATCGTGTATAAGAAAGAAGCCATGGGTTTTGTTTCCCAGGTGGGGAGTTTTCCATGTCACAGGCTGATTTGGCTGGGAAAGGCAGAAACATTCCCATTAATTATAATTTCAGTGGTTGCTCTGAGTGCTGGGCTCATTTTGGGCTCCTTATACCCAGAATTAAATTACACACAGGTTAAACTGCAATCAGTGCAGCAACACACCTGGAATAAACTCTCCACAGGACCAAATGCATCCTGCAAGAAAACACCAGCTGTCCTAGGAAAATCAGGATATGTGGAATAAACCAGGACTCTACTTCAGAGACAAAAGAGCTGAGAAATGCATTTGGGAAATACTTTTCAGCCCAAGACAATGAACTGGGAACACACCAGACATACATTTGGGATTTTTTTTGGCTTTGGGGTTGCTTTCATCGATACCATCAATGATTATATTGATCCCATGAAAAATTTATGGATCCCATGAAAAATTTATGGATCCCATCAAAGACATGGATGGGATCCATTCATTTTTCATGGGATGGAAATGTGGGGGTTGTTTGACCAATAACCCCAGGCAGATCCAGCAGAAGCCCGAGCTGCCTGTGCCATAAGGGCCTGGTTTGGTGTCCCTGTGGCACTGCAGGGTTCTGTGCCTGTGCCATTAAGGACTGGTTTGGTGTCCCTGTGGCACTGCGGGGCTCCGTGCCATGCCCATACCTGGTTGGAGCCGGGGTTGGGGACGTTGATGATGCCTGCAGCCTGCTTGGCCTGCAGGTAGCTGATGAAGGCGGCCTTGAGCGACTCGGTCTGACTGACCACGTCCTCCTGGTCCCGGCCGCAGGGCAGGGCCAGCAGCAGGCAGTAATCGCTCTCCACCTGCAGGGGAACGACAGGCTCAGGGAAATGCTGCACGAGGGGATCTTTTCCAGCCATCCATCCACTATCCCCGGGGGAAAACCCTCACTTTAAACTCCTTGATGTTACAATTTGTACCCCAGAGAAGCGGTGGCTGCCCCAGAAGTGTCTAAGGCCAGGGCAAGGCTGGATAGGGCCTGGAGCAACCTGGGATAGTGGAAGGTGTCCCTGCCCATGGCAGGGGGTGGGATGGGCTTTAAGGCCCCTCCTACCCAAACCAGTCTGGGATTCCGTGATTTCAACACTTGCTGAGAGCTCAGCCAAGGTGGAAAAGACTAAAAATGGATTTTCATGGCCACCTGAACTCCCCTTCCCACCCTACTCAGACACACTGAAGCCATCAGGAGTTTGTCCTCGGGCTCAGGATGACTTAAAGGTTTCCCAGCTCTCATTGCCTTTTCCATAAGTGCAGTGTAAGAGCTATTGCTCATCATCTGAAATCCCTGTCACACTCCCTGGGCTGAAGGAATCAGCGTGAACACCAGGATCCCAAAACAGAATCACAGGGATCTCCTGGATTGGAAGGAATCCATAGGGATCATCAAGTCCAGCACCAGGCCATGCACAGGATCCCAACAATCCCTCCCTGTGCATCCCTGAGAGCAGGGTCCAAACACTCCTTGGGCAGCCTTGGGGCTGTGCCCATTCCCTGAGGAGCCCACATGACAGAAGCCCGGATTTTGGAGAGCCCTGGTGCTTTCCAGCTGGCAGCTGGTGAGCCCAGCCAAGCTCAGAGACTCCCAAACTGCCTCCCTGCCCCAGTCTGGGCTCTCACCATCATCCTGCGTGCGACGCCCTCGAGCTGGGAGGCCTCGAGCCGCATGCGCTGCGCGATGCGCAGGGGGGGCCCTCCCTCGGGCGCCGGCAGCGAGCGGTGGGCCAGGACGTTGTTCCCGGACACAAAGTGCAGCTGCACGGCTGCTGTGTCGTTCTTGAGAGCCAGCAGACCCTGCCAGACAATGGGGTATTTCTGGGAAGAGAGGGAAAGAGTATTACACCCACAGCAAGGAGGGTGGGATCTGAAATGCTGAGCTGCTCGGCTGCCACCGATGCTTCCATTGGAGGTTTAAAGGCTCAGCGGAGATGTAGCACCAGATCAACCCTCTACAGGCCAGGCCTGGGTTACATCCTGCTAAATCAGGAATTCAGTCCTTTTCCTTCCAGCTGGCCAGCCTGCCTGGGTGGATCCCTTCATCCCAATCCCTCTGCCGCCCACCCAGCACAAGGCTGTTCCTGAATGCTCTGTTCCCTTTTACAAATGGACAAATTGAGAAATAACAGAAGTTCTAACTGCTCAAGTTCACATGGGAGACATTTGGTGCTAAACACAACTCTCAGCTCTTTGCTGGTACCTGTTCCTCACTGCCTCCCTCCTCTTCCTCATTTTCTACACTTGGAGTGGTTTTTCCTTTTTATTTAAATGAAATACACCAACTGTCTCCCCTGCCTGTGAGGAAACACTTTCCAGGAAAATGCTGACTTGTAAAACTGACTTGGAACAGTAAACATGTCTAAAATCCATCAGGGACAAACAACCCAAAACCCAAACAATGCCTTTTCTGCATGTGAAGTTTTTGATGCAACAAAGGTCAGGTTTGGTGCTATGGCTGAGACAGAACCAGGTGATTTCTCCCCGGATCAGGAGCAGGACAACACTCACTGTCAGCAGCTGGACCATGTCCACAGGTCTCTGGGACACAGGGTGAGGGGATGGCTCCTGCTTGAGCGTGGACTGGGGCTCCGGGTGGCTGAGGGGCGGCCCCGAGGTCGTGGGGATAAACATGGATTGCTTGGGAACTGCCTGCGGCTGGTGCGGCGATGGAAGCTCCTGCTTCATGGAGATGGCGACGGGCGAGGGGTACGAGGTCTGGCTCGTGTCCCCTTGTGCCCTCTGGAGGTGGACGTGGGGGTCCATCTGTGCCGTGTGCCTGTTCACAGGGGCGTGGTGACTCTGCTCCGGCCCTGCTGCCGACGGGCCCTTGGGATCCTGCGGGATCTGAGGGGTCTTGCTGCGGACCGGCTGGCTGGGGTGCGAGTGCTCGCCCTCCGGCAGACCCTAGGAAGCAGGCAGAGGGAAAAAGGAAAGATGTTTAGGCCAAGGGTATATTTAACCCCATTTAAGGCTGCAAGGACACCAGGAGATTCCTGGTGGAGACATCTGTGTCACAGCAGCAGCCCTGCTGCGGCAGCACGTGGGACACTCTCCCACTTCCAAGCCCACTTGAGCTGAAACCCCACTCCCTGAATCCCCAAGCCCATCCTTAGCCACACCATCCATCCAAGGATGCCTGACACATGAACCACCTTGGTACTGACAATTCTCCCCAACACCACATCCAGAAACCTGCAGGCACCTTCCCCCGTCCTGGGTGCAGCTCCAGAGCAGTTCAGAAAATGGGTTGTTTCAGCTTCCTCTGATGTTAAACAGCATTTGAACCCCATTTCCCATAAGAAACAGCTCCAGGTTCCAGGGAGACAGGTAAAGGGTTTTCTTTCTCACCTGGGATGGGGTCATGCTCCGGGAGGGCAGCCCGATGGGTGAGGCGCCCGGGAACTGCGGATGCCCAAGCTGTGCCGTGTGGTAATTCCTCATGTCGCCGTACACGGAGCGGTAATCGTGGAAGGAGCTCCCGGCGGGATGCATGATCTGCACCCCATGTGGGACCACCACGGGCTGTGTCAGGGGCAGCCCGGGCAGCTGGCTGCCCGAGGGCACGCTGAGCAGCCGCGGCTCGCTGTGGGGAGAGTGGGCCATCTTGCCTTCCGAGGATTTGGGAGTCTCTTTCCCGGGCTGCGGGGTCTTACTGACCGGGGGAGTTTTGACGGCCCCTTCGGGCGTGCGGGATTGTCGCGTTTCCGAGTGGTGCTCGCCCACGGCGGCCATGTGCGGGTGCATGATCATCCTGACGTCCCGCGGGACGTTGTACTGCTCCAGCCGCAGGCTGCCGGGGTGCATGCGGTAGTCGGGCTGCATCACCAGCACGTCGGACTGCACCGGGGCTGGCCCGCGGCACACCGCCGTGTGGTGGAAGTGCAGCTCCTCCTCGGGGGGATGCTGGGAGGACAGCGGGGGCATGACGATGTCTCGGATGGGTGCTGGCTGGGGCGTGCTGGATCGCTGGGGTTTCATCTCCATCTGGGGTTGCAGAGCAGCTCGGGGGGAGTGCAGCGCTTCCGGGCGGATGCCGTAGGGAATGCCGGAGAGAGGAGGGGTGTTCATCCTCACCTCACCTTGGGACAGATGGCCCAGGGACACAGTCTGTGTTACGCTGTGGGGGGGCATGATAACAGATTGCTCGGGATGCATGCTGGATATGTACTGAGGAACGGGAATTCCCGGCGCCAGCATGACTGGGGTGCTGCTGGACAAAGCCGGAGACGAGGTACTGCCGGGGTGACAGGCGCGGGGGAACGGTGACGGCGAGTGCCCGCTGGTGCGCGGCGAGTGCGGCTCCTGTTTGGTGACCCCCAGGTGGGAGATGGCCCTGTCGGTTGGGGTGCTGGGGCCCGAGCTGACGTGGTTCGCTTCCGAGTGCATCTTCCCAGAGAGGGAAGGGTGGTGAGGACTAACCCCAGGACTCAGGTTGGAGGGTTGCAGAGCCTTTGTCTCCACTTTCAGAGCAGCTGGGTCAGACAGTTTTTTGTTCACAACCACCTGGTTATGGACCAGCACGGGCGGAGTGTTTACAGTCTGTGTCAGGACCTTGCCGGGCTGCGATGCCGGGGTCTGGACAGCGAGGTGGGACGAGTCGGGCTTGTCCAGTGCAGCGCGCTCCTGTTTGATGGAGGAGATGACGGGAGAGGTGTTGTAGGGCTGCGCTCCAAGTACCAACGAAGAATGGGTGGAAACAGTCCCATAGCCCGCCGAGGTCTGGGAGCCTTTCGGTGCCGGCTGGGATGGCGTGATAGGCTCCTGTTTAATCTGAGACTTGGATACAGACTGCTGGAACTCAATGTCCACAGCGCTGGCTGGGGGAATCTGGCTGATCTTGGCACTGATTCGCTGAGGACCTTCTGTCTTCTGCCCTGAGTAACTCAGGAGCACCACACCTTCCGAAGTGTTCACCCGCAGCCCTGGACTGGACCCAGTCTCCACAGGCCTCTCCTCGATAATAGACATCGATCCTGGATGAAATCTGCTGTTATCATTTGCACTTGACCTCTGCTTAAATTTCGGCGAAGGAGCATTGACGAGGCAGGTCTGGGTTTGGGGAGCTTGTTTCACCAAGGTGATCCTCGGAGCCTCCTCCAGATCCACGCTGTGGGGCATCCTGCTGATGACAGAAGTGGCTTTGGGAGCAATGACTGTGTTGACCTTTTCCTTCTCGCTGAACACTGGTGCTTCGGCCACGGGTGGGTCCAGGGCGTTGGTGACAGGAACAGCCGGCTTCTCCTCAGAAACTGGCTTGATGGCCTCCACGGCAGGGTGGAGAGGTGCCTCCTCCAGGCATGGTGCACTCACTGGCTCCGTGTGTGTCGTCGTCACGTGTGTGGAGGTTATGCTCGTTGCTGAGACGTATTTGGGCTCCATGAGTATCTTCCTCAAAGTGCTGGAGTTTGTGTCGATATCCGACGCCTTTGTGTCCGGTGGGAGAGCGGGCGGGGGTGTGGAACGGGCACGGGGCTCCTCATGCCTGACCATCCACTCTGGCACCTTGGCAGTGCCGGAGTGAAGGGGGACGATGGTGGTGGGCACTGGGGTGGGCAGCTTGGCCGCCGCCGCAGGGACAGCAGGAAGGGCTGCGTTCGGGGCACTCGGCGGTGTGATGGCAGCGTTCTCCAGGGGCGACCGGATCTTGAATCCGCTCTGACTTCCCTCGTCAAGGGGGACTGGTGGGGGACCTAGGTCCAGAGGAGCTGGAGCAGGGACCTTTGGAGAGGTGCTTCTCTCAGGGACAGCCTCATGTGCAGCCACAACGTCAGCAGCCACAGCCTTGGTGACATCAGAAGTACCTGGCTCCATGGATGCTGTGGGTTTGATTTGCTTCTCCTCCTTTGAGGCTTCTTCAGGTTTTGTCTTTACTTCGTTGGCAGGGGGCGATTTGCTTTGCACCCTCTCTGGCTCAAAGGTGTTGACTTCAGCAACGTCACCCTTCCTGCTTGTGCTCTTCTTGCGTCTCTGCCGCGTGGTTTTCTGACGGCTCTTTTCCTTCCGAGCAACTTCAGCCTCCTGTAGGGTCTCAGCCTCCTGTGCAGAGTTGGAAGATTCGCTGAAGCTGACCTCCGACTCCTTGCTCTCAGTCTCCAACGCTGACGGGACAGAGCCAGGCACTGGCTGCACCACAGGCTCGACGGCAGCCTCAGTTTCTAGGATATTGTTCACTGCCTGGTCTGTCTCAGGCTCCATCTCCTCCCGAGGGGACTGCAACACCAAGGGCTCTGTGGGGATCTCAGTCTCAGATTCAGCAGGATATGTCGGCGGTGCAGGGAAGCTTTCTGTCTCCCCAGAAATATCATTGATGATGGAGCCAATGGCTGCTGCCAGCTCCGTTTCACTGGCCTGGTGTGCAGGTTTATCTGCCTCCTCCTCCTGACGGACTTCTGCCACATCTGTTGTTGGCTCTTTGTAGGCAGCAATTGTCGGAGGAGTTTCAGTGAGTTTTGCAATGTTCTCCACCGCCTGCTCGAGCTCAATCTGCTTTGCTAACTGGGCAGCCTCAGGCGACTGCTTGGGCTCCCGGATCACCTCCTTTTCCATTTCTGGGAATGAATCTTCTACCTCATTCTTAGAGAAGTGGGGTGGCAGGATGTCCTCTTTTGGAGGGCTCTTCATCTTGGGTGGTGACACTGCCACCGGCTCTGCCTCCTCTTCGGTGGGCCTCAAGGCACCCTTGACTTCATCGACGTTGAGGCGTATTTCTACATTTTTGAGACACACGGATGCCTTATCAACGACGGTTTTGGTATTTTTGTACCTTCCCCTTTTGGATTTCGTAACCTTTTCTGGCACTGGCTTCTTCTCAGTGATCTCAACTGTGGGGATTTCTAGCTGATTTTTCTCCACATCCAGTTCCTTCCGATCACGTTTCTGCTCACTTGCTGCTGGCTCTTTCTCAGCAGCTTTTGCTTTACTGCTGTTGTCACTGATGCTCGATTCCTGACCACTTCTTTCAGCAGCATCTTCGGATTCAGCCATGGCATCGGCTTTTGGTTCATTCTTCCCTTTCTTCCCCTGTTGGCTGGCAGCAGCTGATGAGTGAGTGTGCGTGAGTTTCTGGGATCTAGGAGATCTCCAACCCTCTGCAGGTTTAGGAGCTTCCACAGTATCTTTAGTTTCAGCTTCCTCCACCTCTTGTTGTACCGGTTCGGTCTTTATTGGGGAGATCTCCTCCTCTGGCTTACGGCGGGATTTGGGAGGTCTTCCCCTCCTCGGGGTTGTGGGAACAGTAGTCACTGTTTCCTGTGGCTCCTTTTCCACTCTCTTCCTAGTGGATCTAGTGACCTCCATGGAGTCCTTCACCGGAGATGGGCCTTCGTTGTCCCCTGTGGTAGCATAGACTGACCTCACATTTCTGCGCCTGGTCCGGCCAATCGGCAAGCTCAGCTCCACGTTTTCTGGCTCTGCAGCAGAACTTGGGGATTTAGCAGCATTCCTTGAAACCTTTTCTGCCTCCACTTTCAATTCAGAAAGCTTCTGGGTCTCCCCGCGAGGAGAGCTGGACCTTTTCAGTTTCTCACGGTCAATTCTTTCACTCTTCCTCGTGACAGGCTTTTCTGTGACATTAGCTGCAGCCGACTGCACGGGAGTCTTGGACCGTTTACTTTTGTAGGACTTTTTATCTTTTACAACAACCGGAGGTTCCACTTCCATATCATTGTCAGACACAGGCGGCAGGACCTCAGCAGCTGCCTCCACTTTTTGACTCACACCAGCATCGGTGTTGGCAGAGGGTGGAGGATTTTCCTCTCTAGGTTCTGCAGCCTCATCTGACTTCTGAACTAGCTTGGGCGGAGGTGGAAGCAGCTGGGCAGCCTCAGGTTCTGGATCTACACTGATGTCTGCATCAGAAAACGAGGCCCCAGGAGTGGGAGGTTTGGTATCCAAGTACGAAGGATGCTCTGTTGCCACAGCATCTTCCTCTGGCCCCAGGGTTGTAGCAATAATTTCTTTACTCGCTTCTACAACTGGTGGAGGTTCTGTTTGATCAGGAGGTTCCATTTTGACAGGAGCAGCAAGTTCAGGAAAAGGTTTTTGTTCCTCTGCTGCAGCAGCAGGTTCAGAAAGTTTCTCTTCTTTGACAGAAGCGGGTTCCACCAGGACCTTTTCGCTCACTATTTTCTCAGGAGCAATGGGAGCTGGTTCCTGTGGGAGGACGGTGACTGAAGAAGGACCAACAGCTGAAGAAGGTTTATGTTCTGTTTCTTTACTATCAGGAACCATTTCTGGTGTTTTTGGCCGGTTTTCTTTATCTTCCTGTTTCTCCACTTCTTTTGGTTTCTGATCTTTTTCCTTTTCTTTCTGCTGCATTCGTGTCAGCTCAACAAACCTACTGTGGAAGAGAACCACCGGCTCTTGCACCAAATCAGCCGTGCTGTTTGTCCCATCGGAGGAGGACTGTCTCCCATACAGCCTTCCAGAGATGAAGTCCAGATCATCATCCTTCCTCTCTAAATGCTGCAGGCGTTTGGAGTCCTGTTCAAAGATTGAACTGTGCAAAAACCGAGAAGCGAACAGTTCCTGACGCTCTTGCTCCTCCTCTTTATGATCCTCTTTTTTATCATCCAGTTTTCCACCTTCGGAATCGGTCCTGATTTTTTTCTTTTTCATATACCAGGATGGAATAGGTCTTGGAGCCGAGTCAACCTTCTCTTTGTCTTTATTGTTTCTGAAACTCGCAAATCTTGAATCCCAGTCTAGAAAGGACCAGTTTTCCTCTCTGGAGGAAGAGAGGGATTTAGCCCTTTCAAGCAAGGCCTTTGTGTCAGGTGTGATTGTCTTGTCCAATGCAAAAGAGTAGAATTTGTTTCTTTCTAAGGAACCGGACTGGAGTCTTTCCTCTCTTTCACGGAACTTCTCTTCTCTGTCCCTTAATAAAAAAGACAACCTGGAACTCTCTAACAAGGACGAGGCTTTTGGGGAATGGGGCTTGTTTTCGCCATCGTCATCTGAATCTGAAGGCACCTCCCCAGGTTCCAAGTCTCGCACAGACCGTTTCCGTATACTGTCTCTTTTCACAATGCTGCTTGGAAAGCTGATATCAACTCTCCCAGGCTCTTGTTTTACTTGGGTTTCCCACCTACTTGAGTCTTCCTCAGAACTCAGCACAGAGAGTTTTATTTTAGCCATTTCTGCCATCTGCTCCCTTCTGCTGGAATCATAAGGATTGAATTTCAGCGAGTCCTCCCTCACAGTCATGTTGGAGTACGAAAGACCCTTTTCTTCTATTTTAGGTGACTCTTTGGCTTCCTTCAATGGCATTAACCTTGGAGAATCGAGTGTGTCATCATCCTCATGGAACGGGAAGTGCCTGATGCTTGGAGAACATGACATCCTTTCGGAGTCCTCACTCACCTGACGAGAACTTCTGTAGTTCCTTTCTCTCTTAGTGCTGACTTCAAAGTCAAATTGGTCAGTCTTTTTCCTTTTACTTGGTGGAGAGTCATCGGTGACGTCTTGTGGAGGCTTTCCCACCTCGTGAACCAGACTTCGCTTTTCATATTCATCCACCTCTTTCTTTGGACTGCCAAACTTCTCTGACTTTGCTATCTCCATTTCCAGCTGCTGTTTCAACCTGCGACTTTGTTCCATCTGTTTCCGGTAGCTCTGCGTGTGGTCAATGTCGATGCTGATTTTCTCCTCCGTGTCAGCCGACTGAGGTTTCTCTGGGCCGAGTTTATGGTCTGGTGTTTCTTCAGGAAGGCTGGAGTAGTTCTTCCTTGTGTCCTCTCTCTCTGTTCCCTGCTCATCCAGCAGCTGTACCTGTTTATGCTGGGGTTTTACCGGGTTCAGTTTTTTTGGAGGGAGTTCCTGAACTTCCACAGGTTCCTCGGGTGCCTCCATGAGCCTCGCCTGCAGATCTAGGGTGGGACGCATGCCAATCCCACCAGCACTGAGAGTGTCCTGAATTTCTTTGGGACTAGTAACAGGAATAAGTCTTTCCAGTTTGAGTTTTTTAGATTCCCTTTTAAGCATCTCCTTCCTCAGGGGTTTTCTCTCCAATTCTCCTTCCCTTAACACTGATGCTTCTCTAGATGACGCTGTCGCATCAAGCTGCTTTTTCAAAACCATGCGTGCATCCTCTTCATCTTGGCTGCTCCGTTTTACATCCAGTTTTTGCCTGTCAGGTTTCGGGTTCGCATCGGCAAAACGCCTTTTACGAGCCTCCAACTTGTCTAAATCCACTGCGTTGGCCCCCTCAGAAGTTTGCTCTGTCTTCAAGTGCTTTTTGGGTTTCATTTTACCCTCCTTGTCCACCACTTCGATGTGACTGGCAAGGGCTTTCTCCTTCTGTACCTTGGTTCTGACAGGTTCTAGTTTAGACTGCTCCGACTTGGCTTGCTCAGCCTGGGACGTCTGGGTTTTCTGTTCAAGCAGTGGGGATTTCAGAGTGTCATTATCCAGTTTTGCCCTCAGTTTCTCCAGCGCAGGCTGATCGATCACCTTCCCCTCCTTTTCCTTCACACGGGTCAGCACAACACAGGGCATCAGTTCCAGGCGGTTCTTTGCTGCCCCTTCTTTGTCACCCCTCTCTTTGCTTTGTTTACTGTTGCCCTTCAGTTTTTCTGGGCTGGGCTCTCTCTCATTCTCCTGATCTGTTTCCGAGGACTGAGAGCTGGGTGAATGGATTTTCGCTTTTCGTTTCTGCTTATCTGTTTTCTCCTTTTCTATTTTTTCCAGCTTTTCCTTCCTCACCAAGCGCTTCTCCTTGTCCACCCTCTCCTGCTCGAAAACGCGCTCTTTCTCCACCTTCTCGTTTTTTGCGTATCGCTCCACGCGGGCTTTGTCCAGCTTGTCGTATCGCGGAGGGGACAGCGAGCTGCAGCTGCCGCTGCGATCTGAGGACCTGCTGTAAATCCTCCTCTCCGAGTCGCTCTGCAGCCGTTCCGACTGCGAGGGGGACGCTCCGGGGCTCTGCGGGCGCCGCGAGTGCGTCGGGCTCTGGCTCCGCTCGATCGGCCTCCGCTCGTGGTCTCTGTCCCGATCGGATTCGAATCGTTCCCTCTCCCTCTCCCTCTCCCGTTGCCTGTAGCTGTACTCCCTGATGTCCTGCTCGTATGGATCTCCCCGGTAATCCCGGTACTCGCGAGGGTCGTCGTAGTATCGTGGGTCGTAGTAGTCTCCTTGGTAGGGATCCCACTCGGCGTAGAATTCTCTGCCCCGAGCTGGGTATTCCCGCCGAGGATCCTCGGGATATGTCCCCGGGGTCCGAACAGTCTCGTAGTAAGTACGGTCAGGGGCATATTCATAGGATCCTCTTCGCTCGTCTCTGCTAAACATAAGAATAAACAGATTCTAGTTCTCCTTCTCAACCAATCTACTCTGTTACCATAGTTTTTTGCTATGTAAAAAACCATTTTCTGATCTTTTTTCCCATGTGCATCAAGGCAGCTGCACACAGAGGTCTGGCAAGGCATCTGTGTGCAGTGGACTAAATACTTTTGTTAACTTATCAAATACCAACTGTACTTCATGGGTAATGTCGTAACAGCTCTTCCAAGCATTGTTTCACCACCCTCACTCCTTTGTTTTTGTCGAATTCAAACCTTGCATGAAATGAAGGAAAAACCAACACAGCACCTGTGCACTCACACAAGGCTGGCAGGATGAAGACACCCCCTTATCCAGAACCTGAGACCTTCATTTGACCCTGAAAACATGAGTCAAATCAAAGTTCAGGCATGGAATCTCTCCATTACTAAGCAGCAAAGTGATGGTAAGATTTCTTTAAAAATCCTAAGCCCTGCAAGTGATCTTTTAATTCCCAAATTAGCTCTTTCACTGCATGTGACTTGCTGGCGTTGCCTGTTTACAGTAAAACCAAGTCAACAAATACCAGGCTGTTTGTAAGATCAGGTGAATTCATTCAGCAAAGCAAGTCAAGCAATTAATGCTGTTATTTCAATACCTCCAAGCAGCAAAAATAAGTCATTTGTAAGACTGAACATGGCAGGGAGGTGGAATAAAGCTGGAGTTCCAACTCCTCACCATTATAGAGTGTTTTTCACAGTCTGTACTAAGGTGGGGTCGGGCTCTGCTCCTGGGGAACAGGGACACCAGGAGAGGGAATGGCCTCAGGCTGGGCCAGGGGAGGCTCAGGCTGGACACCAGAAGGAATTTCCCCATGGAGAGGGTGGTCAGGAAATGGAAGGGGCTGTCCAGGGAGGTTTGGAGTGCCCATCTCTGGGGAAGGCCTGGATGTGGCACTCAGTGTTCTGGGCTGGGGACATGGAGGGGAAGGGATCAAGGTTGGACTCAATGACCTTGGAGGTCCTTCCAAACCCAAATGATTCTGGGATTCCTCATAGGTTTATTTGGCTTCACAGTTTATGTTTTATGTTAAAAGCTGGCAACTTCCACCTTTTAAGAAAAGTAAAAAATTGGAAAAGGGACAAAACACAGAGACTAAAACCTCATCCTGCAAGTGAAGTGGGATGTTGTGAAAAGCAGCCGTGAAGTTGAAAACATTGATCAGGGATTTTGTTTGTTGATTCATGTTTTTTTTTTCCCTTGGGTCCTATTTAGACTGGCTCCAACTACAACCTCAAGAGAAGGTGGTTTGTGTAGATCTCAACACCTCTGCAGGGAGGAGCTTGGAGGGGCACCTGAAGCTGCAGAATTACAGGAGTCACTGCAGAGCTCGCTCCACTGCTCCATCATCCATTATCCCTATGGATCTCCTAATGACTGTGTGAGCAGAGTGACAGAGAAGGAAAAGCCAGACTAAGGTGTGCCCAAACACCAGAAATCAGGGTCCTGCTCAGGATTACTCCACGGCAAAGACAAGCCCACCTGAGTCCTGTGTGCTAAAAAACATCCAAAAATGCCCTTCTCTTGCCTGAATCCAGCACAGTTCTGAGGAAATGCTTATTGCTGGCACATCACAACATCTGTCGAGGCCTGGGGAAGGCACACTTGTATTTCCATTATGCAAATTCTGATCACCAATTTCCAAAATCTGCTCGCTTTTAAATCTGCTCATTTTGCATTGTCAGACCAATCTATTTTGCTGCAAGAAACTGTTGGGTTTATCCAGCTCCCAGGTACACCCAGCATCATGCTGTGCTGACTCCTGGGCAGGCAGAGCCCTAACCATGAGCCAGACTCTGGAGGGAATAAAACATGGGTGTTTTTTCAGTCAGTGAAGGTAAAAAAGCCCAAAATGTGGAGTGTTTCTGTGCCAGGTTTTCAGGGACAAATAAGTGGCTGTGCAGCATGTGGTGTCAGCTGCTGCCAAGGGGCAGCCACATAGGCCACAGCCTTATTCAAAATAAAAATGCATCCTTACTCAAAATGTATTATTTTATCAAGTTACAAAAAAAACTGTTAGAAAGAGGGAGGTGGAAGATCAGATTTTACTCTCTGCTCAAGGGCTGAGCAGCAGTTTATCAGACTTTAT
>JAWWEY010000075.1:1905481-1936817 GCA_035582745.1 Loriotus luctuosus
ACTTTATGTACACCCACCAACACACACATTTCTCTGTTACAGATAAGCTGCTCTGTGCATTCCTAAGCCGTGATGAATGACTCCCAACTGCGTCCTGGTGACCCACCAGAGAAACAGGATACTTAAATATGGATCATGCAGACAACTGAAACCTCCACCTCAGCAGGAATTCCACTAACTGGCTACGCCTCGGATGTGTGAGAGCCTGCCTGCTCTAATGTGCAAAGCTTTAGTTTGATCACCTAAATTTAATTTTTAAAATACTGAAGAGGTAAAAAAACCCCTAAAATGCAGAGGGGTTTTTAATGAAACTTATTAAAAAATAAGGATAAAGTTGAGAGGAAAAAAACCTTTTTTAAGAATTACAGCCTGAAGAAAGTTTGATTGTATGATGTGGAGGACAATGATTGTAAAAGGATTGTGTAAGGTGATGCTGGAAAACAAAAAATTAAATAAAAATATTGATACATGCCTTCTTTCTGCAAGCATTTCATAGAAGTCTCTAATATCTTGACCCGTTTTCTCCATGGAATGATAAAATGCCAACTGACTCTCCCGATTAGCAAAGTCCACCTGAAAAAGAAAGGGGAAATCACACTCAGTCACAGAAACATCTCACTCTGCCAATATTTCCCTGTCTGCTGAAGGTGGGAGCAGAACTGAAAATGGGGGTAAAATTCAATAAAAAATGTCACACACTTCCCAATTCTGGCCCTGCACATCCCCAGGAATAAAGACATTTCTCAGTGGAGCTGTGTAACTACTGCCTTACTATGTTGTTGTAAGCTGCCATCTCAGAGGCTTCTGTTGGGCAAAGCAACAGGAAAAATACACATTATTATCGTGGTATTGATGTTTTTAATGTCAGGACAGTTCCAAAGTCCCCTTTATCTCAGGGCAGTGTTATAGAGGGTCAGGATTACAAATCCATTCTGGACTCCATGGTGTTTGCGTGGGGTTATAGAGCAGGGAAAGAACCAAGGCTCCTGAACTGCAGCTCCCTGTGCCAGCTGCTCCAAGAATTGTTTTCTAGTACTTACAAGCTAATGGCATAGTGAAAAAAAAATTAACAATTAGAACAGATTTAATGATGTGTATGCCACATAATGGAATATTTTTAATATTCTAGTTCCTGTTGTTTTTTGAATCAGCCCAGTCCTGTGTGTAACCACAGCAATGGAGCACAGGCCCACATTGGGGGTGTTGCTTATTCCAAAGTCATTAAGCAACAAGATCCACGCAAATTGTGAAACTTTTAAGGGACCAGACGCTTTCCTGCACTGGAAGGTGACTGATATCCAACACCACACTCAGAAACTGCAGAATAGCCAACTCCCAGCCCTGGGTGAGGTGGGAAGCTGCTGAGATCATGCCTGACATCACTGCCCACTCCTTAGGAGAGGAGAAAGGAGGAGGAGGAGGAAGATAATTCAAAGGTTTGGCTGACACCTCTTGTCCCCAGTTAGTGGGACTGATGGGACAGTCAGAACAGGTATCACCACATTCACCCAAATCCAAGATATCCCTGTATATGTTAAGTGTTGCTCCAGGAAGAAAAGTACTTTCTGTGTGTTTTTTAAAAGAAATGTTTTCAATTATTGTTTAAAATGTGTTGCAAAGAAGGACAAGATGATCTTTAAGGTCTTTTCCAAGCATTCCATGATTCCATGACTGCATGTTGAGGTTAGTGTACCCCAGAGCCTGGACATCAGCCATGGGGCAAGCTGGATGCAGCCATGTGTTTTCCTGGAGGAACTCACACCTTCAGATTCCCTTTTTTTAACACAAAAACAGACAAAAGTGTGCCTTGGATTGGGGTAAACGAGGCAGTGACATGGACACCAACACTCAGGAGCTCAGAGAGACAAGTTCAGCGAAACAAACAGCAGAATACTGGAAAAGGCTTTATAAGTAACAGTTCAGGATTCCCTGACATCTTGATAAGCCGAGCATAAAAATATAATTTAAGCCTTTGATATGTGGGACATGTGTGTCCCGCCAAGTATTCCTTGAGCCTGGTAGTCTGCACTGCCAGCATTTAAGGGGGAAGGCCTAAACACAATTTGTTCCTCTTTTTTTGCCTGTTTTGCTTTGGTTTGGAGGTCATTCTGCACACCTTAATTTTATTCCCACCGATTTTCCTCCCCTTGGTCTCTTTTACAGCTGCTTGTGCATATTCAATCTCATTGTAGAGAACCAGGGCCATGCCTTTTAAGCGGTCAAACACCACCTGTAAAAAACAAAAAAACAAAACAAAAACCAAATAAGAGCCTCATCCACAGGACTTAATGTCAGTCCCAACAAAATCCTAAGTCATGAGGATACCAGGAAGGAAATAATTTTCAGCAAGGTGAATTTCCAGACTTTTTTGATGAGGCATATTGCAATGAAGAGACAATAAAAGGACACGGGACTGCTTTGAATTGTGGATATTGTGGCTTGAGGTATATTATGCCTTTATTTTGTTTTTCTGTATTTTACTTTGAATATTTTTTCTTTGTTGACTGAGTTTTGTGTAATTTCTTTGTTAAGGGTTTTTTTTTTGTGTGTGTTTTTTTTTTTAATTTCCAATGTGTTTTAGGGGGGAAAAAAGGTAAAGGAAACATTTAATCCCAAAGTGGAACCAGTTTTTGTTATCAGTCTGCAGTACCACTCACCACTTGTTAAACACCCAATTTCCAAACACTGCCTTCCTTTAGCAGCATAAATGTATTATTCAAGCAAAAACAGCTACAATAAAGAACGTCAAAGCTGCAACACAAACCTACAAAAATCCTTTGGGGAGGCCAGACCCTGATCCTGCAAAGATTTACACACGTTGCTTAATTTTAAGCACATCCATGTCCAATAAAAACAGACAGGACAACTCCCACACTGAAGTTTAAGCACGTGATAAATCACTTGCATGGGAGAGGCTCCCACCGCGTGACAGGGGTGTGTTGCGCCATTGTTGACTTTCTCTCTTCTTCCATGCACTTTTGGCACTGTGATTGTCCTGACTGCTTTTAAAAGTCTTTTTTTTCTCGGTCTGATGAAAAAAAACATAGTTATGTCTAATTATGTCATTAGCAAGTATGAGTAATTACGTAATTAGACTGCTGTTCTTCCAACTAACATTTAAGAAGTTTTGTTGGGGAGAGACTGTACTGCACAAGAGCAACAAATGGTTTCCAATGCTCAACATCTCGGCTCACTCAAAATACTTCTTTTTGGTTGCTGTCTATGTTCACAAAGCCCTGTCAGCCAAATTCCACCCCAGAGAGAATTTTTTCTATCTGAGCTATAAAGCCCTGGACAGTGGGGTTGAAAGGACAGGATGGGAAGAAAGGAAGACAGTAACGACTTGGAAGCACATGCCAAAGCCTCCCACCTACCTTCACCACAGGCCCGTATCGGCAGAAATGTCGGGTCAGATACTGATCCGTAACGTTTGTGGAAAGCCCATCTAACCACACGCAGTTTGTAGGCATGCTCTTCCCAAAACCCAGCTAGACACAAGAGGGCAAAACTTCCATCAGTACAGTGCACAAGGGTTAAACTCGCTGATCAGAGCCTGCCTGATGAAAGACTTATCTGGAGAAAGCTGTTGTTTGTATGGGTTTTCTAAAATTAGCATCTGGTGCAGGTGCAAGACAAAAATCAAAGAGTAATTAATGAAAATAATTCTGCTTGTTTAAACAAATACTATGTTTGACAACATTGGGTTCTTCTACAGTGTGAATATCTGAGAAGTGACAGGCTGACAGCTCTGGGGCCTGACAGGTCCCGTTTGCACAGGGCGTGGGATGGATTCCCAGCACAGCCCTGCCGGACGTGGCCCTTCCAGGCCAGGGAATGTCAGTCTCTGAGTGCTCAATCCCAGGACTGTGTGTGCACAGAGCCAACAAAAATGCTGATTAATCCCAATCAGGTGGTGGTTGAAACCATCATGCTCTGATATGATCTCACATTAAAAAACATCTTACTTCCATAAACTACCTCACTGCAAAACATCCCACGATGCAGCAGTGGGAGACACAAGAAGGATACAGTCCAGGGGAGGATTTCTTTACCTTGAGCCGGTTATTTCCAAGATATTCCCCATCCATCTTCTTAATGGCTTTGCAGACGCTGGCGATGTCGCAGTACTGCAGGAACGCGTACTGAGGGACACCGTTCACCTTCTTAATGTCGATGTCCTGGGGACAAGCACAAAACACAACAGCCCACAGTCAGCGGTCAATCCCATCTAAGAGGACTTGTTTTTTCTCAGGGACACGTGGCACAGCAAGCTCTTTAATTAATATTTTCTTCAGAGGGAGGATTTAAACAATAGTAGACAGCTAAAACTTTGCTGTTCTGCTGCATCTCAAAACCAAATCCTTACTGAGCAGGGAAAGCTCTTTATCCCACAGATTTAAAATCCAAGCCTGCAGAACTAAGCCTGACCTGATCAACAAACACCAGCTTTAGGCTGTTAATACTATATCAAGAAGAGACAATTCAGGATCAAAGAAATACAGATTAATTTTCGCTCACAAAGGCTCACGAGAAAACAACCTGCTCCGATCCACATCTCTGAGCCAAGCCGGGCTTCTTTTCCAAATAATCATGATCCATCCTGTTCCTAGAAACACAAAGTGATGCTGCACTCATCTCTTGAACCAGTCTGACTCATGGCAAAGGCAAAAAGAGTCTCAACTTTGGTTGCTGTTGCTCTTTAAAACCAAGCCACCATGGGCCCATTCACAAGTACAGCCAGAGGCTCACAAAGCCAAATAAAGGCTGATTTTAATCGATTTAAAAAAGCCCAGCAAGCCAGGAGCTGACATTTGGTTAACAAACAAGCTCAGCACTAGCACTGGAAATGTACCCAAAGCCTCTGAACAAACTCATGATGCTATGATTCATTCCAAGCTGAAAATAGGAGGTGGAGGGTTTGGCTTTATTTGTTGGAACAGCAGGAGCTGCCTTTGTGAGCCACATATGGATCTAAGCACAAATGTTCCAACATCCAGGACAGGTTGATTTCATGGTTAATAAATTTAGGGACAAGGCAGCAGTTTGACACGGTCTCACCCAAGAGTTTTTTATCTGGGAAAACAGAAGTAAACAGGGAAATTTACACAACTATTAGACTCCTACAGCCCTGGCCTAATGATTTAAGTGAAATATTAATAGAAAACTACATTTCCAAGTGTCTGAAGTAGCACAACTGCAACCATGGCAAATTATACTTGACCACTCACCCTGGGCAAGCAATTCCTTGTGACAGGCAAATAAAGTATCATTATTGTGCTCATTACCCCTCAGAAAGGTTATAAAGCTGGTCCCTCCTGCACCTGAGCTTGCAAGTTTTCCTGGAAACAGCGAGGCAGCACTGCCTCCCAATTCTGAGCCATTAATAATGCTGACAGGGAGCACCACGGCACACAAAAGCCAATTTACACTAGCACTGATAAGCATCTTTATCAGGAGAGCTCTGCTGCTTTAACACTGGAAAAGGGTTCAAGCCACAGACATGGCACAAATTCATAAATCACTGTTGATGTCAAGGATACAGCAGTCTGCATACACAAGGGCTGCCAGACATCATAAAATGGGGATTTTATATTTGTTCACACTGTACACAGAAGCAACCTCCTCTTCTTTTGGGGAGTAGCAGGGATGGGGCTCCCGGATGTGTGACTGATTCCTCAGCTGCAATAGACATGTCAGAGCAGAGTGAAGGAGGCACAGCACATTCACAAGCACCCACAGCTGACAGGGAGAACACAAACTGTCTGAAGCCCAGACTCAACAGGAATCACAGAATGAATCCCAGAATGGTTTAGGTTGGAAGGGTCCTTACAGCTCATCCAGTTCTACCCCCTGCCATGGGCAGGGACACCTTCCACTGTCCCAGGCTGCTCCAAGCCCCCTCCAACCTGGCCTTGGACACCTCCAGGAATGAGGCAGCCACAGCTGCTCTGGGCAACCTATGCCAGGGCCTCCCCACCCTCCTGGGGAAGAATTCTGTCCCAATATCCTGCCTAACTCTGCCCTCCTTCACCTTAACCCTTGTCCTGTCACTCCACGCCCATGTAAAAATTAATTAAGTAGGATAGTTGCAAAACTTTTGTGGAAAATTTCCCTTAAATATAACATTGATGTGAATTGATTGAAAGTCATGAGCAGAGAAGAGGGGTCTGCTCTACCTCGTCTGGATAGTCCCCCTCAGCTGAAAACCCAAAACCCTCATGTGCCATTACTGATCCCTCTGCTCCAGCCCCCTCTGCCTGGGCACAGAGCTGCTTCCACACACACTGACCAAGCCCCTTGTTCCAGGAATCAATAGGAAACTCAGATTCACACAGTTGATGTTCTCACGTTGACTCCTACACCTGGCACATTCACATCTCAAATACCCAGTCAGCTTTGGAGTTACCAGGAGAGAATTACCAGGAGAAAACAGCAGGAGAGACATTTGTTGTAAACACTCCTAGGACTGTTTTTCCTGCTAAGCTACCCCTCAACATTCATATGGCTGAACTCTGAATACAAAGAAAAGCTTTCAGGTATATTCCAGCAAGATGAGTGACTCAGATTATTACAGAAAGACTGAATTATCTGTCGTTGACAGATTTAGCAGCACTCAGAGCATTTCACAGGTCTGTACAGAAAGGGGGGCAGTGCCACCCCACACAGGACACCATTCACGTACCACTATTCCCCCAAAGCGCTGGAAGATGTTGCGAAGGTCATGGTAGGTGGTGGTTTTCTCCAGGTTGCCAATGAACAGAGTTCTCGTTGCCTTTGGGTGAAACTCATCTATCCTTTCATCCAAAGGACGAAATTCATTCTCGCTTTCGGTTTCTAGGATAAAAGAGAACAGGAAATTTGTAATGACTGGAGATTTGGATCATGTTGATTTATTCAGGCCTCCTCTTGATCTGAACAAGGGTAACCACTGTCTTTGAGAAAAACACCCAGTACTGCACCCACGACTTGCTATTTATGTGGAATTGAGAATCTTTATATTCTACAGAGGAATCTGACCATCCTCAGGTGAAAGGGAGTTGCATCTTTCAATTGCTTTTCTGGAAATTTACCAAGTATCAATGCTTGAGTGCATGAATTCCTGTAAGGCTTCCCTGTGCTTGGGGAAGAGCACGTGGCAGGAGTTTGTTTTCAGGAATCAATTTTTAAAGAAGCCATTGAAGTGCAGTCTGAGAACTCCACCACATGCTCAGGGCTGCAGCTCTCACTGGTTGGTCACGTGGGTTGTGCTGCCACAGCCTCAAAACGCAGCACTCGTTGGCTGTTTTAATTAAAAGGAGGCGAAACGAGGCTGGGAGGACTCAGTGCTGTGCTCACACCACCCACTGGCAGCTGCTCCACCGAGACATGGCAGATGAGATCGTTCCTTGCAGCAGATCCCACCCTTTGGGAGGATGGCAGCTTTCCTTCTCTCTCGCTGTTTGATCCAAGAGCATCCACTCTTTTTTGCTCTGGAGTTTATTGTGGCATTCTCCCCAGTTTCTTTAAAGTATGCTTCCTATTTCTATTCAGCCTCTTTACAACAACTCCTAAACACAGAGTCCCACAGGAGAAGGGCATGGACCTTACCTGGTCCTATCCAGGCTGTGACTTCAATCTGCATGCCAAAGAAGAGCTTTCCTTTGGAGGCATTTAGTGCTTTCTCCTGGTCCTCCTGCTGCCGGAAGAACACGAGCCCATAGCGCTCCTCGGACGCGCCGTGGATCTGCACCGACGTCACCTTCCCGTACTTCTTGAATTCGTGGAAAAGTCCATCTTTAAGGCTTGTATCTAAACCAACAAATAAACATTAATACTGCAGAAATGTCACTTCTACCAGCTCAGCAACACCATAAGAGACATGAAGAACTCTGACTGTCTTCTGAAAAGTGACTTCATCCCGCTTAACTCTGCGCTCACACGACTGCCCTTTTTAATTCGGGATGTTAATTTTGACAGTGTCCAAAGTTTCTTGCTGATCTTTCTCTTTTAAACCCAAGAAACTACACACACGAGGTTTTACATGGCTAAAGCTGGCGGTGGATGGTTTTTGCTTCTAAGAGACACCCAGCTCCAGACAAAGAAGAAATAACTGGGATACTCAATTAAAAATCCCACAAGAATACTGTGAATAGCTGGGATGAGGTGTCTGGAGTGGAGGCTGGAGTCACACAGCATTCAGTTCAGTCAATTCAGAAATATAACCAGGCAAATTCATCAGATTTTGCAGAATCTGACTCAGCCCCACACACTCTGTCTGGGATTCGTGAGATATTGACCTCAGCTCCGTGTCCTTTCAAGGAATATGACAGGCATTAAATCTACAGGAAGATACCAACACGTGAGGTACTCTGCTCAGAAGATTAACAGATATTACTTTAGCCCAGCCAGTGCTTCTGCTTCCATGAATTCTGTTAAAACTGTTTCACAACTGATGCCATGCTGGTTTTTCCTGTGGGATCTCTCCTGTGCTCAGCACAGGGAACAGGGAGCAATCATGGGCGCTCCTCAGCATGTTTCCTGGGTTATTTTCCATGCAATATGCATTGCCTTCACAAATATGCTCAGGGGTGTTTTAAAGCACTCAAACTGCAACAGAAAATCCTTGACTTTTTGGATTAAAAAATAAATTGAAGCAGGGTGAGATAAAACAATCAGTTTTAAGTCAAAAATGGAGATGTGTCAGTTTTTTCCCTGGGAAAGTCCACATTACTGTTGGAAGCACCAGCTCCAGGAGTTGGAAATGCCCAGTACTTGGAGCTGGGACCAGCAGGGTTTCTCACAGATGGTCACTAATTAAGCAATTTTCCCACTGTCACACAAGAAGGGAGGCAGAAGCAGGGAGAGAATCCCATCCTCAGAGGCAGCACGTGGCTGCCGTGCGTCAAAGACTCAGTACAGGTTATCCCACCAGTCCCACTCCCTTTTCTGTTCCCCTTTCCCAAGTGAATTTACCTGTTGAGCGCACTGGAAGATTTTGCACCTTGATCCCAAAACTCTTCCTGGGCTCATCCTTCTCCAGCGACGGCAGCAGCTGGGACGCGGGCGCGGGCACGGCCGTCGACTGCACCGAGCGCGCCGGGGACTCGTCACTCGAGCTGCTGCTGGAGTCACTGCTGGGAATGGCACAGAGGGAAGGACAGGTGAGTTCACGGGGCAAAGTCACCCAGGAAATGGTTATCTTATTAAAAAAGCAAAATTCCAGAGTTTCTGCTCATCCACAGGCCTTCCTCCCTTTTGTGCCCGGTTCTGTTCCTGTGCTGTTGCCTGCTATCCACACAGATTTAAGTGTCTTCCTACCAATATCCCCCTCCAAAGCCCCCAGAGGAGACAGGCAGGGAAATGGAATGTGGGTAAAATGTCAGTGAGATCCTGTTACCCACACTGACAATGGTGGAGATTTAATTAAGTGTAATGCAATGTTGGACCAGCTCAGGAGCTTGTGTAGGAAGAGTGGAGAAATACAGGGAGGATGCACAGGTCTGACAATGCCTCAAAACCCCTCCCAGCACTCTCATGTACAGGAAAGAAATATTATTGTGCTCTCAGGCATGTTCCCTGAAAAGATCTGTACTCCAAAGAGACCACGTGTGAAAATCATGGCAAGCATTTTGGTAAACTGCTTGGGAACAACCTGGATAGGTGGGAATGTCCATGTCCCTGTCCCAGCCATGGCCCAGGGTGGAACAAGATGCTCTTTAAGATCCCTTCCAGCTCAAACCGTTTTAGGATTCTCTATGAACCAGCAAACACACTGTTTCCAGGCTCAGCCTCAATCTCCAACTCCAGACATGAAAAATTCAGACCCAAGAACACCTTTTATAAACAATAATTACAGCGGAAGAGGATTTGCATATTAGATCACAGAGGGAGCCAATCTAACCCACAGACTCAGGATCATTCGATGCGTCGAGGAGAGGCAGAAATACAGAGAATATAATGTTATTAAAGCTTGCCCAGTGGGGACACGTCATCCTGCTTCAGTGGCTCATTTCTTCCCCGAGGCACGAGGGCTCAGAACAGCGCTAAAAATAATTTTGTCTGACATAACCCCGGAGACTTTCATTCTCCATTACACGAGCAGCCTTCGAAAAAATTCTGCTGGAATTTTAACTCGGAGGCTGGAGGGGGGGAGATGTGCCACGTACTAAAATAACCCTGTCAGTCTGAAATTTGCTGCTTGATTGAATTTTTATATTCCTCTCCACCTCGTATTAGAAGAACGATACGCAAGTTTATCTTTTTCTTATCTTAAATATTTCATACCCTTCTTACAAACCCTCTTGCCATTAAACCACTTAACTTTTCCATTTCTTTTCTCAGGGAAACCATTTCAGGCTTCTAGTAATTTCCAAGATTTGATTTTGTGAGCTCTTCTACTGCTTTTTTTGTGGGTGTTTTTCTTCAAATGTTAAAAAAAACCTGGTTTTCTTTCTGAACATCTTGGTGTAACGAGCACCATGGCACGTTCCCAAAAGCCCTTGGGCTCTGTCCCCATTATATTTGGAGGCGCAGAAGGGAAGACAATCTCTGTCCCAAAATACTTATAAGCAATCCAGAAGGATATAAAAACAGGCCAGACCAAAATAAAACACAACAAAAAGGGTCAAAAATGCAGAAGTAATAATAAACACGAGAAACTCTGCTGCCGGTCTCAGCCTCTCATTACAACCCTCCCATCCCATCCAGCCACTTCACACGTTGGTGCCTTTCCCACACATTCTCCTCCTACTCCTCCGGCTCCAGAGGAGGAAGTTCAGCATCACTTTGGGAGAGGAGTGAAAATAAAGCCATGCCAGGAATGGAGTGAAAAACTGAGCCCTTCCCCCTGCCCTGCTCTTGCCCAGGGCAGCTGCCCTGCACCACCCAACCTCTCACTTTATGGATAATAAATAACATTTCCCTTCCCAGCTACAGTCCCTTGTGCTTTCCAGCAACGAATCTCCCACCATCAAGATGTACCTTCACAGCCTCATTTTTCTGCTAAACTGGTAAAGTGCCTTTATTTCTGTCTCATCTGTACACCCTCCTTTTGTGCCTTCTTCATCAATGAACTATTTAATCACTGAAAGTGAAGAGTGGAGCATTTTTTCCTCATCTTTATTCCATTCCCTCTGCCTTTCCACTAAATCACCAAACTGAAGTTCTTCTCTACAGCATTTTGGGAGAAAAACAAACCCAACCCCATAGGAACAGGCCCTGTGTGTTCTCCAGGAGTAAAATCAGCCATCACTTGCTACTGGGAAATAAATTGGCAAAGAATAGAGAAACTTCTTTAAACACAAATATAGGGTAGAGAATGTGTGTGGGGAGAAACTGAAAATAATTCCCAAGCTGACAGCAGCTCCATGTGCTTCAGCAGCCCCTGGGAAAGGCAAAAATAGGACTTGAGGGCTGCAGAACCCTCTGCCCTGTGCCCATTTCCACTTTCCCTTCTCACATCTTGATGATCCTAAAGCCCTTAGAATTCCAGTGTGCTGAGATAGCATCTCTTGAGCAAGAGGCAGTGCTAAATTAATTTGAGCAGTCCTTTAGAATGGAGACAGGCTATTTTAACAGTTTGGGGTTTTTTTATGAGGATATTAAAAATATGGAGCATACTGTTAAAATCACAGCATTCCACTAGAGAAAAAATATTATCTTGGGATAATACCATTAGATATCCAAGTGATGACACAGCAGTGCAACAGGGTGACAAATTCTAGAAAGGAGCCTGAATTCTGTGCAACTTTGGGAAACAAGGATCATACTGGGAACTTCCATTTCCCCAGGGAGTTTTAAGGATATGTGTCCCTTAGCAAAGCAAGACTTTCTGAGACATTCCAGAAAAAAAAAGTCATTATTTCCTGATTATTTCTAGACAAGAAAAAAAAAAAGTTTGCAAGAACAATTCCCCCCTTTCTTTAGGGAAATCCCCATCACTTTTTCAATTGAAGAAACATGGATATAATAATTCAAAAGTAAGTCAAAGGTTTGATGTTCTGTGAATGGGAGAATGATGGAAGAGTTAATTATAGCTGCTGTGTCATCCAGTTATAGCTCACAGCACAATCAAAATAAAGCATCTGACAGGGAATTATGTGGAGTCTTGAGCAGCAAAATACAACTCTTTTTCAGCTTTAAAAATATACAGATCTGAAGCCTGAAAGCTGCTCAAGGACAAGTTCCCAGAATATTAAAATGAGAATATGGCTTTGCTTTTCTCTGTGAGTAATTTTGAAAACAACTACCCGTTGCCAACACAGAAAATAAGTTATTAAAAATTCTTCTGGCAAAAGTAGGTTCATAAAGCTTTTAGAACGAGCTAGGGAAATTTTAACACAGCAACATAACAGGATAAAACAACAGCTCTGATAATCTCCTCCTTAAAAGTATTCCAAGTATCAATAGGTTTTGGGGCAGGTCAAAAATGGCACAGAAATAGCTCTGTAACTTCATTTTGGGTTTCCGCTAGCAGCATTCAACCCGGGGTGATTTTTTCCAGAAGCAGAGCGTGCTCTGGCACTCAGCCTTTTCCCAACACGGGAGAACCTGCTCTTCCACATCGCTGTGAAGTCAGCAGAGCAGAATGCCAGCACGCCGAGGAACTAATCTCCAGAGCTGTCACAACACACGCGCGGCGCCGGGAGGGAGCTGGGAACCAACGCTGCTCCCGGAACGTGGCATCGCTGGGGAACAGTCTGAGCACTTAAACAGCATTTCACATGCTCTTCTGTCCAGCCCAGATACTTCTAAAATCAGTTTCAATCTACGGCATCACAGCATTGAAGAAAAATTATTTTTGCGTTTTACTGTCGGCAAAATCGGATGGGAAAATTGAGCAATAAGAGAGATTGTTCTTAATTAAACAAGGGGTGGACATAAAAGGAGCAGTGCATTGATTTTTTCTGATTTTAATTACTGGAGAAAATGCAATATGAGTTGTTTATCCAGAATTAATGTCACTTGATATAAAAAGTCTACAAACACAAGAATGTAGAGATTTCCTTTTCTAGTCCACCTCAATATTAGCTTGTGATTTTCATGCTGTAAAGTTATAAAAACTAAATCCAGATCTGTTGAATTACATGCCTTTCAAGTAGAATATAAAATACAACTGACAAAAGAGTGGATGGAGTGGAATCTACATGCACTTTACTACAGGTGTAGTTTACAAGCCCTTTTAAAACACTTATTGGCATTCCATAATTACCTGTGAGTTATATAAGGATGTGTGTTCTTACATTATTTATGTGTCAATTTTTTATAAATCATGATAAAATCTATCAATAACTTACAATATTTATCTATGTATCTATTTTCTATTAATCAAGATTAAATTTGTTCATAATCCAATCTAAATTTTATCCACATGGGCTGATTCCCAAAGACTCAACATGTAATAATCCAGCCATGAGATTCAGACTCAAATACCTCTGGTTTCATGGAATATCCTGTGTTGGAAGGGACCCACAAGGATGATGGGGCCCCATCCCTGGTGTCAGTACATTGCAGCTCATTTAGCACACAGAATTTTCCTTTGCTCAGTTCTAAATGCAAAGGTGACATTTCAAATCCTGGTATCTCACAAAAAATTTCCCGAGAAATTTCTCATTTTCAGGCAATTACAGTTTGCAGGCGATGAAGTTACGCTGGGTTTACGTGTGAGAAATGAAAGCACTGAGCGGAGAACACAAAGCCAGCTGTCCTTTGTTCCCACAAAAGGAGATAAAAGAGAGGCTCCAAGCCCCTGGATGGAACAGGAGACCTGCTGCTTCCCGTCAATGGCAGCAGCGCTGAATCAAGGGATCTCACAACCTGCCCTGCACCCTCCTGCAATTTTAAAATGTGGCACAATTGTCATTTCTGCCCGTTGATTTATTTGAGAGCAGTGAGTCAGCTGCAGGTTGGGGACTCCCCACGAGAGGCAGGCGGGAAACAAAGCTGGAAACACGGCTGGAAACACGGCTGGAAACACGGCTGGAAACACGGCAGCCGCCGTGGAGGATAAAGCAGAGTGAAGCTTTAACATCCTGCGGGTGCTGAATTGCCAATGCAGGTTTAAAAAAGCAAAACAAAACCAACCTGCTGTTGCCCAGAAAAGCTGTGAAAGCTGTGACTGCCCAGTCCCTGGAAGTGTCCAAGGCCAGGTGGGACAGGGCTTGGAGTAACCTGAGGCAGGGGTGGAATGAGATGGGTTTTAAGGTGCCTTCCAACCCACACCATTCCATGATTCTGTCATTCCATGATTCCAACCTCTCTCTATAGCTGGAGCAAGTTAAAAACAAAGCCACCTAAAACCAGTTTAAAACCTTTGCATTTTTCATGTCAAATTTCAGCTGTGAAAAATGTAAAAATTAATACTTAAAATTTTTTTTATGGCTGACTTCAAGAACTGTTTCACCAGACCTGGTGAAGCATCCAGGATTTTTTATTTTTACAGGAAATATGCAGAATGATCACTTTTTCCCTGCCAAAATTAACTTGAAATCAGGAACTCTGCCTGGATCAGCTCGACTCAACACCCTGTCAGAATAATCTCCAAGTGCAGATTATCTCCTAGAAAGATCTACTGAGGACAGGCTCCATCCCTGCTGACGGCGGGTTATTCTCACGGCTGATGTCAGCAGCAGATTCCCAAGCCGGGTCAGGAAATCCAAAGTTAACGTACAGTCATATCTGAATGGAAGAACAGGAACCCTCGGGTTTTCTCCCTGTCCCTCCCTTTCCAGATCCAAGTTAAGTCACCACAGATGATCTCCATGCACAGAACACCAGCAGTGGCAGTGCTGTATGATCAGCTCTATCCAGAAGACATAAATCCTTGGGATACTTTATATGCTTTGGAAAAAAAACCTGCTGGTTAGATTTCCTCAGCTTGGGAAAACAGCACTAGAAAATTGCTCCAAGTTTCCTGAATGTACTGGTGTGTTGTTTGGGAACAAAAAGAATTAAAAAGACCTGATTACTGCCAGCCAACACCCACAAAAAACTGATGGCAACTGCTTAAAATAAAAGCTTTAAAAATGCACTGTATTCCATTCTAGCAATGGACTAAAAGATCTTCACCTGTACACTTCGACTTCTGGATGGAAAATTATACACTGGAGCAATATATGCACAAGGCTATTACAGACTGGTATTTCTGACCTACTGATAACTATTACATGAACCTAAGAAGATATTTAACCAGAATTTCCCCTGTTCTCTACACACACGTTAAGTCAAAAATGCACATCAAATCACACTTTCCTTCCTAAGGACAGCAGTAGGCCATTCCCACAGAAATCCTGAGACCACCCTGTTAATCCAACAATCCAGGTGGCTGCTCTGCCAGACTCAAGCAGGAATCATAGAATCCTAGAAGGGGACCCTAGAGATCATCTCATTCCAACACCCTGCCATGGGCAGGAATAACCACAATGAAAATTACAGAGGTCTGGGCACACCGACCTTAGCTCCTTATCAGAGCTGATTCCAGCACTGACCTAAATATCCAAGCAAGCAGCAGGCAGTTGTTCTGTACACATGACACGTCCCACACCAGGGCATCTGTATGGGAAAAAAAACATTTCACACACCTGCGGAAATAAATACGAGGGGTTTTTCCCTCCTTCAAAGGAGTTGTTGAACCTGAAGTTGAAGACGTCAGAAAACCCAGTCCAACCTCTGAGGTTGGTTTGTATGAAGAGATCAAGAGGAAACGAGCCGTCGCCACATTCTGCCAACTGCAGGCGAGCGCTGAAGGGGCTCAGCCCACACAGGGAAACCACGAAGAACCTGAACCCTGTTCCTCCACGTGCAAACAAGGCTTTCCACTGGAAATATGGATGTAAGAGGAAGGGCAGAGAAAGCCACCTAAACATTCCCTCAGTGTAATTACCCTGTGCCCATCACCCTGGCCTCAGCCCCTCCGGAGCAAAGCTCGCCGGGATGGGATTCTGTGACATTCTTGGCACACGTTCAAGCCGCTGAGAACTTGCCACCCAAGGAACTTTGGTTTGTGCATGTCACACACTCTGCTGTATTTAACAGCACTCAGCTATGATACAACAATCCACTGAGAGAGGGGAAAGGCCAGTGCTGCAGAGAAACAGAAACAGCCACAAAAAGCATGCAACAGATAAAACCAGCATTTACAACTGTAAAGAGAGATCATTAAATACTGCAGACTAACGAAACAAGGACATCCTCCTTCCTTTAATTTTTCTGCTTTACCATGCCCAGAGAGAAGACTACAATGATCTCCTGCTGGGCTGGAATCCTAAATCCAAAGAAATGAAATTAAATGATGTTTAAGGGCCATGGGAAAGCAACACAACTGTGACAACTCAATGCCCTTTACATCGCCAACTAGCACACATTATTGTTGTATTTATTTCAGTCTCTGACCAGCAAGTTTTTGAAGACACAGCCTCCAGGTGCTATTTACCATGTATTTATCCTAAGCCAAGTGAGTGGCTTATTAACATCCCATTTGCATTTCTGTGACAGGCCATGTATAAATATATATAAATAAATTTACGTCAGTTATTTTATCCTGATGTCTGACACCTGATCTTTGATGAAAGTCTGAAATGAATCATGGAGAAGATGGAGGTGTTGCTCATTAGGATGGACTACTCCCACCCCCAGAACCACCTTCCCCTGCAGCCCTCAGAGTTTCCAGACAGCCTTGGGCTCCTTTTAATTCTTCCCTGCAACTAAATAACCCATTATGATTGCTAAAAATATGTATGTTTATATTAATCTCTGTCTGGCTGAGGACACTGTGCCCAACCCACAGTCGGTGCTGTCACCTCGCTCCTTGACCTACGTCCCCCTGTCCTTGGGCTTGAACTTTGTGCACCAAGAATTAAAAACACAAACCTGGGGGAAAAGAAGTGTTAGTTACAAACACACTGGCCTATCTCTGAAGCAAAGAGCTGACTCAGCACTGACAACAACAGCTTCCCACTGCTGGGAAGAAGCTGGTCAATCCCTGCTCCCCACGCTGGAAGGTGGATATGGATGGCTTTGGTGTTGAATTTGGGAGCAGCTGGAGTTACCTGCCTACCCAGTCAATGCCTCTTTGAACCATGGATGCTCCCTGGGAACAGTGGGATTGCTCATGCTCCAAAAGAAACCCTGGGAAGCTGAAGGAAATGCTTTCTCAGCAAACGGCCATGGTGACGGAGCTTGGCGCTGGGAAAGATAAAAGTCATCGAGGCCTTGAGGGTGAAGTACAAAGCAGCTCTTCAGCTCTGCTTTCCCACAATTAAACTTCCACCAATGCAAAGAGGGAAGAAAGACGGTGGGTGTGAGAATGGGCGAGCAGGATGAGCCTCTGTTTAACATCACCTTCACAGAGCAAAGCCCTGGCTCAAGATCCCTCGTGAGAAGTCCTGCTGCAGCCATCCAGAACTGCCACCTCCTCCAGCCATGCTCCAAATTATTCCAAGCACTGCCAGCACATGCCTGAGGAAGAGCTGCTGCTCCAGGCATGGATCAGACAAAAGTTGGCCAAAAGCAGAGTAATTGTGTTAAAGGGAAGAGCTTGTGCCACCTATCTGCTGATTATCTAAATTAGTATTTTGTAACTGACACTTCAGAGCACATGAAATCTTTGGACAAAAGCTGTATTTTAGTACCAAGTTCATGGGAGGTTGTCTTAACATCCACTGCAGATGGAAAAGGAAGGTATGAAGAGGCCAAGACTTTGCCCAAGGTCACTCCATGCATCACAGAGGGAACAGCCTGAGGAATTTGATCTCCGGGCTCACGGGTGGCCAAGTCTTTTCAAAATACCAAGAAAGCAGCACAGAATCATTTAAGCTGGAAGAGAACTCCATGATCATCAAGCCCAATATTTAAAGGCAGTTTCCTCAACAACAGCACTGCTTTCGTGAAGGGACCTACTCAGCATCCCAGGAAAAAACACCAAACTCTACTCCAAGTGCTGCCTCAGAGCCAGGAGAGTCAAATGCCATTGAAAATGCAACCACCACTGCATCCAAGTAGGCTACAACGCATTTACTCAAGGAGCAAAAAGTAACCTCTTTTGCCTTAAGAGCCCTGTCAAATGAATTCCTGGGAATAAACACTTCTAAGTACAATTTTAAAACCATTTGGCATTGACTAAGTGTTGAGCACTGGGCATCTTTCAGAAGAAAAGCCTTTTTCAGACATATGCTAGAACAAAAAAAACCCCAAGCACTGAATCACCTCCAGGTTACTGCAGTTACTTTTTAACATAAAGCTGCTAGAAGATCACACAAACAGCCCCATAGAATTAATTCTGTCTTCATGTTTTAGGAAAGCATCACACCTTGGCTTAAAAAAACCAAGCCAGGCACTATTTGCATGCACTGCCTCCTCCCAACCCAAGGCATGGGGTTTTTTTAGCAATACACAAAACACCATTTGTTGAAATTCCTGATTTGGAGCAGTTTTGAAATGGTGCATCCTCTCCTATAAACAGAATTGTTCCTGGGATGGGAGCTGCAATGGAAGGCATGCCAAGATACACAGCTGAGCTACAATGCCGCTTAAGTAAATTTGGGAACATGCAAAGCTTAATATAGAAATTCCCTTTATGGCAGATAACGCCGTGGAAGTTTAGTACTTCTAAAAATGGTCACTATTGTCCAAAGAGAGAAATCCAAATGGACATGGACAGGGCAACCCTAGCTCTCCATTCAAAATAAATCCATTTATCAAGGGTGTTTTTCAAAGAGAATTTCTATTCCCTTACATCTTAGAATCATAAAATACTCCTTCTGATCTAAGATTCTAATAGAATCTTCTACAGCCTTTCAAAGAAACACCAAAGAGATGAAGAGAAGAATAATTTTGGAGGCTCTTTTTTTTTAATGCCCCCTTTTAGACCGACAACAGTGACTGGAGGAATCACAGGAGAGTTCTGTAAAACCAGAATGGGAGCTGCTGCTCTGGAGTAAAGGACTACTTAAAATGGAAGGCCTGGGAAAAAAAAAAAGTCATTTCTGTGATCTCAGGCAGCATAAATTATAGAGAGAAGACATTTGATGAGTTCTATGCTAAGGATTAATTTGCCATTTAAAAATGCAGGGAACAGATGGATCTCTTGGCTAGGACTATATTTGGGAATTACTTCATTTTGCTGCCCACATGCAAATAAAAATACAACTAAAAGTAGAACTTTCTGTGAGCTTTCACATGGGTAGAAAACACTGAAGTAATGAAAATAAAACCTAAAAGAAAATGTCTGTAAATGTCTGAAACAGGTAAAGTGCCACAGCGCCTACTGTGGATCTGCAGTAGGCTGGGGGAGAGAATGTTATTTTACTTTGTTGAACAGCTATGGAGTGTAATGCCAGGCTTAAAGAGCAAATTTGAGAGAAAAACAACTCCAAAACCAACCCAGCAAAACCCATATCATATGACAGTGTTCGCCACTTCAGAGTAACTTCTGAGAAAGCACCTTGCTGTAACTGAATTCCATGGAATTTGTTAGGATTTAGCGATTACATCTCCACAAATGGTCAGAAGTCCAGGGATTCTCTTTGCCAAAAGCCTGGGCCAGCTCCATCACGCTTACCAGGGATGCCAAAGCACGGGTGAGAACTTAATTTGCGAGAAAAATGTGTAAGTAGGGTAAAATCCAGAAGAAAATGCCTTACACCTCCCTGGACCGAGCACAGCCCTGGCCTCCACCCCGCATGGCAGTGGCTGGGGAAGGAGGAGCAGTGCAAGGCAATCCTGCTGGCACAGCGAGAGGACTGGATGGAAGAAAAGTCCTCTGAGGAATTCCCACAGGCAAAGCCTGTGAGCTTCCCTTATGGGAGCCAGTGCTTTCAAACCCCCAAACCATGGCAGCCACACGTACAGGGTAATTAAGCACCTTCCTTTTTTCCATGTGATTTCTCTAAGTTTGAGATAACCTGCATATTAAAAAGCAAACCCAACACCAACTCCTGAGACAGCTGTTAGATATCATCTCTGTTTCTCCTCTAGCAACACAATGAGCCTTTCTCCTCCCTCTCTCCATCTCAGAAACAAACAAACAAACTGAAAATTTCACCCAGCAAAGCCCAGACCGGCACAGGACGTCCTCGGTGTATTCCCAGACTCCAGAACCGGGGTAAGCACAGCTCCGAGTGCGTTTAGAAAACGAAGAGGAACATAAAATCTGTACTAACCCGACAGCCTTCTGTCTGTGACTATTCATCCTTCACAATCCAACAGGACACACCAGCCAGTAAACAAACATGGAAGGGAGGGACCAACTTCAAAGCAAGTGTGTAAATCTTACATAATTTGAGGGTTTGAGATCTTGCAGCAACCTCTTACCCAACGAGGTGTCAGATGATCCAAGGAGGTCAGACCTGTAGCAGCCACGGTAAGTAGGACACTCTGCATCTCACTCTGCCCAGCCCGGCACCGTCTGTCCACAGGGACCTGGGGCTGGGCATTCTTGGGAATTCACTTTCAGGAGGAGAACAGTGCCTTTCTTTCATGTGTTATCATGCCAGAAAAGCTCTCTGCTCTCAAATGGATGCAAGATAATAAATACATGAATACCCTTAGGGCCAGGATCTGCTGGAGATGCGTCTCAATTATTTTTGATTTCTAAACTGTTTTATGAGGTTCTGTTTTTGCCCAGGTATAAAACTGATGATTTCTGGACATCTGCAGAGAACACCCCACAACCATGGAAGAAATGCAGATACAGGTCTGAAAACCACTTCCCTCTCGCAGAAAGGATTCTCTAAGAGGTACTTTTCCTGCCATCCTGGATTTCCAAGTGTCTTCTAGCCAAAACCATTGCTTTGAGCTAAATAAAGCAACTGAGCACTGAAGCCCAGACATTTCTCAAAGAGAAGGAATTAAAAGGCTCCATGTCTCGCTTCTCCAGACAGCAGAGTGCACTCACAGCTGGAAGGACCAGGAAACAAAGGAACAGGTCCCCTACCTTTGTTATGGGCCACTTGCAAGGAGCGATCACAGAGAAGTCCTGTTTCTTAATGACAAAGATATTTTTGTTCTTACATTAGGCACTTAATGAATAATCATGCAAAGACTTTATTCACACGGCATCTACCCAGCGCACGTCTCCCTGCTCCTCCTTTTGGAAACTCAGCTTCCCTTCAAGATTTAAACAAAATTTGGACCACATCCCAACACATATAAATTTTTTCTCCTCTACAGAACACATCGAAGCCCTCACCTCTCTGCCGAGCCTGAGATTTTCCACTCAAGAGCCACGCTGCCTTCTCCTCTCCGAGCAGCATTAGGAGCTGACCGCAAGGATCTGCACTGGGATCCCTAATCTGGTGCTAAGAAGCTTTTGCACTTAAACCCTTGATGCCATCATTAGTGGTTTCGGCACTCGCGACGTCACAGCCAGACTGCGCTCGGTGCCGGGACGATGAGGGCAAAGCTAAGCGCATCAGGTACACAGTTAATTCAATGGGCAAAGATTAGGGGATGATACTATTTTTTATTTTTTCCCCAATAAGGTTTATTTACTATTAATTCCCATCCTTGTGACTGTATTTAGGTACAACATGTTCCAGCTGAGATTGTTTGTAAAGTTAACGTCCAAGTCGCATCGCTACTCCTCGAGGAGACCTGTTCTCCCAGCCCTCAGGTTTTACAGGGAAGGTTCTCCTTCTGCACCCATGCCTCAAACATCCTCTTTGGGAAACAAAAAAACCAAAACAAAACCAACAAATCACTGTATTTGCAAGTTTGAAGGGACGTGGTATCTAGGCTTTAATTGGAACACGTATGGCTGAGCCCAGGCAGTGGCTGGATTTTTCCTTTGATCACTGTAATGACTGGTATTTTTCAAGAAGCGTTCAATACAGCCTTCCTCTTCTGCTATTCACCTCTCCATGTGAATATTCATCAGAAATTATTAAACTGCCCTTTATTCCAAAGGTCTGTGCGACGGGGATGCTCTCCCCCAGCTCTGGTGCCTGTGCCTCCACCTGAGCTGTGTGACTCCACCACCACTGCAGACAGGCACTTCCAGACTGCAATCCTCTAATCTATTTTAGCCGTGATTCACATCCGAGCTGTGTGCCTCCCAAAGAAAGGCGAATCTGGACTGCTCGTGCAGAGGGAGGCAGCCACCACAGCCCACGGCACCACACGTTTCCCTGTTTGCCTTGGCTTTCTCGGGGCTGCTTTCCCCTTGCTCTCCCAGCGTGCAGCAGGAAAGGAGCAGAACACATTTCTCTTCCTGCCTCCAGGATCCCTCAGACTAAGCCTGGTTTCTGAGCAGTAACACGGGCAGCTTCAACTTCCCTGACCTCAGCTAATTCTTTCCTTCCCTCAGCCTACTCAAGATGATTAAGCAAAATACTTGGAAGGAAATCAAAGCCTTAAAAATGCAATTAGAAGTGACCATTTTGTTAATACGCACACGCACAACCCCAAAGTCAAACCCAATCCAGCAGCACCTGACCTTTGGGAAAACAGCAATTTTTAGCAGCTCCCATGGACTTAACAGCCCAAAGTCTCCCACAATGCTGGTGGGAGCAGTGCTGTCCACATAGCTCAGGTTTTTCCCACTATTCCTAAAAAAGGAGGCTAAGAAGATATGAAATTGCGAATTCTCACACCACACTCTGGCTTCTGCAGACCTACAGCTGACCAGGGGTGACTTAAAAATATCATTTTTAACACACATCCTTCCACACACCCAGATCTTTCTCCCCCAGCTGAGGAAAAAGCAAGTTCATCAGAAAGTCTAGAATAAGCTGCCTCAAATCCTCATATTCTCCAGCAGAGACTCTGATCTCATTGCAAGAAACCTTTAAAGCATTGAAATAATAATAATCTCTTTAACAACAATAAAGTCGTTTGAAATCATCAAAATAGTTATCATAGTAATAAAACAGAAATATTTTTCTAGGGCAATTTCCACCTCACCCATCCACAACATGACATATTTTTATGACTCCTTTCCTGAAATTAACTTGAAAAAAGAGGTTTTTTTCTTCTGCCTGTAAAGAATCAAATGCACTCTGAGAAAGCAGCAGTTGAGCTTCTGGGCCCTGACACAGAAACAAAGGCTGACAGCCCAGATTTAGATAAACACCTACTTCTGCACATTTAGGAAGAGGCTTAATTGCTTTGTCACTCAGAGCCAGCAATTACCAACTATTACTGCGAGTGCAGCAGTGGTGGGGGGTATTAATTGCAGCCAAATGTCCACTCTTTTTGGGCAGCTCATGCCAAGAAAATTAAATACTAAATAAAAAATAAATTTAAACCCCTCTTCGTTAAAACGTTTTAAAGTATTTTATAGTCTATTTAGATGTAAGCGGTGGGGGTGGGGGTGGGTTCTCCCAGGGGGGCCAACAAAGATAGAATTTCTATTTAATTTTGAAATTGTGTCAAATCACGGCAGAGGTGGTATTAGGATGTTGGGGCAGGCTCCAAAATCGCCCTTTTGGGGGATTTTTGGGGCTGATTCCTCCAGCGAGGAAACCAGTCCTTAACTTCTAGAGCGAGCAGAGCATTTAAGGTTTAAAACAAATAAATAAACAACTTAAAATAGGTTGAGAGGGAAAGAGGGTGGTTCTCCCCCCTCAGAGCGGCTCTGACACAGCGGCTGCTACTTCATTTTTCTGCGCTGTGTGAGGGGGAAACCTTCACGCAGCAGCGAGAGCTGCTCCAGTGCTAAGGTGGGGGAGGGATTCTATATATTTTTTTTTATTTAAAAGGCTTTTTTTTTGTGGCAATGGCGGTGTTTTTCCGCGGGGCTCGGGCGGCCCCGCCCCGGGGGCGGCGCGGCAGCCCCGGCCGGCTCCCGCCGGCTCAGACCGGTTCTCAGCGCAAACAACCGCCCCCAACCCGCCGGGGCACTGCGGCGGCGAACCCCCGCTTTTCCTGCAGAAACACCCGCTTTTCCTGCAGAAACATCCGCTTTTTCCCCACAAAACACCCGCTTCTCCCTCAGAAACACCCCCTCTTCCCTCAGAAACACTCGCTCTCCCCGCCCCCCGAAACAACCGGGTGAGGCGATTCCGCGGCCGAGCCGCCATTACAGCGGCGGGCGCGCTCCGCCGGCTGTGAGGCGAGAGAAAGCGGCGGGGTTTCGGAGCGAGATAAAAATCTTATTATGCAACGCACATTTTTCATAGATTATTGCCGAGTCCAGGGCTGAGGTAATGCGGGCTGTCAGCAGCTGGGGCGAGAGGCTGAGGGACAAGCGGGCTGCGGCCGCTCCCTGCCAAGGGCGCCGAGGCACCATTTCTTCACCATCCGTGAGGAGAACTTTGATATATCACGTTATATTATTTTTTTTCCACAGAAGGATCTATTTATGTGGTTACACATGCACAGGTACGTCTTTTTCGGCATATCTCGAGTATAAAAGTTTGCTTTCTGTATTATAATCTCTCCAAAGCTATCTGAAAACGTTCTGCCTGTGCTCAATCTCAAGAAACCCGATACAGTCCCAAGGGTAAAAAAAGCCACGTTTAAAGGATGGTCTCGGTTATATTTAGCTGAGCAGCAGCACAGGCTGACACGAGCAGAAACACAAGGAAGAACAAAGTGAAAACGCTCGACAGTTGTTAACAAAAACCTGCGACTATCTGAGGTGGATTTTTTTTCTAAATTTTCCTTTCCCTAATTCACATTTTGCTGAGCAGAGCAAACGTTAAAGCAGCATATGGGTTTATGTGAACAAAAGGTACGGATGAGGTGTTTCACCTGACTCTTGACAGGATTTACTGTTGCCTTTGTGCAATGGAAAAGGCCTCCTACTCTAAGAAATTCTTTAATTTTCTTTTATAAATCTTAACCTAATTCTTTTCCCATACAAACACAAGCCTGCTCAACCCTGTCGTTCTACCAGAAGAGATTAAAAAATTTCAGCTCATCTCTACAGTACCAAATGGATGTGGAATTATTTAACCTCGACAAAAGCCATCTCACAGATGCTTCAATAAAGACTAAACAGCTACATTTAACCTCATTGTTCCTGGTTTTTCATCTGTCCTCAGCACAGGCATCTCCAAACCCACTCAAAATCCCAAATCCCAGCTAAATCAGTGATTCATCACTTCTGGCAGCAAACGACACGGGAAGGAGGAGATGAAGACAATGGTAGAGAAAGGTTTGCATTATGTAATGAAACTAAAACTCACTTTTTTCTACTTTCACTTCAGTTGTTGAAACAGGGTAGGAAAGTCCCTGACTAAATAAAATACACAGGAGGTTTCAGGGAGCCTGTTTTTCCCATGATTAAAATTCTCTTGGCAGTATTTTTCATCAGTTTATTTCAATATTAAGACACACACATATTCCATTCCAACGGTAATTCCTTGCTCCAGAAAGAATTTCATCACAGAGAAATCTAAAATTAAAACCAATCTCTAATTACCTTCTGCCTTGCCCACTTGTCACAAGAACTTTAAATACAGCTATCAGAATTACAAAAAAAATTCCCTTTTGAAATATCTGTAAGTGCAACTTCTTCCCATTTCTTGATTTCAGGAAGACTGGAATAACTGTGCTCACATAGATCTTGGTGAATATAAAACCAGTGTTGTATCTAAGCTGAAAATGCTCTTTTAATTTCCCAATATCTATTTCATATTACAAGCTATAGAGAAATATAGTCATCTAAGTAATTATTCATCCAACTCCAGCATCCTGGAGATGAGACAACCAAACAAACCCTCTTAAAAATAAATTAAAGGCGACTACATTACACATTATAGGAAATTATTCATTTAACTGGTAAATCCCCCAGCATCCTCCACATCAGACAACTGAATAAACACTCTTAAAAAATAAATTAAAGGCCAAGGGAAGCCTCAGGTTGCTTATCTGCAGATGGAACACATGGGGTGTTCACGCTTTCACAGCCTGAACATCATCTATAGGAAATCAAACACTTCTGCCTGGGTTTTTGTAAATGAATTCAAACCCCATCCCAACAATTTTTAGGAGCGAAACGCTCCGCTCTCAGCACTGGGTGGTTCAGCACTGCTGCAGCAAAGCTTTAACAATAATCACTAACACATGGAGCAGCAAGAGATGTGTCAGGCCATCTGACGTTACAAAACTGAATCAAAAAACCCAGAAATTATTTTTAGTGCATTAGAGCACCTCAACAAGCAGCCTAGAAAAGAGCTTTTGCTACAAAAGAAAAAACCTAAAAGCAGGGAGGATGTTTCCAGGAGGTTGGGCAGGGCACAAACAAAATCTTGTTTGCTTCCTATGGGATCACCCAGCTTCCATCCAGAGCCAGCTTCTTCCATGACACAGTACAGAAAATATGTTTGCTAATGTATCATTTGTGGTGTGTGTCTGAATCACCAGAATGGAGACAATGAAGCTTCTGGTGGTGGCAAATTATCATTTTCAAGGGCTTTTTTATTCTTTCAAGGTGATAAAAAAATTCCACCAACCCTTTTCCACTATATAGGTGGGGAATGAGCAATCTTACACTAAGAAGACTTCAAAACACAAATTTCTCCTCAAATCCACGCAGGAACCATCCACATCTACCCGCTTCCTCACCTCAGCAGGCAACTTCTGAGAGGCCACAAAACACCCCAAATAAAGCCTGGCTTCAGAGAATACTGGGTATTTTTAATGTTTTCTTTCTGGTTTTAGTTTCTAAATTACTCCTTGCAGCACCATTACCTGCAAAGGCCTCCAAATAGCAATTTAAAGCAAAGTTTAGTGGCGATCCAACACAACAAACTCTGAACCTTGACAAGATAAAGGCTTTTTGGGGTTTTTAGTTTTTAAGCAAGCAGTGTTTCTTCAGTATTGTCAAGGAAAATCAGCGTTAGGTACTTCACACAATTCTTGAAAACCACAAGCAAGGAAACCCAGACTTCTCCTTCGCCACCTTTCTGCTTTTTCACAGCTCCTGAAGGACAGTGCCCAGCACAAAGTTCCCACCAGTGCTGAACACCCAGTGTGTGCCCCAAACATTCCCCAGGGCAGGGAACACAACTCTGCCAGCTGAGACCAACAGGACGAGACTTGAGTGATCAAATTCTTAAATTTCAGAAGAATGCAGTGTCATAAAGACTTTAATAATACCATGGCCCCTCAAAATTGGCCATTTCCACTTTTAAAAAATCTGTAAGAGAAACTCTGGCTTGCTGAAATCCTCAAGACCATGGAAACTGCAGGCAATAATTATTCTCCAGACAAAAGAAACTGGATATATCACACAGCAAGTGGGAGCAACAAACCAGGGAAAAGGGGGTGAGGCAGCTTTCACTCACCAAGAGTGTATGAGGGGCTTAATATTTACATGGCTAAAATTCAACTGTGTTGAAAATTAAACACTTGCACTTTGAAAGACTTCAAGGCCAGGTGGGGTTTTGCTTCCCAAAGTAAAGAGAGGGTTAAATGTTTATTATTATCTAACTGATTGCTAAGAAACATGTAAAACTCTTTTCTGATCCTTCAAAATTAAATATACAATCCACCAGATTCTATTACTTGCTCGACTGAGTTTGATTTTATTGTATTAATAAGAAAAAAATGTTTTATTTCCTCCCAGAGTATCATCTACTTTTCCATTACTACAACTAGAAATTGCCAAGAAAATGAAATGCTCAAGCACAGCAGACGCTGCTTTTCTTCTCATTAAATCTTAAAACTTGGTTCCAGTGGGATCATATTTAGTCCTCTCAAATTCAGAACAGGATTTCATCCTGCCTCGACATCCCAACAATGACATTTTATAAATATTACGAGTTTCTTGGACGCCTTTCTCATTCCACAAGGACCAGAGAAGCACCAGTAGAGATTTTTTCTTCTTCCCCTTCTCGAGATTTTTTTTTTAAACCTTAAATGTAACCAGCCCTCCTTTCAATCTATTTTCTCTAGGATTTTTCTGAGACCTCTGAAGTCTCACAGATTTTTCTGAACTGTAATAAGTGTGAAAAATCTCTGACAAAGGATTGTCTTTATTCAAGAATTAAGGTCTCATTGAGAGAGGTGTTGGAAATAAACAAGTGCATAAAGCAGCCTAAAAGTTGTCTTAAATCTTCACCTGCTCTCCAGCTGAGACAGGACCTGGATTTCTAAATCCAAGAGGAGAAAACAATAATTAAAAGAAGTAAATAAATCCTTGCATGATTCTTTAGACATGAGGGGGTGGGGCAATCAGAAGAGGAGACTGATTTCCTCATCTTCTGTACACTCTCCGTGGGTGTCAGCCCATCTCACCCTTCCAGAAGGTTCAACATTCAAGGTAAGACTTTGTGAGAATAATCCCCTTGGTCTGAGAGTTCTGACAGTGGTAAAATTCCACTCACAGTGATAAACAGAGAATCCTAGAACAGGTTGGAAAGGGACCTTGAAGTTCACCTAATTCCACCCCCTGCCATGGCAGGGACACCTTCCACTGTCCCAGGTTGCTCCAAGCCCTGTCCAGCCTGGCCTTGGGCACCTCCAGGGATCCAGGGGCAGCCACAGCTGCTCTGGGCACCCTGTGCCAGGGCCTGCCCACCCTCACAGCCAATTTATTCCTAATATCTACTCAGTTACCCATTCCAAGTAGGGAGAAGGATCTCTGTGCACCCTCACCCACATCCAGGGCTCTCCACATTAGAGATTAGTAAAGCAGTGACCTTATTTCAAAGGGAAGGCAGATTTCCTCCACTTTCCTACAAATGCCAAGTGGCTTCAGCTCTTGAGAGCAGCCCGTGGAGCTGAGCAGGGGCTTTCCCAGCAGCTGGAAATGGCTGGATCTGGGGTTTCTTTGCATTTTAGGTGTGTGGAGGAACATTCAGGGAGACAGTGCCAGCCCAAGGAGATCCTTTGGTTCAAACAGGGAACGAGCAGGGTGAGGAGCCAGCACCCTGGAAGGGAACTGGGCTGGTTCCCAGTGACCCCACAGCTCTGCTCAGGGTTGGAGAAGCAGTGTCAGAGCTCCTGGTTCCCAGTCCAGAGACCTGTTTGTGGTTAATGATTCTTTTGAGCTCTCCAGTTGTGGACTTCTCCCCTCAGCAGGGCATCAGTGGGTCGAGTTCTGCAGACACAGTGGGCTTTGCTGTCTCCTGGGGAGTTATACTTACTCTGCCTTTCCTTGCTGTTTTCTTTAACCTAAAATAAGATGTCCCAGACTGGGGAAAGAAAAAAAAGAAAAAAAAAGTGAGCATGTTTTGCTCCCAGTGTCTGGATAAACATATCACTTCCCAACCCTTAAATAGAGAAAATGGGATGAGCTGTGGGGAGCTCATTGAGATGCAGCAGCTTCAGAGGCTGGAGAGAATTGTAGATGTGATGGGGTCTTGTTTCTTTTCTTTTTCCTGCCTGTTTTCCTTCTTTTTCTGCTTGGCCATGCCCCACACTGTAGGGTTTGGGAAATCAGCCCCCATCTGCCTTGCCCTGGCTCCTGCAGTGCTCCTCGTTAGGGGTGTGTGGCTGTAATTAGCACAGCCCCAGCCTGCTCAGAGCTCAGAGCTCCTCCTCGGGGGCAGCTGCTGCCTGGAGCCATCTATTTTTTGCCACCACAAAACAGCATTCATGTGCCAGCTTGTCAGTTGTTCTGCCCCCAACAGGGCTCCATCCTCCTCCTCCTCCTCTCTGTCAGTCTGAGAAGGTTGGGTTTGCCTCAGAGGAGAGGCAATGATCTGTTTCAGCCTTTTGACAGTGGAGGAGTTGGTAGTTTTTTTGCTTGGATGGGCTCTTTGTCCACCTCAGACCACCTCTGCCGAGATTAAATGAAATGTTTAAATGCTATCAAGTGCAGACTGGGCTGGAATTACATCCTCCAGCAGCTGCAGACAGGGCTGGCTGATTAGCCTCTCACATTTTGTGTCCATTTCAGAATCAAAGATCTCTCACAGGCCCTTTCAGAAACATCCAGAGGATGAGCTTGGAGGGGATGAGCATCCATCAGCCCTCAAAGGTGTGCCAGGCAGACAAGACCTCGTGGCTCATCTCGGTATCCCAAAAAAGACCAGGAAGAGGAACCTGCACCATGCTCTGCACCCTGGACCCTCCTGAGCATCACCAGCCCTTTCCCCTGGTTTTGGGGAGTGCTAGCAAAAGTAAATTTTACTTAAACAGGAGAACATTCCTTCATTCTCTCACCTCCAAAAATGATCACAGAATCATTTAGGTTGGAAAAGACCTTTAAGATCATTGGGTCCAATTGTTACCACAGCACTGCCAAGGCCACCACTGACCCAATGTCCCCAAGTGCCACATCCACACAGCTTTCAAATCCCTCCAGGAATGGGGGCTCCATCCCTGCCCTGGGTGCTGTGCCAATGCCTGCCCACCCTTTCTGTGAAGAATTCTTTCCTAATATCCAACTTAAACCTCCCCTGCTGCAACCTGAGGCCGTTTCCTCTCATCCTGTCACTTGTTCCCTGGGAAATGGGTCTGTCTCCTCTGCTGTAATGGCAACAGCTGTTGTCCCACATAACCAAAACCCTCATTTTCTACCACAGGATCTGAGCTCAAAGTTGCCAGTGCTCAGCAGCCAGACCAGCCCACTACCCCATTTCCTTTCCAACCTTGCTGCTGCCATCAGAGATTCCCATTAAGGAGTCACAGATCCACCTCCACAAGTGACACAGAGGCAGATCAAGAGGAAGCTCTCCTCTGTGCATCAGCATTCAGCCCTCAAATCAGCCCTGCAATGTCTCTCTGCTCTTTCTGTGTGACTTCCTTTCGGTTGCCTTCATGTATTTTTTCAGACTAATCCTCTTTAAACCCAGTCTTCTGAAAATAACCTTGCCTCTGGACAGAGAGCCCATCATGAGCCTGACTTGTCCCCTCAGGAGGTCATTCCAGCCAGAATGGGGGACCTCTGGCTGCTCTTCCTCCTCCAGGCTTCTCTCTGACCCCAAGCCAATCTCCTGGAGATGCTGCAGGAGAAGAGCACATCCAGCCCTTTGAGACTCCCAGGAAGGAGATGTCACCAGAGGCTGGCAGCCTGAGACAGCCTGGTTGATGTTCCAGAGATGTTCCAGCTCAGAGATGTTCCAGCTCAGAGATGTTCCTGCTGCTGATGGGAAATGACCCATGGAGTGAGGGAATCATTGGCAGGGGACGGAGCTCAACAGGAACAAGGTGAGTCAGCACCAGAATGGGGAGTGACAGCAGTGAGGAGAGGCAGGGAGAGAGGGATGGTGGGTGGGGAGACACAAGCAGCTGATCCTGGAACACCTCTGGAGCTGGGAATGGCTGCAGGGATACAGGGGCTGCTCATGGAGCAGGGAATGGCTGCAGGGATGCAGGAGCTGCTCATGGAGCAGGGAATGGCTGCAGGGGCTGCTCATGGAGCAGGGAATGGCTGCAGGAGCTGCTCATGGAGCAGGGAATGGCTGCAGGGATGCAGGGGCTGCTCATGGAGCAGGGAATGGCTGCAGGAGCTGCTCAGGGAGCGGGG
>JAWWEY010000075.1:1936917-1960203 GCA_035582745.1 Loriotus luctuosus
AGGGGCAGCCACAGCTGCTCTGGGCACCCTGTGCCAGGGCCTGCCCACCCTCACAGGGAGGAATTCCTTCCCCATATCCCAGCTAACTCTGCCATCTGGCAGTGGGAAGCCGTTCCCCCTTATCCTGTCACGCCAGGCGTTTGTAAAATCGAACACTCTACTGATACACTTATTTACTTAATGAATATTTTCAGTTTTAGAAAAGATCTGATATGCAAAGGAAACGCTGCCAACTCTGCAAACCCTCCTGAAGAGCAGAGCTCTTCGCCAAAGAGCATAAAATATTTATGGGTGTAACCGTAGCTTTGTGGCTTCCACTCTTAGGGTGAATTCACTCTTAAAAAGCCAAATATCAGAGAGGCACTTCAACATTAATTTTAAAATTATTAAAAGAAATCAGTGATTTTCTAACACCTTTTCTCCCCCACAGGTATTCTGTAAAGCCATGCAAATACAGAGCTATTGCAGAACCAAGGAAACGCATCCCCAAGAATTGCAAACTTGGATTCTTTTCTTTTAATTCTTCCAAGTCTACAAATTTTGCTGTGAGGCAGCAGGGCGAGAAATGGGAGGGCAACAAATCAACCTTGTGAATGTCAGCAGTGTCAGTGAACAAGAAGAAACAGAACAATACCACTCATCATTTCCCAAAGTAAAAAGTAGCTGACCTTAAAATTTGCTTTTTCTCTCACTGAAGCAAATAAAAGTGACCCCATTCTCCAGACACACAGGCAGCGAGGTGTTGTGTCTGTACATCCCTGTTATGCACGGCCACCATCTTACAGATGCACCATCGATCCACCATGCCTGCATTTTTTTCCCTCAAATGATATATAAAACAACTATTTAACCAGTACAAGAGAATGTCATTATCTTCTACATCTGCTTGAAATCATTGTTGTGTTTCTATTTCCATTACCTCTTGCTCGCAACAATGGGATTTTGAAAGCTTTTTCAGAATCTGGCACAGAAATGTGTCACTGTTTTGGTTCTTGGATCCATGGATCCACCATGGAAAACAACGAACAGCACCAGCATTCCCCTTGGAACCCTCGGTGCCAACTGAGCCTTTTGACATTTCACTGCATTTCACTTCTACCTCAGCGACCAAAGCTTCGCCACGGAACAACTCCTCATGCTCACATCTCAGCAGAGGACCCACACAGCCCACGGCACAGAGACCTACCTGTCACTGCTGGTACTGCTGCTGCTGCTGAGGGAGTCGCTGCTGGAGGATCTGCTCCGGGAGCCGCTGCCGCTGGGGGAGCGGGCGGGCCGGGCGGCCTGGCTGGCCAGGCGCTGCGGGGACTGCGTCCTGGACTGCGACGAGTGCGGCGAGCGGCTCCGGCTGTGCTGGTAGTTCCGCTCCGGCCTTCTGCCTCGTACCTCCCGTGTAATGTCATCCCTGTAGATATCCCTGTGTACCACACTGGGCAATGTAAACTGCTCCCGGGCCCTAGGTTCGTATCGGGGGTCGTGAGCGTCAAAGCGGTTTGGACTTCGGCTCCGAGAAGTGTAATAGAGCCCGTGTTGTAAGGTCCGCTCCCGAGGGTCTCTATAGTAATCCTGATCGTAATGTCTCGTCCGATCAAATCCGCCCGTCCCCCGCTCATGGTGTCCATAGGCACTATGTTCATAAGCACGCTCCCTGTTATCTGAAGCCCTGCATTTGGGAAGGGGGAAAAATATCGCATCAGAAAGGGGCAGGCACGACCAAAAGCAAATCATGCAAACATTCATGGCAGCACTCGACTTATTGTTGCGACTGCTTCTCCACTAACCAGCAATAACCTATCAAGCGAACAATGACAAACTTCAAAACATTTTACTTTACTCCAAAGTTATGTTTGTATACAATCAAGCTGAGCAATCATTTTGGTTTAATCACAATATGGGGCTTTCATGACCAGCAACTTGCCTGCACAGGAAAAAAAATTCTGCTTTCCCATGCAGAATCCTCATTTCAATTGTTCTTTTTCTTTTAAATTCTGTAAACAAGAAAAACTTCATGGCTGTGGACATCATCATTAACTTCTTCTTTTTCTCTCCATTTTTGCTTAAGAGCTTCAAAAATTTTTTTTCAAAATTTGGTAATTACTGGAGCTCTTGTAATTATCCTTCTGCAAAAATGGCATCACAAATTGGGCTGTAGCCATGAAAGCCTCCATGCAAAGCACGACCCATAGGTAAGAAGCTGCTTTCAAAAGGGGTGGCATAACCCATAGAGATTTCCCAGAAAATTAGGGGGTTTCTTGTTGCTGCTCTAAAATATTTTACCCTCTTAGAGGGAATTTTTGCTTTGACCAGATTGCTACAATCATTCATTGTAAAAGTTATGAATTCTAAAGAAACATCTCCATTACTAATGCTGGAACTGCAAGGATGCAGGTCCCCAGAACATCCTAAGACCCTACACATGGACTGGGAATCCAATTTTTAGGCAGTGTTTTTGTTTGGACTGTTGCAATCACAGAATTTCTATCTGCACAAGCTGCTGCTTTCCAGCAGCTACAGTCCAGTTCATTTCAGCGTTTTGAACATTTTAAATTGAGAAAGGCTCGCTGGTGTTCTGAGTTAGTGTGATCTCTCTCAAATAAAGAGATTGACAGATAAAGGAACACTACAAATAGTTGAGTATTCCAATTTAGACAAGTACCAGGATGGTACATCTTAGTTACATCTACAAAATGGAAGATCCAGAATGGTTACTTTGAACATTTAAAAAATACTTCTAAAATTCTAAATATGTCAGCGTAGCCAAAATGAATTTAAAAATTAATTATCCATCTTACAAAGGACATTCGAACCTTTTTTTTCAGCCTTCTCTCTCAGATTCTTCCTTTAGAATCTGTTATGAGTCACTTCAGTCTCCTGAATCCTGATAACCCAATTCTGCCTTGTGCCTCCTCCTCCTCTCCTGCATCACAGCTCTAGTTCAAATGGCAGAAATATTTCATGGATCTTTTATAAACTGAAAATGGGATTTGAATCTTTTTTCGATTAGCATCTCAGGAAGTTCCTTCCATTCCTTCTCCAATGAATCACTAGATCCTTAATCTTCTCAATATATTCACTCTCTGTTGTTAAATTGTAACTCATATCAAGCTTTCTATAGGGCTCCCTCACATCTTGCCTGCATTTTTTTCTCTCAAATGATATATAAAAAACTATTTAACCAGTGCAAGAGAATGTCATTATCTGCTACATCTGCTTGAAATTCATTGTTGCGTTTCTATTTCCATTACCTCTTGCTCGCAACAATGGAATTTTGAAAGCTTTTTCAGAATCTGGCACAGAAATGTGTCTCTGTTTTGGTTCTTTTTTCCCCCTTTTGAAGGACCAAGATCAACAATTTTACGAACGATTGCATTTAGCATCCTACAAAGTGTTAATCAGTGAGAGCTGATTTAATGAGGTCAGAGAAAAAGCAGTATTTTCTAGCAGGTTACTGCTACAGAGCTGACAGAAAGAACAAATCCTTATCCATGAGAAGGACACAGAAGACAGACAGAGGAAGCAGAGCTGAACAACTACTGGCTACAGTGCTTTCTTCATTTATCTATTAGTACTAAGTGCTACTGGAGTTAGTGGAAAGAGAGAGGGTTTGACTTGGGTTAGGAGAGGGGCTAATATACACAGGGCAGGACATACCAACCTTTTCCAAGTGTGGAAACACGACCTATATTCCCAATTAAATCTAGGGAGAGAATTGTGAACATAACTTCCCCAATTTTGGCCCCTCTTACAGGGGTAATCCACCTTCTTAATGGGCAAGGGTGTCAAATGATATTTTAGATGAACCAACAAGAAAAAAAAATTCTTAGTGACAAGACACAAAAAAAAAATTCCACTGGACGGAAGTAGTCCCAGACTGAAACCGTAACTCTGAAACCCCCAGACTTCTTTCTTGAGACAGAAGGCACTTAAATAGATCCATAATTTTAATTTCCGGCCCTAAGTCTGAATCAAGCAGCTGGTAGAAGATCCCCCGAGGCCTGAGGGCCCTCACGCTGCTGCCAGCAGGCATCCTCTGGCCGCCTTGGTAACCATCCAGCCCAGTCACTTCTCACTGGTGTATCCACAAACGGGTATTAGCACCACGTCCTTAAAGCTAAAGTATGTTTAATGTGGAGCAGCAGAGCTTTTTAAGAGGCTAGATAGTAATCCACTCCCCATGGCTACTGGCGTCTTGACTGTATAACATCCAATAAATTCAAAGGCAGTAGTTCTTATCCCAGCTTTAAAAAAAATAAACTATAATTTCCAAAATTTAGTAATGTCCGTCATCTCTTTTTGCCAATACCATCAGAAAGAATAATCCCAATAACTTGGAAATGATGTAGATCCAAAATGGAACCATCACAAGCTGCCTTCGGTCTTCTCCATCCAAGCGGTATTTCCATCGCTCAGAGTTGTCGGTAGAATCCAAGGGGCCGCATCATTAAAGTCTACTCTGAATTTTGTGGTGACAATCCAATTAACATACCCGCTGCGTATAGTGAGAACTGAGAGCTAGGCATCAAGCTTTCACCGAATTCTAGGTTCTAGTATTCCGAAGATACTCCACAGAGAACTTCACCACATGTTGTAGAGTAAGATAGCTCCATCTGGCAGCAGGGATACATCCAGCAAGGCCTTAATATTATCCAAGAAATGGGATCGCTACTTCTAGAAAAGAGTAACTCCAATATCGATGCTGGCCAAAGGAAATCTTCCATCTTAAAACCACCTTATTTCAAGTGTAGGTAGATATCCAACCAGCTGCAGGACACATCCTCTATGGATCCACAAGGTACCAGCCACTGGGATAGAAATCACTTCCGTTTCCAACCCAAAATAGGAAACATAGATAATTCCCAAAATTTTAAATCCATCTGGGGGCCCTAGATACGAGTTTGTGTTTCTCACCATATCAAATACAAAATACCTGCCTAGAGAAACCTTGGAACTTACCCATCAAGTCTCCGCTCATAACGTCCTTCCCGTGCATGAAGTGATGGTGGGGGGCCATAAGTGGGTCCCCCACCACCTCCTCTGAACCCAGAAACCTCTCTACTACGAGATGCTATGGAAACTGTATCATCCAATCCCCGCGCAGCACTGGGAATGGTTCCTGGCTCATTATAATCCGTCCGTAGGTCTCTATCTCCCATTTTGTTGACAGAGTTGTGTGCCTTCTGGGCACTTTTGATGTCCACAAAATCCACAAACGCTGCCACTCCGCCTTCCGACCCCCTCTTAGGGAGGATTTTGACACTTTCGACACGTCCATATCTGGAAGAGAAGCAAAGCAGAGCACACACGTTAGTGCTGGTGGGAAGAGACCACGTTTAATAACATTGCCTCCTGCAAAATCAACATCCAACCCTTCACCCTTCCCCTGTGCCAGGAAAATCAATCACTGGGAGACACCAGGAGGGGAAAAGCCATTTGGAGAGAGAAAAAAGCCATTTAAGCTTTCCATGATTACATTTAAACTCCTGTCTGGACGTGTGGGGAGCCTACCATGGGATCACCATTTTTAGAGCAACAGAGCAGCAGCAGCTGAAGAAATAGAAAGGTGTTCACAACCAGAGCACCCTGCACATCGTTAGTCTGACACAATTAAAGAGGCACAATTAAAACAAAACTGTGTCACGAGGAAAAATACAGACAGCCAACTATTTTCTTAGGAGACAAATGACCTTGACACAGCAATTCCACTACTTCGATCTGTATTTAACCCAGAGTCTCCACTGTAATCCTCACTCCTGATCCCAAACCCGTTTCCTTCCACACCTGGCAAGACACGTGGACCCCCAGACCTGGGTGCTGCTGGGGTTCAGCCTCCCAGCCCCACTGCAGCCCCAGCTGCCCAACAGGAGCTGAGAAATGCCGGAGGGAATGTGACACCACCCTACGTAATGTATGTTAAGTAACTGCAACACTGGCACTTATGGATGAGTAAATGTCTATGCAAAATAAAAATAAACCCAAACATGTTTGTGTACACAAGGAAACAAGATGTAAAAACATATTTAAATAACTTGCATCCACTCACAGTAGAAAGGACAAGCTGGGCGGGATGAGCACAGTGACATTTTAACAGCCAACAACTGCAGGGTTTGGGTGCTCAGTTCTCTCTGCCAAAAGATTCTGAGCAAACCAGGGAAAAGCTTTGAACTGCAGCTGGTAATCCAGGACAAGAGAAGGCAGAAAGTGTATTTCTGAATGTGCCGACAGAGAGGAAAGGGACACACAAATAAAAAACCTAATCAGGAAGTATTTGTAAACTCCATGAAGAATTATTGTGAAAAAATTTCTATGCACAAAGGCAGCACAAGGCCAGGCAGATGTAAACAGACCTTACACAGGCAAAACTGTTCTCAGCCACACACACAGGGAGAAGGGAATACAACCACCAGGCTGAGGCACACACACTGTCAGATCCCCGAGCTGCCTCGGTTTCATGCCTGGCTTTTCCTACACCTTACAATTTCATCATTGTTGTTGGATGACTAATCCTTAAATACGATCTGAAAACCTGCCTCGCTGAGTGCTGCCTTCTCATTCCAGCCTGACCTACTACACTTATATATAACCTGGTTTGGATTTAGAGCCCTTTTTTCCCTGGTTTATACTCCACTGAACATGGCTGTGCGCACAAACAAGAGCATCTTCCAAGAAAAAAAGAAAATAAAATAAATGCCTTGGGCATAAAGAGACACAGTCACACGCAAGACACGTTCCTGCCTCTCAGCTGTCCAGGGCTGAGCTTGTCACCTCTGTGCCCCTGGGTACAGCACAGGGATGTTAATTCTTGGGAGTTTCCTAATCTGTAATACTCTGGTTATTTTTTATTGTTTCTTTGTATTTTATTTAATTAAAAGCTTCAAATAATGGCAAATGGAACTGCAGGAGAGCTGCTTCTCAAAGCATGCTCTCTTTGGAAGCTGGATTTGGTTATCTTGCCTTGCAAGTAAGATTTAGAAAGCCCAGAAGAGTAGAGGAGATGGTTAATAAAATCTGTGTGAGGAAAAAAAATGGCCTAATTGGATGTGGCATATGTAGAGAGAGCAGGAGAAGGAACAGGAAAGGAAGGAGAGGGAAGGAAAACAGGAAAAAGCCTATTTGAGAAAACGTTCGTGCCATGAATGAATGTGACAAAAAATATGGAAAGTAATTAGGAGTCCTAGTTAGGATCACCCTTTAACATATTTCAGTGCCAGTTCTCTGCAAACAAAGATGGACTCCAATCCTCACACTTAAACCATGTAGCTCCCAAACTGACTGGTTAGAACACACGCTTTCCTTTTGCTCACTGTGTTTACACATTCAGTTTCTGGCAACCTGAGCCCATACTTGCCTTCAGTCTTCAGGGGGGAACAGAATTAAGATACCGTTGATAATGGTATCAATATCCCTAAAATCCTAGCTGTCCTTTGACTGCAGCCACCATGGCCCACCTCACATGAAGCACTGCCTGCCAGTGACATCAGAGCTGGGCTCTGAACGACTGCTCGCTCCCCACCTTGACAATTACTGCCTAATTCTGAAATCCTAACACGTACATGTTATTATACATACACAGTCAGAACTGTCATTCTTTTGCTGTAGAAGATGCAGAATGTGTTTAAAATGTTCAAATATCTGAGCTCACGCTGCCCAGAAAGCAGACAGGATACAAAACACCAGTGTAATAAGGTCCCCATCTACCACAAAACCCGCCTAGCAAAGCTGTGACTCTTCCCAATATGAATTTTTATATTGGAAGAAGTGTACTCAGCTATTAATTATTTTTTCCTAAATAAGAAATGTATGGGGGAGGTTACTACTGTATTGCACTGCAGCCATGGTGGTAAATCACTCCACTCCGAGACGGCGCCTGTTAATCCCCCGTTATCCAGATACATAAATATACGCTGTGCCTTGGTGTCCTGCCCCGTACCCTTGACAGGCCCTGAGGATAATCTGTGGCAATCGCCTTTGCTGAAAGCGAGGGAGGCAGGCAGGAGGAGGAGAAAGGGAGCAGAAGCGGGGGATGAAAGAAATTCGAGGAGGAGAGAGCCCTGGGTATTGCAGGGGAGCTGCTGGAAGAGGAAGGTTTGCCTCAGTCCTGTGACTGCAGACATCCTTCGGTCCCCACCGCCAGGATCAATGTGCCGAGCGATCCGGCCCGGCCGCACCCATTGGCGCCTCTCCGAGCTGCTCCTGTCTTGGCAGATGCTGCCGGGAGGAGACCAGGGGGAGAGGAGGGAGATCTGCAGTGCTGCATCACCACACGGCTTCACTGCAGCACAGAAACGTTACAAGGAAAAAACCACGACACTTTCTGAAGGGCCGGGGGAGGAGAGGCGGCGAGAGCACTGCGCTTCCTTATGCCGAAGCAAGGCAAGATGGAGGTGAACGTGCTCCGAGGAGCAACCTTTGTCCAGGCAGAGGGCTGGGAAGAGGGGACAAAAGGCCAGGGGAGGCATGGCCACGACCTTTGGTAGAGCTGGCACAACAGCTCCTCTCAACCTTCGCCTCATATCGCTACACCTGTGCGTCAGCCCTTCCCAAGGCTGCGTTTTGCAATTGCTGCCAGTCCAACAGAAACAAAGAGGTGCCTTCGCTCGGCTCCTACTCGGCAGACTCGAATGAAAACAAGGCCTTTTAGTGCCTCTTCCCATCCACAACTCCTGCGGATTAATCATTAGCTCCACATCGTAAAGAAGCGGCCGGGCCGTGTTTTCAGCGGAGTTTACAGTTCAACCTGAAGCGGAGGAGACAAGGACGTGGGGAGCTGTTATGTCACCAAGCCCCTCCACCAGCACAGCACGACTGAAGCACCCGGCTGCAAACACACATCGAGCAGCCCTTGCAGAAAAAAGTTGCCCAATAATCACTGCTCGAACAAAGCCACACTAATCCAGCTTTTCAGACAAAGAAAAGGAATTCATAATTTAAGCATTATCGGTTTATTCACTGTAGATCAAAGCACCTCTATATTCAAGCAGCTGAAATGTCTCTGGGCTCTTGGCACAGCTGCTCAGCATGCTTCCCTCGCTCTGCAGCCCTTCCTCCTCCTCAGCTCTTCCTCCCAAACCAGGAGACAGCACAGCCAGGCTGGGAGGCGCAGCCTCTGCCAATGCAGGGCCGGGCTGATTCCTCCTCCCCAGGAGCGACGTGTCACTCAGGCACAGCCAAAGTCATCCCACACCCTACAGCCTTCCCTACCCCGGGGATTGGCACCTCGGCTTTCCAGCTCTAATAAACCATTTCAGCTCGGCTGCTCTCTCTGAACACTCTTCCTGCACGGTCCCTGCTGCTCCATGCAGAAGCATTCTAAACAAAGCACGGGCTACGAGAATGCCAGCCAGTAATTGTGTAGTGAGCAAACCTTACTGTTTAGTTGCAATATTCTATAAACTGATTAGGATCTTTATAGGAAGATCTGTACATGATAAGAAGAGGGGGGTTGAAGTGAGGGAAATTTGTTTTTAATACAAACCAAATTCCACCTTAAATCACAGTATCCTCCTATTTCTCTTGCTGTGCTTCCCACAGGTTTGTGAAGACCTTTCATATCCAACCATCTTCATCATTGCAGAATTCTGCAGGTCAGCTACATTCCAGCCAAAGAAACTTCACTGCATTTTCATTTAGAAGCTGGTGCTGTGCTCCATTTTACATACTACTAAATGTAAGAGACACTCCAGGACCCAAAATAACACAGGAGCTTTTTCTGTGTGTTTCTGCACCACCCATTATAAGTATGATTTGACAAGCTGCTCCGATACAGCAGAACATCCCAGTATTTTGTATTCACTCAGGTTCCCTTTGACTGCAGTCAGGTATCTTTAGCCATCTGAAAAGCTCGGCTGATTTTGCTGTGCCACACTCAAACTCCTTCCTCCCCTGTGATTATATAACCCCAGCAAGCCCCAGCCTGCATTATTCAGTAAAACGCTCGCACAGCTTGAAGCTTTCCTTGGCCAATCACATTCCTCTGGTTTTGTTGTTATTTCATAACAAAATAATGTGTCCTGAAATAATACTTCACCAGATGTTTGTGCCTCTTCTCCTTACTCCTGACACCAAATCAGTCCAAATACCCCACGCTAGAGGGGTACAAAGCAGGTATGCTCTACATACAGGGAAATCCAGAATGTGCAGCTACTAAACCACCATAAAGCAAAATGCCATCACCCTCCATGGGGGTTTTTAGGATGTCTGTTTAGTCCATGAACATCAGTTCTAGGGTCTTCTGCTATCATGGACACTCATTTCGCAGCCTGAGAGACTTGGCCCACCACAACAGCACGTGCAGCCACTTCCCAGCCACAGAATGCACAAAATAACACAGCAAACAGCAGCACCAACCACACTGGGATCTTACCAGCAGCAGGACACCGAGCCACAGGGACAGCTATCCTGCAGAAATCCTGTCTGGAGTTGAGCACCAGCCTCCAGTACCACCAGCTCCCAGCAGGAATCGCACAGTGAGCGTCTCCCGCCCGCACCGCTCACAAAAGGTGTTTAATATTCACCACTGAGAGAGTTCCTGAGCCAGCAACACAAAGGGAACTTGTGTCTCTACACGGGCGTTTGCAAAGATTACGGCACTACAACTGATCTCAACGAGGGCAGTGATACAATAAATGAAATACGCAGCAGTTCCAACACACTCATCCTAAGGAAATGACATTCCCCCATCTTCCAAGCTTCATATGCATTATAGCCACCTGCTTTATTGCTATAAAATTTATATATACACTTATAATTTTTTTCAGAAAGGCAATTTCATATGTAGAGCGATATAAGATGGTATTTCACCATCTTCAGACTTGAGCAGCACATGTCTTTGGAATTAAACCGTGCCTCAAGTAATGCAGAGCATTACTCAAAATCTGACAGTATCATCACATGCCTAGCATGGAAGGAGACTTAAGGACTGAGAGACACAGAAAAATCAAGACATTTAAACAAAAACTACTCAAAATTGCACTGACTGTTTCATAAATACTAATGTAACTAATGTGCAGCAGACACCAAAATCAGGGACAGACCATTGAGAAGAGTGTGCACAGGGCTGGGATGAAAATCATTCCAATTCATTGAGATAGATCTTGATAGAAACAAGCAGAATTCCACCATCCTGGAAAACTACACTTAAAATTAAGTCAAACAAATGTGGGGAACTGTCACCTGTTGAGCTACAATAATTTCACTTGGTAGGACTGCCTGGGCCAGCAGCTGCACTCAGGGCAGACCAGGAGCAGTATTTACTATGGACAACTCGATACCAAGTCCTGGTTGGCTCCCTCACCAATTGTGTCCTTCACACACTCCACAAACCTCCCAGACTGTTTCCTCTCTGCTGCGTTTCCAGCAGACATGTGGTAGGTTTAAGTCCCCTATGAGAACAAGAGTGATCATGAGACTTCTCCCAGATGCTTAGAGAATATTTCATCTGTCTCTTCAGATGAAACTGGTCTCCTGGCTGGGTGGTTTAGAACAGACTCCCATTGGGATATCTGCCTTGTTAGCCTTCCCACCATTCTTTCCCATAAACACTGAACCCTGTCACCACTATCATTAACCTCTAGACAATCCAAACACTTCCTAACACACAGGGCTACCCCACCACCTCTCCTTCCTTGCCAATTCCTTTTGAAGAAATCATAGCCATTCACTCCAGTAGTGTCAGCCATCCCCACCATAATTCCATAATGGCAACTCATACCATCATCTCCTGCTGTGCAATGGTTTCCAGCTCCTCCTGTTTCTCACCCATGCTGGGGGCACTGGTGCAGATCAATTGCTGTGTCTATAAAGATAAAACACAGCAAGTGGCCAGGACAGCACTCCGGACCATCACAAGTAGGAAAGCTCATCGATGAGTGATAAATGCAGGAGATGTGCAGCTTTGAAATCCTTCACCTTCCCAGTGCCAAGCAAAAGAAAAGCTCCTTGTATCACAAGAAGCTCTGGTTTTCTAGTCACACCAAGAACAGCCCTTGTGACAACAATGATTCAGAAACATGCCCTAATTACCAAGCTCCCATCATTTTCTAGATTACAATCTAAGATGCTTTAAAACCTGTTTAGAGTGATCTTTATTGGCTCTGTGACCTTTGGGGGGAGAAAACAACGTTCTTCAGGGCATTCTCTGCAGCTCTTCTTCTAGTAATAAAGACCTTCAGGGAAACATCAAAATCCAGGAACAGAAACAATCACCCAGGTTACAGAGCTCAGCCAGACAATCCTGGGATGAATCTTGAGCACAACTCTCATACTTCTACACTCCTGCTCCAACACCCAAACCACTCAAATCCAGACCCCTCTGGACTTTGCAGCTCCCTCTGGCCCCCAGCAGCACTCAACGGGAAATCTCCCAACTCCCGACTACAAACAGGGGTTTTGTTAATGAGATACAGCACGTGTTCCTGCCACGCACAGAAAACAGCCAGGGCTTTGTCTGCACTCGTAATCCCTCCCTAAGAGATGACAAAGTAGGAAATTAAAAAGCTAGCATAGGCACATTCACTGATACTCCTGATACTTCTGGTATTTAGGAGCAAAACGCTCAACAGATCAGACAGTCCAGAGATAAAGCCATGCTGGAACAAGTGCTCATCTCTTTCTTTACAGCTCAGCCAAATGTTCCATTTTAAGACCCCCAAGTAAGAGTGATTCCTAATGAAGACATTTTATTTATATCTTTACGGCAAAGTGACCTTTTGGATACTGCTGAATATTAATATACAAATGGAATTATTATGTACCGTAGAGGGAAGAAAGAGAAAATTTAAACCTGTTTTTCTGTAGGTCCCACTTTCGGTACCAAGGATTTCATCCAAGAGTCAACACACCAAGAAATTTTTCTGCTGCAACCCCCACGACAACCAGTTCTGCCACAGATCAGCTGATGCAGCCAACACGCATCAGGTCACATCTGAATATAGGTGCATCCATTCCTTAAAACACAGACCAGTTCCACTGCAAGACCCCCAGGACACGGAACAGCCCCAAGGAGGAGTCCCAGCAACCTTTCAAACCAGGGTGAAGAGGAGGGCGGGGGAGCTGAACCCATGCTTTGGACATGGGGATTACACGAAGCTGGATGAATAAAAACGCCTCTCAGCACTCCATGCAACATCTCACTGGGCTACATTTAATATCCTCCCCACCCCAGTCAGCAGTTCCGCTGCTGGCAGCACAGGAGAACCCAGCATTGCATCAGCCCAGCCAGAGCTCCACCGTGCTGGAGAGAAGGGCTTGACACAACATCAGCCACTTACAGCTGCCAGGGTAACCAGACAAGGCACAACCACCTCAGCCAGCCAGGACAAAGTCTCTTACTAAGGCACTTTTCCTCGTTGTTTCTTTGGAAAAATCAAGGAAAAGCACAGAAGCACCCATAGCTTATTGGTATATATATTATTAAAAAAAAAAAATCAAAGCAGCTTTGTGAGCAGAACTAATGAAGACTCATTTCTTACGGATGCATGTCTTGAGGTCGAATTCTCTGGCGTCCAATAACTGCCAGTTCCCACTGCAGCTTTTCCCACGGTCAGGAACACCTCTCTCCCATGTGGATTCTTTAATGTCTAATAAGGGCTGTGCTCTCACTGCAGCTTTTCTCTCCATGGGGTCGCTAATCAGGTCTCTCTCCTCTATTAAAACCGCTTGTTTTCACAAAACTCAAAGGAACGTCATGTCTCTGAGACTGAATATCCCCTTCGCCCTCAGGTTTAGCTGATACTGGCAAATGGGTTCAAAATTGATTAGGGAAGATATATATACACATGGCAGAAATACTTCAGTCTTGCTCTCCAAGCAGATCAGAATAAATATCACTATTTGTAGAAGCACAGAGAGGTTACAGAAATATGTAGGAACTCTGCATGTTCAGCTGTGTTGTCTCAAGCACAACAAGCTGTGATTCTTTATCCCCAGCCTACACAGATGCACACCGTCACGTTCCTACACGCCAGGCACAGCCGCCGAATTCCATCTCCAGGGCATTTTTTTTCTTCCAGCTTAAAGCATAATCTGCAGATTTGCTTCAAAAACACCAGTGGTGATAGCCTACGTTCAACACTTTCTGCAGGGGAATTGCTCAAGCCTGTTCTTTTGCGTGACTGATTTTAGGATTTGTTTGGATTTGATGTTAAGAATGCGCTGCATTGCAACTGTAGGGGAATCTCTTGATTAATCGAGTTTTTTTCATTCTTACTTGAAAGGGTAATTCCCCATCTCACTTTTGCTTCTCCAAGCTCTGCTTTGCATGTATTCAGCAGCAGATGGAGGAAAAAAATGCAGAGTCACAACATTATGGTCTCCCTGCCACAGTGCAGAGCACTTGAGATGTGGATCATCTTGAAGTTTGGAAGTCTTGGTCCCACTGGTACAGACTTCTCCAGCAACAGACATTTACAACCTCTTCTCCAAGGTTTTGTATGCTTTCCAGAAAATGGTACTCCAGAAGAAAAAAAATGTTTATCTGTCTGCAGCCCCTCAGACCACCTCAAGTGATGGAACTCCTCTCCCCCTCAAACTTCAGCTGGGTTTGAACTAATGACCGGCATCAGTTCAGCCCACAGGTTTGACAACTTGAAATTAATTTCTGACAGAAATCAGCCATGGATCCAAGGACTCAGTCAAATCCCCAATCACAAAAGCTCACCAATGCTAAGAGGTTATGATCTTGACACCAGGGAGGAAATCCAGCCAGTTCCCAGCCAGTCCAGCCACTCCCGCTCTGCCACAACAGCCAGTCACCACACACAGATGTGCAAATGTTGTTTCGTTGCTTCATGACTCACCGCTTCCATCGCCCTGGAGAAAGTGCTTGTCCCTGTGACTAAACCAACTGGCAGCACAGTCCTTGGCATGAGCCAGGTGTCAGCCCAAGGAAAATAATATTCCCCACTGACAAGCGCCCGGCAAGAGCCTGGCACACACTCGGGTGTGTTTTGTCTGCAGTGACTACCTGCGCTCCAGGCACTTTCTCCACAGGCGAGAGCCTGGGACTTTCCAGAGCTGAGCTCCTGAACCAGCCAGACTTTAATGGTTTTCCTTCTAGTGCAACTCAAAGTCGAGGTTTTGCAAAGCTGAGCTGGAAACTTGAGTTTCATCGCAACAACAGGCGAGGCTTCACACCTCGGCTTTATGAGCTGACTTAAAGGAGGCCTCCCCACACCAAAGACTTGAGCAGAGCTGTATCTGGAGGTGAACACGTACTACCAGACCAAGAGGGCTCCTCCTGGGCTTCAAGGATACACCAATACAACTGCTGGGAAAGCTGCTCTCTCACGCTATGCTGTTTCAGTGATGAACTTCACCTTTAAGCTTCAAAATCAGACTGACACAAGCCAGGCAAGAGCATTAACTGCAGCCAACCCAGGGGCTGTAAACTCTGAAAGGATGCAGAGGAAGAGATGCTTCCTGAGCTCAACTGCTGCCAAAAATGGTGTATCTCACCATACCCACAACCAGCCTTATCATCTACAACATCAATCTTGAAGCCTCTTATATTTTTTAAATGTGGCAAAGATTCTCTGCTACTAATTCTTCCAGTAAGTTTTTTCAGAGTTAAGAAAATGACCAAAGGTTTACTGAGACTTTGATTACAAGGCAGTGATTGTGCTGGCCATTGGCTGTCTGGATACATATCCAGCTGCCTTCCTAAGAGCAGCATCTCACAGATCCCGTGAAATTAAATCAGATGTTGATTATATATACAAGGGAGATACTCATCCACTCTGAGCTTTTATTCCCCTCACAGTAAGAATGCTAATGAGGCCGGAAGACTTCTTTCCCCTCCAAAGATGACTTCTTTAAACATACAACTTGGCAATTTATTTTTCTTATTTTGCCCTATTAACTATTACAGGTCACCCGCAGCTGCCACAGAGAGCCTAAAGAGGGACATTTAAAGGAGCCTCTGTGATCTCTTTGGCAGCCATCACTGTTAATGAGGACGGGAGGCATTCACCCGGCAGCAGGAGCAGACGGACCGCGGCGCGGAGCTTTGTGCCGTGCGGAAGCCGTGAACACCTCAGCAAAGACACAGGGAAAGCTGTGACAGGAACACCAAGTTACTCTCAATGAATCCCATGGATAGCAAACACAACCAGGTCAGTTTTCTTCCTGGAGAAAAACTGTAGGTGATTCACTACTTGCTTAAATAAAATCATTTACAGTCTGGCCGTTCTTTGTGTTGAACTGAAAGATGGTTTCAGATCCAGCTCTGGCTGAGTACCTGACCACCTTCGTGACAGGAACTTGGTCTGAACACAGTTCTCGTTTCCTACCACACCGGGAATAATCAAAGACATGAAAGCTCCTCCATTTGGACAGAGGGGCATCCAAGAGAAACACACACACAGGTCAAAACTACCTCACCAGCAGTATCCAACAGACAGCCCTGCAGATCATCCTTGCACCCTTCTTCCGGACACATCTGGATTTCTCTGGTTTCTCAGTGGAGAGATGAGAGCACTCTCAGGGCATTCTGATCAGATGCGGAAGCTCCAGATCAAAGTGTGCTTATACAAAAAAAGCCCTTTCAGTTTTAAGTTGTTGAGCCTGATTAAAAAGGGGAAGAGAAAGGAAGCTAAAAAAGCTCCCTTTTGTTCTTAAAAATGTCTGAGCCTCTAACCAGAACACGGTTGTTGCGAAAGACTGCTGCTCTCCTCCCACCATCAGTTTGTCTGAGCAGAAAACTGATGTTCCTTTTATATCCAAACTCTGCTCCTTCTCACCCAAGTCACTCCCAATGTCTGCACCTTGCACAAGGCACAGATATACAAACTCTAATCCAGAGCCAGCCACACACGATGGCTACAGAGCACATTTCCAAAAAATCCATCCCAGGAAGGACGTTGTTTCCACCAAATTCAAAGGTGCTGCCTTCAACCTTTCCTGCTGACAGACCAGGCTGCAGCAGGCCCTGGGATGTATCTGGCGTATTTATAAAAAGCCTGGAACAATGTTTGTTCTTTTACTGAAGGATGTTATCTTCACACTGCAGGATTTTACAGATTGCAGGAGATGATTACAGCAGGTTAAACAGTAACTACTGAAATGCACAAACCAAAGCACTTGCTGTGTTTTACTCATGGTCCAGGCTTCATCACCTCTGAATGTGCTGCTGCAGAACAGTGGTGCAGATGGGTTTCAGGAGATCTGAGCTGCCATTACTCCCCAGGCAGAAAGGTGAAACCTCCAAAAAACTGTGTGTGTACAATCACCAGGTGGGAAACACTGCTGACTTGTAGCCCAAGTGATGAAAAAAGCAACTTCTGTCTGATTTTCATTAACTGTCCAAGGAATCTTCAGAACACCACAAAAACTTGAGAAAAGGAAAGCAGCAAGGCTGGTTGTACGCTGTGAATTTCCATCCTCAGGCTTCTGTTCCTCCCACAAGATTCCTAAATCAGCATGCCAAAGATGCAGCTAAACTCAGAATCTTATTATGGAGAGCAATCATTTTTCTAGTTTATTCCTCAATTCATTGTTTAGGAATGTTTGTCCTTGCAGTCTTTGGTTTCAGGGCGTTCTCAGACCTCAGCAAGTTCAATGAACTTAATCAAAAACACAAGTGAAATATCTCACTGGTTCTTATTTTTGGTAGCTACAAATCCAAAGCGTATCCAACCCAGTGGCAGTTCCACAACTCACACCCAACTGCAACTCCCCCGAAACCTTCAGCAGCCTAAAAGCAGCCAGGAGGGGTGACCCTCAGTTCTGCCCCTTTGCAAACATCCTCACAGAACAGTTTTGGTGTTTGTTATTTCTTCACACTTCTCATGCAAAAGGCCTCTCCTCCTCCTCCTCACAACCCAACAGCAGTGTGAAACCACCACAACAGCAAGACAAGCTGCAGTTGTGACACATCAGCTCACAAAAACAAAGCTCCTGAGGAGCCCCAGGTCCACCCTGACTCATCACCTCATGCAGTATCTGCCTTCCACTCATTTGGTTATTTACTTCCTTTTTTATGGAGAGCCAGCAAGTGCCTCTTTGCCCTCAGTGAAGACAAGGACCTAATTTTGGACACACCTTAAGATGTCAATAAGGTCATTTGCCAGGGAACTTGGCATGACTTTCTGGCCTATGAAAAGCAAGGAGTAATAAAAAACCAGTAAACAAGGCTATCACAAAGTGAATTTAAGCCTTTATTCATCTCCTGTTCTGACCTGATGAATGGATTTAACACCTTTGTATGCCTCACTGGACTGGTAAGTTCTCAACATGTGAATCTGTTTTCTTGTACTCTGCAGGGATTATTTTACTGTTGTACTAAATGAATTTACACTAAGGGCAAGAAATACCAAAAGCCAACATGGCTCTTGAAGGGCTCAGCAACAACAGAAGCTGCTGATACAAATAATCACAACTAAACACAGCCTGGACCTTTGAAGACACTTCAGAGAAGAAACAATGCCAGTCAGGCTCAGCAGATGATAGAATTTTGTGACCAAGTGTCATCAACTTATCTTTCTACCACAGCTCAGCACATAAAACCACTTAATAGAAGCTTAGTCCAAATCTACACTCTTTGTGGCTTTTCATTAAGTTTCTTTGAAATAATTACCCAGTCTTGGCCAGTGTGGCATCAAGTAGCTGCCACCCCAAGTGCAGGCACGGAGCAGAACCCGGAGCAGCCAGCAGTGGATCTCAGCCTGCTCAGGAACCACCCTATGGACTCTGGCTGGGGAACCAGGGGGCAGCTGCAGGCAGACACCGCTGGGCAACAAGCTGGGCTGCCACCAAGGTGGTGCCTGTGCTGCTCTAGGGCCCCTGGGATCAGTACCAGGAACAGAATTATTAAAGATCTGATGGCAAACTGCCACCAGAGCCAGCACCACCATCACCCCAATGAGCCACCTGACTGACCAATGAGCCCACGCTCCATGTGAGGCTGACACCCACTGGAACCCACCAAAAGGACTTGCCTCATGTACTCCCCTTCTGAGTCTGGGCAATTATTTTAATCCCCTTGCCCCAGTCTCCCAACCAAACATCCTACTATGGTCTCTGGATTACGTTACTGGAAGTGTTTGTAAAACCAGCACCAACAAGTTCTGATGCTGCCCATGATTCCAGACATCACTCCAGTAAAACACAGGTGTAAACTGTACCCTCCCCTCCTTCACAGCTCTGGGCTAGAAAAGGCAATACCTCATCTGTGAAAATGCCCAAAGTGACACAAACAGAGCAATGAAACAGGAACAGTTCTGTGGCCTTACTTCTGTATTTTCCTACAATAAAAGTACACCTGGATAGAGATCTGTATGGGCTGAGTTGAGTTAGGATAACCATCCCAAGTGATACCCAATACTGATCAGTGATCACCAAAAAAAGCCGGAGAACACATTTAAGAGCTTTGCTAGAAAACCAGGAGCCCTGTTCCTTCTGACTCAAGCCAGTTCCTGTGGAAAGGCACTGCAAGACCTGCCAGTGTCTGACATGAAAAGTTTTTCCTCCAAGTGTTCAACACCAGCAGTGGCTGTCACCGTTCTCCCCAGGTCACAGCCTGCACCAGAGCTACCAAAATTCCCCTACACCACCTCAGTCCACAGCAGTGACACAGAGCAGAAGGCACAGATTTCACCCTCCCAGGCCAAAATAACACTCCAAGCCATGAAGACAAAACATTTACTCACAAACTGACCAAATATTCTCTAGGAATTACTGAAAACAGACACTCGCTGCCACAGCAGGTTTTTTGCAGTTATGTTTAAAATGCCTTTAACCACTTCTCCAGGAGGCATCCAAAGCATCTCCTGCGAGACAGACACTGGAACATGGCAAAGCCAAACAAAGCCCATTTCCCATGCCAAAAAAACCCTTAAAAGTTATTCATTTTCTCCAAGATTGCCCTGATCTGCAGTGTATTGACTTTCAAGGAGCACTTTTGTTTCCTGAAATCCAGGGTTTTTCCTGGACTTGGTTGCCACTGTGAATGTCTTAATTCTCCCCCAGCACAGGAGATTGCACACAACAGTCACATGGTCCATCATTAAGAGGCTTTTACTCCTCTTTGCCCTTTAAAACACCAGTAAAGGGACAAAGCCATGTTCTTTCAGATAACTGGAAGAAAACATAGGAAAAAAAATATGGAAGGGCAGCACTTGTGTTGGGGACAACTGTTACTATATTTAGTCACCTTGTTCTGCAAGCTGTTGAGCATCTGTTTCAGTGATGGTGGACGACGGGTTTTTTTCCAGCATTAATTAGGTGAACCCAAACCACTGCTCCCACCACTTCCCCAAGCTCACATCTCCCAGATCATAACTCGGATTTGCTACTTATTCCACCTGAATAGTGGATCTCCAATCCTGGCACTGGCTGTGTTTCTATTTCAGGGTGCCTTAATAGCTCAGTTGAAAGGAAATATAAAGTATTGGGTTTTGAAAAGGGAGTATTTGGGTAAGAAACTGAAAAACAATGTCAATGTATTTAAATGCATGGAGAATCTCTCCTTTGCAATCCCCTTTGATACCAAGGAAACAGATTTTTAAAAGGGCTTCTAAGGAAAAAAATAGCACTGCTCATGTAAGCCAGTGCTTCCTGAGACCAGCTTCAGTATTCTCTAATTTAAGAGAAAAATTCACAGCAGGGAGTGTTATTTCCATTCACCTCAGTAAACTAAACAAACCAATCAGGAGCATTTGGGGTAAAATAATAAAAACATGTATTTCTTCGAAATTCTTAATTCATCTCTTTATAGAATTCCTTGTGAGGCTGCAAATCCCAGCAAGGTTCCCACAGTCGGTGGTTAAGTGAAGGGGGGAGGAGAGACAGCAAACCCTCCATACTCCTGCCGAGCTGTAAGTTTTAGGAGTTTTCCCTGAATTTTTGTTTCTCTGGAAACAAGATGGTTGTTCCTCAAGCAGGCACCGTGCAACAGCCCAGCCAACGGGCTTCCATCTGGGAAGGACAGTATTTCCCAAGCCCAGTGGAAAAACAAACACTCGAGTGAGCTGCTCAGAGGCTCGGGGGGTGAGGCGATTCCCGGCCGCAGCCCAGCGGAGGTTTTGGGCGGTTTTCCCCCAAAGCTCGCCCCGCTCCCATGGCTCCATGGCTCAGCCTCCTCCTTCGCCCTATTCCCAGGCTGGGGGATGGGTGGGAACCGGGCTCTGCCAAGCCCCGCTCCCTCCGAAAAGACTTTCTCTCCCGACTACAGCGTGCTTTCCAAGGAGGGAGCCTTCCCCTAGCCACCTCCACGGCCGGGCAGCCGCTTTCCTTCCCTTCCCTTCCCTCTGGAGAATCCCCCCGTACGAGCCTTGTGCAGCGCCTGTCCCTTCCCCCAGGCGAGCACGGGCATACAAAGGAAGCCTTGCTCCATTGTCCACCTCCAGCACCTACAGACCGAGCCTCGCTCACCCCCTCGCCCCTTTTCCAGCCACAAATATTCCAGTGGGTACATCCCACCAGCATTCGGAGGCGGCGTGTCATTCCCTCCCCCTGCTTTAATACCTGCAGCCAAAGGGCTGAAGCGTGTTTTAACTGTTTACTGCCGTGAGATCAGCCTCATCCAAACACACAAATCCCGGGCAAAAATCACCAGGGAGAAACGCCTGGCTACAAAGCTCCTTCCCAAACCTCCGATCGCAATTTGCCGAGGTAAAAACAACCAAAAAAAGGTAATTAATTCAGCGCCTGCCATTTTTCCCATCCATCTCCAAGCAACAATACCATGGCAACTTTTTCCCTCCTTTAATACATCTTATGAAAAGAGGGGGACTGGACAAAATAAAACCGAGGAATGTCAGATTTGATGGTGGAGCGCCTGTTCCCTCAGCTAGTTATGGCTGGAATTAACCAAATAACTCTAGAGCGAGTCTTTTTCCCCCAAAACCTGGCTTTGTAAACAGCACTGGGTCACGTAACCAGGACTTGAGGGACACGACAAACCACCCTGAATACACATCCACCATCCCGTGCCTTCACCAAGCAGTGAATTCTTGGTTCAGGGGGATAATAAAGGTGAAAAAAGGTGAAGCTTGATTAAAACAGGGCAATTTCAGAGCGATGAGGATGCAGAGATGGGGTTTGGTTGCTGCAGCGGCTGAGGCCAGGAGGATGGAGGGGGATGTGAGACCCCCAGTCCTTCCACAACAGACGACCAGAAACCAGGGAAGAAGCGCTGGGACCTTCCTTTCTCCCCCTCGGTGTCACCGCATCTATTTTTCCCATGGTGACTCATTATTAAGGACGCTCCGTCATTTTTCCAGTACAGGAAGATTAAAGGAAGCTTCAAAATCCATTTTTTTCTGCTGCTGGTGGGATTAAAGCAAAGCGCCTGGAGGGGCCGTGAGCTGAACAGGGCTCGTTACTCTCTTTTTCTTCCTAAAAACCAGCTTCCAGCGTAGGGTGTATCAACTTGAGAGCATTTCCACAGGAAAAAGGTGTTGCTGAGGCAGTGGGGAAGAAGTCTCTTCCTCCTCCTCCTCGCAGGGAAAGACGGAGGAAGGAGGAAAAAAACCCAACCATGCAAACAGCTACTACTTCCTTATGAGCGGGATTAACCTATGCAATAAAAAAAAAAAAAACCAAGGAAAAAACAACCCAGCACGATATAAGGAGTCCAGAGTGCTTCCCGCGTGCAGGATCCCGTGTTTTCTCCGTGGGTTTGTGTGATTTTTTTTTTCCCCCAGAGTCACGTTTTCGCAGCTGCAGGCGCTTCGGTTCCCACAGCTCGCCGCATCTCGGGGGGACACGCAGCATCCTCCACAGCTCCAGGTGGGAGGGAAACGCAGTGAAATAGGCGAAAATAAATAGAAAAAAGTCCGAGCGTTGAATAATTTAGGAAAAAAAAAAAAAAAAGGAATGGAATGGAAAACAAGTCGGCCAGGCTCAGCGTTGCCTCCCGACATCCTGGGCATGGGAGCCGCTCCGTGCCGACCTCCGAGCCCCGCTCGCTGCTGCTCCGTCGTTTCGGGTCCATTTTTAGCCATTTTTGTATTTCCCCGCTCCGGCCGCGCCGCCGATCCCGCCATGGCGCGGGTTATTTACAGCGCTGTTTTCCTCCTCCTCTCCACGGGAACCGCCGTCCCCGCGCACTCCTCCCCCCCTTTCCCACGTTTTTCCCCTCGTTTTTCCCCACACCGCGGGTCGGCCCGGACGGGGCCCCGTCGCCGCTCCCCACTCACCGCTTGAAGTGCTCGATGATCTTCTCCTCGCGCACGTTCTCCGGCAGGTTGCCCACCCAGAGGTGCCTGGTTTCCCGGACCATGCTGCGCGGCGCGGGGCGAGCCCGCCGCCCGTGCCCCGGCTCCCGGCCGCCGCCTGCCCCCGCGCCGCGCC
>JAWWEY010000075.1:1981103-1994060 GCA_035582745.1 Loriotus luctuosus
CCAGTGCATCCCATGTACCCCCTACACAGCCCCAGGGCGCCCCAGGTACCACCAGGACATCCCGTGTACCCTCTGTACACCCCAGTACTGCTGTGTACACCCGGGATATATACACACACCCCCTACAGACCCCCAGGACACCCCACATACCCCTATACACCCCCAGAATGTACCATATATACCACCTATACAGCCTCAGGACACCCTATGCACCCCCTGCACACCCCATATACTCTGCATTACACCCCCAGGACCCCCCCATCTGCCCCTATACAGCCCCAGGTGGCCCCAAGTGGCCCCACACACCCCGAGTGCATCCCACACCCCCCCATTGCACCCCCAGTGCCCCTCAGAGCCCCCCGAGCCGGGGCATCCCCACCCACCCACCCTGCATGTAGACGACCAGCAGGGTGTAGCAGATGCTCAGCGGGGTCCAGAAGCGCACGGCCTCGCCCGTGGAGAGGAAATCGCGGTTGATGAGCTCCACGGCGGCCAGGTCGGCCACGGCGAAGGTGAGGGCCAGGGCGTTGCGCAGCAGGCGCGGGATGCCGTGCCCCGCGGCCAGCAGCAGCATGCAGACGCCGCAGTAGCGCTGCCGGCTGTGCAGCTCGTACAGGGCGCAGACGTGGCGGGCCAGGCGCCGGGCGTGCAGCGCCAGCAGCCCCGCCAGCCCCGCCGCCAGCGCCAGGTTGCAGGTGCGGTGCGGAGCCCCCTCCAGCAGGAAGCTGAGGCCGCAGGACACCCCGCAGCCCAGCGAGTACTGGCACAGCAGGTAGAGCTGGCTGCTGTGGGCGCCCTGCAGAGCACAGGGGGAAAGACCTCCAAGGTAACAATCCCAGCCGTTCCCCCAGCACTGTTGAGCTCACCTCTAATCGTGTCCCCCAAGTGCCTCATCCAAACACTTGTTGAGCCCTTCCCGGGTCATGACTCCAGCACTGCCCTAGGCAGCCTGTGCCTGAGCACCCTTCCCATGAAGGATTTTTCCCAATATCCAATAAACCTTCCCTGGCTCAGCCTGAAGCTGTTCCCTCTCCTCCTGTCCCTGTTTCCTGGGAGTAGATCCTGAACCCTCCCTGGCTGTCCCCTCCTGTCAGGAGTTGTGCAGAGCCAGAAGGGCCTCCTTGAGCCTCCTCTTCTCCAGGCTGAGCCCCTTTCTCAGCTCCTCAGCCCCTCCTGGTGCTCCGGCCCCTTCCTCAGCTCTGCTTCCACCTCTGGACACTCCAGCCCCTCAGTGTCCTCACCACGGAGGTCCCAGAACTGTCCCAGAACTGGAGGTGTCTCAGCAGTGCCAGCCCAGGGGACAGGCACTGCCCTGGGGGACCAGCCAGGGGCCATTGGCCTCTTGCCCACCTGGGGACACCTGGCTGAGGTGCAGAGGCACCCATGCCCCCCTCCATCCACAGTCCCTCCATCCCCCGTGGGTGCTGAACCAGCCCCCAGTTTCCCAGCTCCACCCACACCGTACCCCACGGTGCCTCAGTTTCCCCCGTGCCGTCTCACCTTGCCGAGGGAGAGGATGGTGGAGGCGGCACGCAGGGAGAACTCCAGCACCACCAGCGCAGCCACACGGGAGCCCACCAGGGCCAGGACAGCCGTCAGCACCAGCACCTGCAGCGGCTCCAGCAGCGGCCGCCGCGCCGCCAGCGCCTCCTTCTCCGCCTGCCTCTCGGGGTTACTGGGGACAGCAGGGGGGACACTGGGACCTCCGCAGCCCCACAGCAGGGACACCAAGCATGCGGTGGCTTCATGTGTATGCAGCCCCTATACACCCCCAGTACATCCCATGTACCCCCTACACAGCCCCAGGGTGCTCCAGGTACCCCCAGGACATCCCACGTACTGTCTGTACACCCCAGAACTGCTGTGTACACCCGGGATATATACACACACCCCCTACAGACCCCCAGGACACCCCAAAAGGGCCCTATGCACCCCCAGAATGTACCATATACCCCCTACAGACCCCCAGGACACCCCATATATCCCCAAAATGTACAATATACTCCCTTACAGACCCTCAGGATGCCCCACATACCCCTATGCACCCCCTGAATGTACCATATACTCCCTTACAGACCCCCAGGACACCCCATATGGGCCCTATACACCAAAATGGGGTGACAAGCCTTATTGACATCCCCCTCTGTGCTGTGCAGCAGAGGCTGCAGCCCCTGCCCTGCACCCCTTGGTGCCAAGAGCCACGGCCCAACAGCAGATCCCAAAATCAGATCCCCAAAAACAACCTTCCCCCCCCAGAGGGGACAAAGGGCTGGCGCTTACTTCGCACACTGGACGTAGAGATAAACCTTCAGGAGGCTGCAGAGCACCGAGATGGCGCAGGCACCCACCAGCCCTGCGGGGAAAGGCAGCAGTGGGTCACTGGTGTCCCCTGGGCTGTCCCCAGGCCACCCTCGGGGATCTCACCTTGCAGGAGCGCATCCAGCAGTGCCCAGCCCCACGCCAGCCCGGGCAGCGCCGGGAGCCAGGACCCCAGGGAAAACATTTTCTGTGGAGAGGAGCCACAGTGGAGCCAGGCCCCGGCTCCAAGGTCCGCGGGGTGGAGGCGGGGAGTGGCTCCCCCCGGCTAGTAAATCATTACTGGGGCAAGCCAGGGCAGCTGGAGCCCTGGCCGGACGAGATGAGCTCCAGCTGCCCCGTGGAGGTGAAAATTAGGAGAAGAGGGATGTGATGCACACGGAGAGGCTCAGGGACCACCAGCACCTTTAACCTCCCCCCACGCAGGCACTGCCATTCTCCTCTCCACCCTGAGGCATCGCAGCATTTCAGGTCCTGCCCCCCATTTGCACCACCCCAAAGACCCCAAGACAACACCAAAAATAGAAAAACCTCTTTATTAACATCGGTGGTGGTGGCAGGAGTGTCCTACAGCCCTGGGGGCTGCTAGTGCTGAACCATGTTCCTGAGCTTGTCCCAAAAGAAGAGGCTGAGGACAGTGTGGGGGCCGAGGCGGAGGTAGACGGCGCCGATACCCTTGTACAAGCCCAGCAGCCCCTCTTTGCTGGAGATTTGCAGGATACAATCCAAAAACCCTCGGTAGAGCTTGCCCTGGGGAGAGAGGAGCCAGCTCTGCCCCCCTGCCGGATGGGAAAAGCCGCGTGTCCCCCGTGCCGTATCCGGGATGGCCTTACCGTGCCGTCGGCGTCCACCGGCTGGTTGTAGAGACGCGTGCTGATCACGTCAAAAGGTGTCATTGTCACAGCCACAGCCACACCACTCACCATGCCCCCCGCCAGCACCGCCGCCCAGCTGCCCTTCCTGAACCACTGCGGGAAGCGCCGGCATCAGCTCTTCCCAACAACGAGAGGGAGCGCGGGGGGCCGCTGGCGGCCGGACCCGCACGCGTCCCGCTCACCTGGCGCTCGCAGACCCAGTCCTTGGCCGAGGCGAAGGTGGCGAGCTGCACGGCCGAGCCCACGGCCACGCGGGGCACGGCGCCCGTCACCCCCCGCCACAGCCCCACCACCCCGTGCTGCTGGTAGATGCTCTTGAAAGCGCCGGAGATGCTCTGGGGGAAGAGAGGAAATTGGGGAAAATGGGAAAAATGGGAACGGTGCATCCCACCTGGCAAAATATCCCATCCCTGCCGATCCTTGGTGGCACGAAGCCACTACTGGCTTCGGAGAGATCTCAGGGGGTCTGGGCTCTCCGGATTCGGTATCGCAGCCCCACGTGCCTGTCACACCCCCTCTGTTCTCGCACTGTTATTTTTAGCATCATTACGGGGCCAAGCAGCCAAACAACAGCTTTAAATTCCTGCTGACCAAAATAGCACGGTCCCCGCTGGGGCCCGGAGCGTGCACGGACAAGGTGCCACCAAACCCTCTGTGTCCCCCACCCCAACCCTGTCCCCACTCACCTCATGGTTGTGCTGGTGGCCCACGGCCATGGCCGACAGTGTCTGGGCTTGGAGGTGGGTCTTGACCTTGGGGGGGACAATGCCAGGTGACAAAACCCTCCAATGGCCCCGCTGGGACCGGCTGTGGTCCCCTCATTTTCTTGGCAGATTTTGAGGGGAAGTTTCAGCCCCTCCGACAGACGTGGGGGACACAGCTGAGTAGCCAAGTGGTAACTCCAGACTTTGAATCCCGTTCCTTTTACCCCTCTCTCCCAGGGCAAAGGGACCCTGCAAACACCCACTGCTGGAGCTCTCCGACCCCAAAAAACCAGGGAAACCCTCTAAAATGGGGGGGGGGGAACCCCCCGCAATTTCTCTTGGGGTCATTTCCTTATGGGGGAGTTCTCTGCTGGTTTCTGAGGGGGATTTGGGGGAGAAAGCAGGGGGAGAACATGCACAGTGCAGCCCCACATTTTGGGGTTGGGGGGGATGAAGCAAAGCAGGGGAAGAGAGAACGCACCAAGCCAGTGTTTATGGGATGCAGCCAAGATGCCGAACCTTTTGGGGGGTACCCAAAACACCTCCCTCCACACCCCACGGCCTTTGGGACGGAGCAGCACTCACCAGGTACGCGGGGCTGCCCACGATGGCTCCCACCGCCCCGGCCACGGCCCCGGCGGCCACGGTCCCGCCGGGATACCCGGTCCAGCCGGCGTCCTCGGCGTGGGAATAGCAGTAGAAGCGGACGCCGTTCATGAGCCCCTGGTAGAGCAGCCCGGCCGCCAGCCCCTTCTGCAGCCCCCGCAGCCCGTCCGCCCGGCACACGGCCACGGCCGCCCGCAGCACCCCGCGGTAGGGCCGGGGGTACGTGCCCGGGGGCTGCAGCTCGCCCTGCAGCTGCAGCCGCGTCTTCACCACCTCCAGCGGGTTGGTGAGGAAGCAGGCCAAGCAGCCGGCCGTGGCCCCCAGCACCAGGTCGATGGCCGGGGGCACCCCCCCGGCCGGGGGGCTGTTTTGGGGGGGGTGGGGTTTTTTTGGAATTCCTGCAGGGAATCGGGTGGGGGGGGGCCGAGGGTCCCCGCCGCCATCCGGCACCTGCCCGCGGGGGTGGCCCCAGGCTCCACCTCCCCGAGCAACCGCAGGGAAAAAAATCCGGGGGGGAGCGAGAGCGAGCGAGCGCCGCCTCCTGCAAACCAACCCCCCCAATCCAGCCCCCAATTTGGGGAAGGGATGTGGGGCAAAGGTCGGGCCGGGGGTGCGTGTCCGGCCCCCCCCGACACCGGCGGCCCCCGGCAGCCGCGTCCAGCCGGGCCCGGTCTCACGTGACGGTGCTGCCCCGGCGCAAATAGGGAAAAGCAGGCAAAAAAAAAAGGGCGGGTAACGTTGAAATAGAAACGGAGGGAGAGGAATTCTGGGGGCGCACGCAGTCACCCCCCAGGATCAGGACTGGAAAACTCGCTGCGCATGTGGCCGCGGTGCGGGGGGGACTTGCAGAGGGTCTCGCCCGCCTCTCCCGGTGCTTTGAAATTGGAGCTTCCCGCGGAAAAATGCTGCGGGGGGTGGGGATGTCGGTGTCCCGCCCCCCGCCGTGGATTCCTAATTTTAGGTCTGCGCAGGGACCCCCTGGTACCCCATGGCCGAGGCACCGCGGTGGTTATTGAGGGGCAGGACGTGCGAACACCCCCATATCCCAGACCCTTCCCCTGCCAGTGCTGTCCCAGTATCCCCCAACACTTTCGTTTGGATGTCAGAAGCCAAGGAGGGTTTACGGGGACAGTCGGTGATGCTGGGGGCTGGCCCCATGGCTGTTTCTTTATTTTCTAGACTGGACTAGATCTCCTGGATCCAGGGATAAGCAAGGATAAAGCATGAAGACTCTGTGTCCTTATGGGTAATTCCCAGTTGAAGCCACAAACGTGTCCCATCGCAGGGTTAACACTGTTGAGGAGCTCGAGTTGCACGTCTTCCCCTCTTTTCATCCAAATCCCACCTTTTCATCCAAATCCCCCCTTCTGCCTGCCCAGAGCCGTCCCACAGGCTCCAAAGTGACGGCAGGAGGCAGGAGGAGCAGCAGCCCCAGTGGCAGAATGTGGCATGGGGCCAAGGCTGTGTTACCAAGGTCTATTTATTTGGGGAGGGGGGAAAGGAAGCAAATGTATGTACATATACATTCAGTCACGTATGTTTCCTCCCAGAAAAAGGCCCCGTGAACTTATATTACATGAGAAGGTCTCCAGGTTATTATTATTGTTATTAATATTATTTAAAAGCTGGGGTTGTGCCCCAAAGTGCTCGTTGTGGAGCGCAAGTGGCGATGGGTCCTCGCTGGCCTCAGATGCAGTGAGCTGAGGAGATGGGGACGTGTTTGGTGGCAGCCACATGACAATGTCCCTCAGGACACCTGAAGAACATGGGACTCCATCTCTTCTCCCCCAGTGCACAGGGTCAGCATTAAAACCACAAACTGGCTGCTGAGATTTCCTAAAACCATGTTTAAGCCAAATATTTGGCTTTGTTCCTTCTTTCTTAGCCTCAAATCTCCTGGACAGGCTGAGAGTGGTTCAGGGGCGTCCGGAGGCTCCGGGCCAGCCCTCCAGGAGGAGGAGGCGGGGCGGTGCCAACTCCTCCTCCCAACACAGCGGTGATTGTATGAGCAACAAAACATGCACGGTAGCGACGGAGTGTTCCCACCTCGCCCCGACCCTGTTCGAAAATGAACAAGTCCTCAGTCCTGCTCCCCACCAGAACGGGGATGCTTGTCCCAGCCCACCCTGCTCCCACCCTCTCCCTCACTACTACTGGGACATTATTCTGTGAAAGGCAAATTTTTTGCCCCGTGGCAGCTGGACAAGGAGGAAGGTGCAGGTGGTGCTGCTCCCCAAACCACGCCGGATGCCCCTGGCTCGGTGGAGAGCGCGGCGTCCATGCTGCAGGCACGGCCCTGGTGGGGACCAAGCGATGGCAGGAGGGTTTGGGGTGCCAGCTGCCCAGATGCAGGCCCTGATCCCCAAAAATGGGCCCTGTGAGCTGTCGTCCCTGGGCAGGGTTAACACCAGGGGTCCCGCTCGGCCCGGCCCCGGCAGAGGCTGTCGCTGCGCTGCCAGGCGCTGTCGATGAGGCTCTGGGCATCCTCACATTTCTTCTTCACAGCAGCATCCAGAATGGCCTTGTGCTGGAGATCGACCTGAAACACGGGTGTGGGGAGGCAGGAGGGGAACAGACCAGAGTCACTTCTCCCTCTCACTGTAAAACCACCTCAAACCCACATGGGCAGGCTGCCTGTGTCATGGATATGGTGACGGTGGGGCTGACCCACATTCCTCCCACTCCCCTTGCCAGCACTGGGTGCTCATGGCTTGTCTTGCCAGCCTCTAAATCCCACATCCTGCGATTATATGGAGCCAGAGGAGCTCCCTGGCTCTTCTGCCCTTTGTGGGAAATCTGGGTTCGTCTTCTAGGGACAAATTCATCCCTCTGCTCTCCCTCACTAATGAGGGTGTGAGGCAGCCCCACATGCTCACCTGGTAGATGTTCCTCCACGCGACGTTCAGTGCTGACAGGAACCTCTCCAGCTCCGTAGTGCAACTAAAATAAAGGACCCAGGGGGGCAGGAACTCCTTGCTGTCCTGAGCAAACTCCTAAACACCGAGAGAGAGGCCAGGGGTCAGCACTGGGTGCTCACCCAGCCCCAGGCCAGCGGGTCCTAGAGCCCTGCCCTCACCAGGATGCAGTACTCCTTGCCAGCCTCCGTGGAAACAGCGGTGACATCGGTCAGCTCCGCGGTGCCCAGCGAGCGGAAGAAGCTGGTCTGGCAGTCCTCATGGCACGTGAAAGCCTTCTCATCTGTCAGCACCAGGCAGCAGGGAACGCACGGCGTCGGGGCAACACCCTGGGGGATCACCTGTGTGGGGTAGGGAAGGAGGGTAAAACCTGGCATGAAGGAGCCCCATCTCCATGGGGTGCCCTGTGGGGAAACCCTCCTGGCTCAGGATAAAGCTGCCTGCTCCATCCTGACAGACATTCCTGCTCCCTTCAGCAGCGCCAAAGGGGCTCAGGGCAAAGGAGGGGGCTGAAGCAGCCATGCTCAGGGCCTGTCCCCAGCTCACCCCTTTGGAGACAGCCTGGCAGAAGTACTGCATCCAGTCTGCCATGTCCTCCTCGTTGTCGGCGCTCAGCTCCAGGGAGGGCCGGTCCGTCAGGATCACCTGGAAGGAGTGGGGCCGGTCGGTGGTGTTGGAACGCCGGCATCCCCCGCACTGCTCGCCGCTGGGAGAGAGGGGGAGGATGGAGATGAGCGGGATGGATGGGCCAGCACGAGCCTGAGAACAGCCTCTGACTGCCCTCCCTGGGCAGCGCCTCACCCCTGCTCCCAACAAACACTCATTCCCCATCCGCGACATCCCCTGGGATTGCTCCAAGGACCATCTCCAGGCTCTTCACATTGCAGGAGAGCTGGAGTTGAGCACAGTGGGTCTCCCAGCAGGGCTCTGGGAGGGATGCATCACCCTTCAGAGGCCAAGGCCCCTTCCAAGGAAGGAAATGAACCCATTTCCAGTGGCATCACCAGAGCCAAAACAAATGGGCACCTGCCCCCAGGCAGGAGCAGCTGGGATGCCTGCTGCATGGAGCAGGCCATGATCCAGCCTGGAACCCCTACAGGACATCCCAAGCAGCTCCTGCTCCCCAGATCCCCATGGAGTCTGGGTTCTGTCCTACCAGCCACTCACCCCATGTTGATGGAGAGCAGAGGGGTGACGTCCGTGCGATCGGGGTACTGGTACAAGATCCCATTGCTGCCGTTTGGGAAGATGAGAGAGGGGGGAACTGGGGTCAGCCCAGCTCTGGGATCCCCTGCCTTTGGTCCCACAGCCACCCCTGCCCTGCCCTCCACCCCTGCAGCCCTGTGGGGTCACATTCCTGCTGCTGGGCACCCACAAACTGTGGCTTTAGCCACCAAACCGGTGGCTTGGCCCCTTTAGGTGGCAAGATGAGTCCTCTCCCCCTCCCAGGCAGCTTTTGGGCAGCAAACTGCTCCCAGTACCTTCTCCCAAGAGCCCTGTTTGACCCCAGCCCTGCCCCACAGCCCCAGTGCCCACCTGAGCACCACGAAGCAGGGCTTCCACTGCTCCTTGCCCAGGTAGGAGGTGCCTGCCTTGTAGTGCAGGATGCCATCCTTGGTGACAGCGTGTTCTGCAGAGGAGCAGCCGCTGCTGGAGGGTCCCAGCGCCTCATCCATGGGGTCCTCCCAGTGAACGAGGCCGTAGAAACGCACAACCACGTTGCAGGCCTGTAAAAACCAGGAGAAGTCAAGGGAGTCTCCTGTGAGCCTTCATCACCTGCAGTGCTGGTGGTGATACCCAAACTCACCTCACACTTGGACTCCTGTGCCACAAACTTGGCAAGGGCCAGTTTCTCCATGGTGGCATCTGTGAGGATACTGGGATAAGGGGGCTCCCGGCACCCTTTGATCATGGCTGACTTCAAGGAGACCAGGAAGAACCTGAGAGGGAGGCAGAGATCTCTGACAAGGCTGAGGCAAACAGCCCCTCGTCTCCCTCATACACTCTGGTGGCCAAGGGGCTCCCTTCAACCATGACCCTTGGGTCTTCCAGACCAAAGAGTTGTAAAATCAACCTACAGACCAAAGGTGATGGGAGACTGCAAAGCCTAAACTCCAGAAAGGAGACAGGTGACACCCAGAGGTGGTCACTGATCCCAGCACAGATCACAGTATGGCTTGATAGTCACCTCTCTGAGCTGCCAGCACACACAGAGACCTGGGACATGCCTTGGAGCTCATCCCTACCCATGCCAAGTGACACAAGTGGTCTGCACTGCCCAGAGTCCCAAAGCTCAGACTGAGGGATGGAGTAACTCTTGATCCAGGGAAGATACTTTGGTTTTATCCATGCCTGAGGCATTTCCAGCTGTCAGTTGGGTTCAGCCAGTGGCATCAAACCAGCCCCCAACCCCCTCACAGGTGGCAGGACTGTCATGAAGAGCTGTCTCTGCAGTCTCCCACTGTCCCCAGGTCCAAGAACCCCGGAGTTCTGTGCTCAGTTCCCCACTCACTCGGTGAGAGCCACGTCGGCAGTGTCCAGCAGGAACTGCTTCCTCCGGTTGGTGCACACCAGGGTCACTGTCTGCTGATCCAGCCCAACCTGTGCCACACAGCAATGGTTAGAGAAGCCAGGCTGACTGGGCTGACTGGGCTTCTGACCCAGGGAGAGGGTCAGTGGTCACTCTGCTGCCCTAAGACGTGGGCACCCACAGAGGTGGCACTGGAAGGGGCATCACTGCCAACTCTCCCAGTCTCAAAGGTTCACTGCCCACGGACACAAACACACCCTCACCCCTGGGCAGGTGAGAGCTGCCCCTGGCCAGGCTCACCGAGATGTAATCCAGCTCGTTGTAGGACACGGCCTCCTCCACCATGTACGGCTTCTCTGCTGCCCCTGGCACAGACACAGAGAGCCACGTGAAGGGGGGCACAGCACCCCCTCTGCAGCAGCAGCAGCACCTGCAAACCCAGCCATGGCCCAGGCAGCACGGAGCCACCGGGACACCAGTCCCAGGGCTCCTGGGGGACAAATCAACCTGAGCTCCCTGCTGTGACCACAGGACTCAAGGAACGGGCAGTGAAGGCAATGATGACCTAATCCATGGACAGGCTGTGGATGGAGCCTCCCTGCCTGCCCAGAGGACTGAGCCCAGAGGCTGTGGGGATGTGATACCTTTCCGGATCAGGTACACGTAGCAATCTGTCAGCAGGACGTAGATCAGCTGCAGGTTCCCTTCCATGTGCCCCGTGCTCATTCGGATCATCTGCATGGAAAGAAAGGAGCTCTCAGCCCTGGGCTGATGCAGACACAGAGCTGATCTTTAATTGACAGAGACCCCTTACCCTGAACAGCTGCTCCTCGTTCTCCCGAAAGACGTGGATCATCAGCAGGAGGAGATGGTTGTTATCCACCCTGCGGAGAGAGACAGCAGAGGATGGACATAGATGTGAAGCTGGATGAGTCCAGGAAGGGCAATCCCCTTCCTTGTTGAACATATCCATGATTTGGGCACTTGTTAGCTCCCCAAGACCTTCTCTTCCTGACCCTTTGCGCCTCCTCTTCATCCTGGAGAAGGATGGGCTTTGCCCCCAAACCAAGGACAAAGGGAAAGGCGTCAACTTGAGCTCATGATTGTTTCGAAGATGCTCTCCCTGCTGAGCAAACCCGTCCTCACCTGAACTCGGAGGGATGGGTCAGCTCCGAGGGGCTGCCCTGCCCTTCCTCCACCCCAGAGTCCTCAGCGCTGCTCGGGGAAGGGCTGGGCTGCTCCTTCTTGGGCTCACAGAGAGCCTGCGGGTCGGTGGTTTCTGTCTGGCTAGTTTGAGGTTCATCACTCGCCCTTTCAGACTCCTCTACTGCCCCAACTGCTTCTCCCTCTCTGCTTTCTTCTTCTTCAGGAGCCTCAGGGCTACCAGAAACATGTGGCGGTTGGCCAGGCCCTGGAGGGTCATGGTGGCCACCACCTGGTGCAGCAGCGTTTGGACTCTCGATGGTAAATCGGTAGAAGTCCATGGGGGCTGAAATCCCCTCGCTAAAGTCGCCAGAGGACGATCCATCCGGGGTCTCCCCTGGCGTGCCGGTCCGAAAGGGCTGCCCGGGGGGCTCCAGGGCGGCGTTCCAGCCCCCGGGGTCCAGCTGCCCGTTGAGCCTGTCCATGACCTTGCTCAGGGGCTGCCCCACGCTCTCCATGGACGTGTCCTTCATCTCGGGGATGCGCAGGGCCAGCGGGCCAAGGGCAGCGCGCTCCCCGCCCTCCTCCGGCCTGCCGGGGGCAGCGGAGCCCCCGTCCCTCGGCGGCTCCTCCCGGTCCGTGTCCCTCGGCGGCTCCTCCCTGTCCCCCTCCCCGTCCCGCGGTGGCTCCTCCCTGTCGCTGAGGCCGTTGACGCCGCTGTCCCCGCTGGCCTCAGGCGCTGCGGGCGCTGGGCTGTTCACCGCCTCCTCAGGCTTCACCTTCTTCTTCTTGCCCGTCTTCTTCTTCTTGGCTAACCTGTGGGAGAGAAGAACAACACTCACTGTGCCTGTTTAGACTCTGCAATACGCACAGGGTTCCAACAACATTCCTTTGCAATTTTCCCCATTGCAGAGAAATCCTGATCAGGAACATTGCTCAGTGTGCAGCCATGCAGAGCCCCCCTCTCTGCGCCAGTTTTCCTGAGACAAGCTATGGGCACTTTCTCCTACTTATCCCAAAAAGAGGTGTCACTGCTGACACAGCACCTTGGGCTTTCTTTCAGCTGTAAAGGGATTACAAATGGTTGTGGTGCTGAAATGATGTAGGAGAAAACCCTGGTTGAGATCAAGAAGCTGGGAAGGGAGGAGGTTTCTGGAGGTGGCAATGCCCTGTCCCCACCTGCCAGGAGAGGGAGATGCAGGTTGGAGCACACCAGAATGTGCTGTGGAAGTGTTCTGGCACCCACAGCACCTAAACTGCTGCCAGGTCACCCCTGTTTGGGAAGTGAGCCCAGTGCTCCCCTTCCCTGTGTCTCCCATGTGGGATGACGTGTAAAACCCAGCTCCTCTGCCCCAGCACAGCCCTGCTGGGCAGGTTTGGGGAGTCCCCATCACTGGGTGTGAGCAGACAGAGCCTTGAGCTCTTTGTCTGGATTGAGGGCTCTGAGGGATCCCTTGGGGATCTCCCCTGCAGGAGTCAAACACCCAAACCCCGTCCAGGAACTCTGCAGAGGCATCTCCCACAACAGGTCTGGCCACAGCTCACTGACAAACAGAAGGAGGAGACAAGATCCAAGCCCCAGAGCTGCTGCAAAGCTGCCACCAGCTGGAGAGAGCTCCAAATAAATGCTCATGGATTACTCTGAGCCCTCTGACACACAGTGGCAGGGAAAGGGGGTGATGTGTGGTGCTATAGGACACGAAAGAACATAAGCTCACATTGCTGTTCTCAAGGTGAAGAAAAAAGGGAAGTTTATTTTCTGACTCTAACATATAGTTTTTTGTAGTTTTTTAAGAGTGACAGTGGATTGGAGGGTGACAGTGCCACCTCTCCAATGACACTGGACAGACTAACAGTCTATCAACTTT
>JAWWEY010000075.1:1994500-2012132 GCA_035582745.1 Loriotus luctuosus
TATAATAAAATAATAAATCAAGCCTTCTGAAACATGGAGTCAGATCCTCATCTCTTCCCTGGTCCTGGGACCCCTGCGAACACCGCCACAGCCATGGGAAGGCGCCTGCTCAGCTGGAAGGGCAGGCACAGAGCCAGCCCATGGAGCAGCAATCCTGACGGAGCTGGCTGCTCTCCTCAGCTCACATGAGAAACACGTGGGGGCTGGAGTGTGCTGGAGAGGGGACACAGCATTCAGCAGGCAGCACAGACAGGGCAGAGCACAAACAGCTGGGCCCGTGTTAGTCTTCAGAGGGAAAAAGAGCAGAGGGGCTGCAGGAGTCATGCTTGGACTATTATTATCTGTTATCCATCCAACATCATGGTTAAAGGAAAGTTATCCATGCCCTTCTCTTCTCCAGCACCATTCCTGGTCTAGTGGAAGGTGTCCCTGCCCATGACAAGGGATTGGAATGAAATGATCTTTAAGGTCCCTTCCAACCCAAACCATTCCATGATTCTGATTCCTTTCCACAGCCAGCTAAAAAGACCCCTTGGGAAGAGAACCACAGCCCTGGCAGACTGATTTGGGGTGTAGGATTTGAGGAGGAAAATGAAACGTCCTGTAAAACTCTAATCCAGGCAGTCTGTGGTGGATGATTCCAAAACTCCACTTTGTTCTCACTGAAAAAGCTGCCCTGGAGCAGGGAGAGTCAGTGTGAGCTCTACCAGGGAAGTCAATCAGGTTTTATATCCTCAAATCCAGAGGGATCTGCCTTCCCCCAGCATCCCTGGGCTTCAGCTTCCACCCAACACCCCCACTGGAGCTGTTGGCTGCACCCTGGGTTTGGAAATCTGGTTTGCACCCTCCAGGGACAGGTTAAACCACCTCTGTGACATCCCTGTGTGTGGGGTAAGAAGGAAGGTAAGAGGGAGCATGTTAAAGCCTGGGAGCAATCCCCATGGAATTCAGGCAGATTTGCCCAAATAGTCCCCAAATATTCAAGTGGTCCCATCAACTCCATCCAGCTTTGAGCTGCAAAGGATGGAGTGTGGTGTGTTTCCTCTGGGGGTGAAGCAGAGAGGATGCTGCTCCAGTGCAGGATATGCACAGGGGCTGCATGTGGAAGAATAAATTCCTTTAAGCTGGGCAAGTGTTCTTGGCCATAAAGGCCAGAGGTAGCTGGTAAGTGGGTTTAAAAAGTGGTAAAATTAATAAAAGTAACAAATGTAATGACCCCAAACTGACCCACGTGCTGGATATTGTGGCTTCATGGGAGAAGTTTTGACACAGGACAGGATGATCCAGGGGAAACAAAACCTCCCAAATCAATCCCTGCAAAATACCCAAAATTAAAGGCAGCAGAATTAGTTCAGCTGTTTTCCAGGGCTTTCAGGAAACCAGTGATGGTGGATCAATTTTTCAGTCAGCACACTGTGTGCTTTACCCCAAAGAGGAAATCCATGGCATGAGGGCAGCTGGCACATCCCACATTTTGGGCCTGTACAGAATTCCATCAGGACAGGGCAGTTGGTTGTTAAAGAAACAAACATGGGAACATGCAGCAAGCTCAGGGGGCAGCAATGCAGACAGAAAACAAAAATGCTGTAAGAGATGAGCGTGTCCCACCTTCCCAGTCTCTGCTGGGTATGGTCTGCATTGCTGGAAAGACATCTCCAAAATCATAATCTACAAGAATGAGGGATAAAACTCAGGATTAGAAATACAGGTAGTGGGGAGGGAAGTGGGGAGAGGGGAGAGTGTGAAGGGGATTTGGGGAGGGAGATGGGAATGGGGAGAAACAAAACAATTGCCCACTGGTATCTGAAACACATGAGAAAATAGGGAATGTGGATGTGAATGGAAACCAGCTGCACTAGCAGTTGTTCCTTCTGGAACACCCAGTGTTATGGCAGCTACAAAGGGACCAGGGAAGGGTGAAGGCCCCATTATTCAAGCTGCTGGGAAGCTAAACCAGATAACAGTTCACCTAGGGCTTGATGATCTCTGAGAAGCAATTTAATCTCTCTGTGCCTCAGTTTCCCCACTTCACACTTACCTCCCATAGATACTGTGATGTTTGACTCATGAATGTTTGCAAAGCCAGGGATCTGATTAAAGGGGAAAACTTGTCCTCTGATCCTACAATCCCCAGTTCCACCTACACTCTCAGGGTAGAGACATGCTCCTGTTGAAATGATGAGCAGGGTAATAGTTACAGGGAAAAGTTAAATTCCTCCACACCAGAGGAGCAACATCAGCACCAAATCCCTCTGTGCACGGGGAGACTGAGACACAGAGCACAGCCACTGCCTGGACACATGGAATAGGCTGAGGTGATGCCAAACCCAAAATTCATCTCCAAAATCTCCTGGATCTCTACTCCAAAGCCTTCTTCTCCCCAGCTTTAAGCAGCCATCCACCAGAAGGCCGGGGACACCCAGTGGTAGGGACAGGCAGGAGATGTCTGGCACAAGCCATGCTCTGCTGAGGGAGGAGCAGGAATGCAAACCCAGGGGTGCAGCACAACAGTTGCTTATGCCAAACCTCTGGGGATAGAGAACCTTCCTCTGTGATTTTTATTTCTAGGCTCCTCGTGCTGTCTCCACCTTCCCTGAGATGCTGGAGAGTTGGCAGGAGCAAGTCCCTAAAATCAAACCCTTTCCTGAGTGCACATGTGGTGAGCCCAAACCAGTGCTATGCTTCCAAGTCCTTTGTTAAAACAACTCCAGTGCCTACCCCAGGCTGTTCCTTCTCAGCATCTTTAATACCTGCAGCTTCTGTCTTGCTCATAAAAGGCACCTGGTGACCCTTGTCTTGAGGAAACCCATCTGTGTGTGGGCTCAGACCCAAATTCTCTGCATCCATCTAACAGTTCATTCCATTTCAACTCTATTCCACAATCTCTTTTGCTCAAACTGACATAAAAACCAGGACAGGACCAATGCATTTGGGATTAGGAACAGCATCAGCAGAGCTGCTGCTTGATGTAAACGTGGTGGGTGGAGGACAGGAGCTCCCTGCTCTGGCTGCAGCAGACTCATGGTGCACACAAGGTACGAGTCTGCCCAGTTCATCAGGAACAACACCCAGCCTCTCTGAAGGGATAAGGAGGTGGGTAGGACAATTTATCAGGCTGTTCAAGATGTACCAAGAGGAAAAACCAACACCTCTGAGACCATTGGCTGCCTTTCTCCCAGACTGAAGACACAGAGAAGACTCTGGAAACTACTCCCCTCCAGGGCCAGCACATGTGGCTCTCTGGACTGCAAAACAAACAGTTTAAAACCTCCTCTGCAGCCCTGTGTCCCTGCTGACCTGGAAGCCACATCCAGTTACAGGTATGGCCTTTACTCTGTGGGGAGAGTCCTCCAGTTCCTGCTAAAACCCTCAGGATGGGAATGTGGCCTGGGGTGCCTGCAGGGAATGTCCTTCTCTCCCAGTCCGAGGCACAGAATCAGCACAGAATGGTTTGGGTTGGAAGGGACCTTAAAGTTGACCTAATTCCACCCTCTGCCATGGGCAGGGACACCTTCCACTGTCCCAGGCTGCTCCAAGCCCCATCCAACCTTGCCTTGGACACTTCCAGGGATCCAGGGGCAGCCACAGCTTCTCTGGGCACCTTATGCCAGGGCCTCACCAGCCTCACAGGGAAGAATTTCTTCCTAATACCTAATCTAAATTTCCCATCTTTTTGTTTAAAACTCTTAGGTTAAACCCATTCCCCCTTATCCTCTCTCCCAAGGATGTAAGACAGGAGAGATTCCCAGCCTGGCTGCTGGGTCTCCTGCTTTGGTCTCTTCCAGTCTAAAATCTGCTGCCTTATCTGAAGGGGATGTGGGAAGAACACAGCCCAAACCCCACTGACCCTCGCTGGATGGAGCAATGGCACTGTCGTCCCATTCCAGGTTGGTGGAGGTGACAGAGTTGAAGGAGTTGAGGGAGAGGCTGTCGGAGCCGTGCACGGAGCTGGGCAGGCGCTCCTCAAAGTCCAGCAGGTGCTGAGGTTTGTAGTAATCCGGCATGTAGGGGGCCAGATCCAGGTATGGAGCATCCTGCAGGGCAGGGAGGGCTCAGTCAGGCTGCAGTCATTGTTACTGGCACAGCTGGGGGGAAATGCCACCCCACCAACACGGTGGGACTGCCCCTTAAAGGTCCCTTCTCAGTGTCCATCTCAGAGGAAACCAAGTGGTTTTATCAAGGGTTATCCAGTGGATTTGTGTTTTCTGGAGGGACAACAGGGTTTTGTACCACACTTGCAGAGCTCAGCTCCTTTATCCCCATCAATCTGCCCTGCAGCTGCCTTGCTCCTCCCTCCAAGCAGTGAAGAACTGAACAACAGGAATAAATCCCATTGTTGGATCCCTAAAGAAGTCTTTCCCAAAATCATCAGCGTCACATTTTCAGCTGAAAGTCCACCCTGGACCAAGCAGAGGGATCTGTCCCACCCTGGACTTCCCCTGTTCCACATTCCCACTCTCCCAGAGTCGGGAGAACAGATCAAACACTCACCAGGTCCAAGTCAAAGCGGATGAACTCCAGTCCAGACACCAGTGTTAAGAACAAAGTCAGATGGTCATGGCTGCAGACCAGGGCGTTCCTGCCACAGGGAGGAACAAAAGAGCTTTACAGATGAGGGAAAGAGGAGGAGCAGCTACAAGGGCCCTTCTGTTTCTTTGGGGGCGTCTCTGAGCTGCCATAGATCAGCTCTGGAGCTGGCAGCCCACTCCTTGCCTCTGTGGGCAGCCACTGTGTGCTGTCCCCAAACTGAGCTACAGACACATTTCCAGGTGTCCAGCAAAGCTGGGGTGCCTGGACAGAAGCTCAGCAGCTCCTTAGAAATCATGGAAAAATATAAAGGGGACTGCAGAGTAAAAGCAGGGCCTCATAGAAATAAGAGGACACTGCGTTCACATCTAGGACCCTTAAATTAACTACGTAAATCCCACAAGGAAAAAAACCAAACCCTGATCAACTGCTTGTCCCCCACTGGCAAATTCAGGCTGGCTTCTGACTAGGAGGGATGTCAAACGTTGCCCAAAGAAGGAGCTGGGATACTCACTTGACATAGTACTTGTGCAGCAGGCTGAGGTTCTCCTGGAACAGCCTCAAGTAGCTCTCCAAGGAATTTTCATTGAGGGCAAGGTATAGCCAGGCCCGGCCTGGAAACAGAGCAGCAGAGATTTATCTGGAAACACCTGAGAAGTGACACAAGCCTAGAAATAGTCATGAATTAGTTAAAACCCCTCAGATCATTCATTCATATCATTTGAGCGGAGCAACTGTGAGGGAAATTGGGGTGGTGGGGGGAGGAAATGCCAGTGAGAGATTCATGATTTGGAGTAAAATTGGTGAGAGACAGGTGAAGAAGGAGCCACACAACTGTGTCTCTCCAGCAAGATGGGACCCCTGCCAGAAGTGCTGGGAGAAGGGAGAGGCAGAGGGAGAATTGCCATGAATCAGCCCAGGTGAGATTTGACACAAATTCTGGTGCAGACAGAGGTGACAGTAGAGCCTGTGCTCAGCTCTGCTCTCACCAGCACAGGCCCAGGACAAGGCAGGTGTTTGGATTAGCAGGCACAGAGGATCTGGGCATGGTCTTGCATCAAAAGTGGCCTCGACGGTCCCAAACATCTGCTATGGACAACTTGGAGCAGGGAAAATGCAGAATCACACACATGACTGCTACAGCAAGATGTGGGGTGAGAGGGAGTGCTCCCATCTGCCAGGAACCCTTCCCAAGGGCATGGCCCTGCAGGACTCCCATCTGCCAGGAACCCTTCCCAAGGGCATGACCCTGCAGGACTCCCATCTGCCAAGAACCCTTTCCAAGGGCATGACCCTGCAGGACTTCCATCTGCCAGGAACCCTTCCTAAGGACACGGCCCTGCAGGATTCCCAGTCTTCCCAAGTGCTGCCCTCTGCCAGGAACTCTTCCTGAGGCCATGGCCACACAGGACTCCCATCTGTCTGGAGCCCTTCCTGAGGGCACAGCCTCTTGGGTTCCAGGGCAGCAGAAGCCAGGCAACACCTCAGCACCCGACCCTGAGGCACAGTGACATTATTTCCAGAGACCTCACGCGGTCATGGCAGCACTCCCACCTCCTTGGCACAAGCTGCCCAGGCAAGCAGTGGAATCGCCATCCCTGGAAAGGTTCAAACTACGTGTGGATGTGGCACTTGGGGACATGGCTTGGTGGTGGACATGGCAGTGCTGGCTTATGGTAGGACTCAATCTCAGAGGTCCTTTCCAACTTTAATGATTCTGTGATTCCTTTGCCTGGGACCTGGATCCCAATGGCTCCCTTGATCCATCAGCAGCCCCAACTCCTCAGCACAACCTGGGCCTCCCCAGGTGTCCCCAAAGTGAGAGCTAAGGACACTGAATGAATACTCACTGCGTCCCAGGTTGGTGGCCACGTGCTGCAGCACTTCGATCTGTTTGATGGCTTCCCGGCGCGTGAAGTGAACCACCAGCACCCAGTACCCCGAGGAGAGATCTTGCAGTCTGCAGGAAGAAAAATCCCAGAGGAAAATGAAGCAAAAGCTCCACCCCAATGCCTGCCTAGATGCCTTCCCCATGCTGAGGTGTCACTGTCATATTTTCTGGAAAAATCCCCTTGCCCAGGATTCTTCTCCTGGGAAGCTGAGAAGCCTCAGAGAAAAGGAAAACAATATTATCTCACTTGCTTCTCCTCTGTTTTGCTGCTTTGGAATGTGGTCTGGAGACTGTTTATCCAACAGGTGCTTGTTTGATTGGTTTCACGTGAGTTGTTTTAACTTAATGACCAATCATGGTCAGTTGGGACTCTGGAGAGCGTCATGAGTTTTTCATTATTATCTTGTTAAGCCTTCTGTAAAAGTATCCTTTCTCTATTCTTTAGTATAGTTTTAGTATAGTAATATCATATCTAATATAATATACTATACTATAATACACTATACTATAATATAATATATAATAAATATAATGTAATATAATGTCATGTAATATATATCAGCCTTCTAGACCATGGAATCAGATTCATCTTTCCTCCCCACAACAGGGGACCCCAAAAATACCACAGCAGGCATTTTCCATGGGGAAAGCAGCACCCAGAGCTGGGCTCCAGGCTCACCCGTAGAGCAGAGCGTGGTCCAGGTGTTCACAGAGCCGCTGCAGGACCTTGTCGTGGTTTCTGATGGCCGGTGTCTCATCTTCACAGGCAGCAAAGTAGCTCTGCAGCTGCAAAAAGAAGAGATGGGATGGCTGGAATGCCCTTCTCCAGCCCATGAGGAGCAGGTGGAGGTGCCAAAGCGCCCATATCCAGCACTGAACAGTTTTTTGTGATATCTCAGCTTGCTAAACCCTGTTGCAGGTTTTATTTACAGGGTATAGCTGATGGTTTTGAGGGGACCCTAAAGGCAGCAGCTACAGGGAGAACCTTGCCCAGGGTGCCCACATCTCACAGCCCAGTAGTGCTGTGGTGGCTGCACAACCAAGCTCCCCAATGGTGAGCAGCCTCTTCCCTCCCAGCCAACACTACAACAGGGTCTGATGGTTCCTCTGCAGCCACCACAAAGTGTTTCAGAGCAGAAATAAACCCCAGCTCTGCTCTGTTTCTGGGTCTGACATGGATGAGGCCTCTCCTTGCTTTTGCTAGAAATCCTAGAAATCTCCTTGTACCCAAATCCTCAATCCCTTCCCAGCTGACCCACAGGCCTCCTCCTGCCCCCAGAGCTTAGGGATCTATTTAGGTCCTGTCTCACACACCCTTGGCATCCAGGCAGGGAGATTACTCTCCCGGGATGTAATCTCAGCTGGACAGGCCATGGCTGTTTGCTGGCAGTGTGCAAGAACAGCTCAGCTGAGCCACAACAATATTAGAGACAATATCTATGTTATTTTAGTGACCTGACATGTCTTTGCCAAACCTCACTAGATGACAGATGTGTAAAACCCAAAAACTTGACATTACTGCACTTGAAAAATCTGACCTGTCCCCCAAAACAGGTTTTTCCTCCAGAATTATTACTAGAGAAGCTCCTTTTGGAAAAATCATCCAGTCTTCATGTGCAGTTACCCAGGGATCAAAGAACAGCTCAGGGCCCCTGGGAACACTCTCAGGAGTATGAACATATTGAGCTCCAACATCCTCCTGGCCCAAAGGCCTTGAACCCCTCTGTGACGAGGTCTCTTGTGTCAAGATGACCCCGAGGTGTTTCAAAGTCTTTTTTCCAGCCCCGAGACCGAACGAGAAGCCAAGACGTGTCGGTTCTGCTTTTCAAGGTTGTTTATTTTTTCTTATCTATAACATTCTCTTTCAAGGTCTGTCCAGCAGGTCAGGTTGTGGCACACTGACTGCCTTCGGGGCAGTGTTATCTTTTTATGCTAAAAACTATGTGTACTTTATTTACAATAATATTCCAATACCTATCACCTACGTTAGACAGTCTGTCTCTACTCTAAACCAATCCAAAGTGCCACCACCACACAGAAGATGGAGGACAAGGAGAAGGAGAAGGAGACAGAACACGCCCAGATTCCTCCATCTTGCCTCTTGAACCCCCATACTAAAAACCCCAAAATTTTACTTTTCCACCCTGTGATAAATTCACTATCATTCTACTCAAACCTTTGTGGCTTGTAACTCGTCACACAAAGTTGGGAATTGTTTCCATGGGCTAAAATCGAAGGCTCAGGTGTCTTTGACTCCATGCCAAGGTCTCTGAGCCTCCTGCCAGGGTCTGGAGTCCTCCAGGGCAGCCAGAGGAGTGTCCTGGGTTCTGGAGCTCTTAGGTAAGATGGCAGAGCCAGGCAGGTTCCTGCATGGAGCTGGTGCCAGCCCTTAGGTGAGAGAAAACTGCTGAGCCTGGAGAATGGCAGCCAGAGCTCCCCTGATGATGGCACAGCCCTGCTCTGCCTGTCCCTGTCCCAGCAGGTGAGTCCCCTGGGGAAGCAGATGCACAACCAGGATTGCAGAGGCACCTGTGGGTGTTCTGGAGATCCTCAGGGGCTTTCACAACACCCAGGTGAGACCTGGAGCATTTCAGCTCAACAGCTCCTATCCATTTTTGGGAGGAAGCTTTTCCAGAAGATTCCCACTATTCATAGGCAGCCCAGACTGAAGCAGAGAGGAAAATGCTCTAAAATATCATTATTGAAGAAAAATTTCAGGAGGTACTTGCAGCCAGTGCTTGAAGCTGCAGCAAGGACATCAGAGGAAGAATCAAACCTGTAATTTAGAGCCACATCCCTCAGGTGATGGATAAATGGAGTCATGGGGATGATGTCCAAGAGCTGGAGCTCATTAAAATATCCCATTTTTGGGAAAACTGAGGCAGAGGCAAAGATCTCACAGGACATAAGCCAGTACTTGAAGACAGAAATTCCCAACTTGTCCCAGCCAGGCTGTGGGTTCTGCAGGGAGCTGGGGCACCCTTGGAGGAGGTTCTGGGTGTTTCTGCAGGCTCTGTGTTGGATTGGGGAAATGCAGCTGTGGGGGACAGCTGGGAGGAACAAGAATAAATCAGGCATTTCATTAGCTCACCACTGAAAAAAATGAGACCCAGCTTGGGAAGGTCAGTTTGGAGGGAACTTGGAGCCTGTCTGTGCCTCTGACTGGAGGAATTCCTCGTGACAGAGACACTCCAAGCCTTGGCAGCAAAAGAGATGAGGAAATAGAAGTATTTCCTCTTTTTTCTTTCCTCCTTTCTCCCAAAATAACTCAGAACTTTGTCACGCTCCTTCCTGCAGCCAGTGCACAGCTCCCACACAGCACTGCACCCAGGGATGGTGCCACTCCCAGCATCCCACCAAAATAAACATGGCCAAAGGCTTCCAGCACCCAGCCAAGGGCAGGCACAGCTCACTGGAGCACAATTCCCACCAGAGACCAGCCAGGTGAATCCCTGCCCAGCCACCCTGACCAGGGAGGAAACAAGACACAGCAAGCCTTGGGATCTCCTGGGTGGAGTGATCCCTCCAGCCAGGGAGGGGAAGGACTTGCAAAAGCTGATGGGGAGGTGTTTCTGGCTTGGGAAGAAGGATGAAGACACATGGAGAAAAGTTAGGATGAAACAGGTTTCCCAACTGGGGAACAAAGTCCAGCTGTGCTGTTTCTCAAAGATTCAATGCCTAGCTGAAAATTTGTAGGAATTACGACCACGAGCATGATGAGGGATGATCCCAGCACCCATGTGGTAATGGCAGCAGTGATGTGGCACTGCCCCAAAAATGGCATTTTATAGAGTGTTTATGGAGTCTCCTGTAAGTCATTATAAAACACACATGGATAATTGAACCAGCCTCTCCTCCTGCAGTCAGACCTGTCTGGGAGGTGGTGACCAACTTCATGAGGCATCCACAAAGCAGCTCCCTGACACAGCTGGGCAGTGAGCCAGGCTGGAGCTGGGGAGATCAGGAAGGAGGCAAATAATTGGGCTAAAAACATCATCCCTGGATTTCTGGAGAGATGCTCTTCCCCTCATCTCCTCTGTGCCCCAAATCCAGAAGGAAGGGCTGATGGCTGGCTCAGATGGAGAACTCACGCTCCTGAGGGGCACAGCAACGCCTGGAGCCCTGACCCAGGGCTATTTATAGACATTCCTGCGGCCAAAAGAAGCCCTGCTGGCATGCAGGAGGCATCCCAGCCATGCAGCCACCGGGACCACTCTGCAGCCCCAGCCAGGTCTGAGCACCAGCACTCCTGGGACAGAACCTGCTCAGGGAGAGGCAACAACAGCCCGGCCACAACAGCCAGGCCACGGGCTGAACACACCTGGGAGAGCTGGAGCACAAGGGAGTTTGTCCAACAGGAACAGAGACCTGGCTGCCACTGGGAAACACTCACACCTCGTCCCCACTGAGGAGGAGGAGGATTTAATTGCTGTTTATCAAATCACAAGTTCATTTTTCTAGCAGTGACACACCCCACCCCAACGCTGGCAGGCGTGAGAGAGGCTCTTCCTTGCACAATTTTATAACCTATTACTGCAGTGGTTCTCAATGAGTGTGGAGATTTCCAGGCTGATCTGCAGAGCTCCTGTATTTGTTGGCTTCCCTTGCAACAATCAGGGAGGTGTTCTAGAAAGCCCATTCCCAAATCGAATCATTGTTGTGGTGGTTGTGAAATCCCTTCAGCAATTCTAAAACCTCTCTGGAATACTGAAATACTCTCCTGACTTGTTCAGGGCTGGCCTCAACCCAACTGAGTCCACATCTCCCCTCTGTAAATCTGCCCTGCAGATGTTTCACAGCAGCTTTCCATCAATTCCATTTCACTTGTTCTGCTTGGTATTTCCCTGGCAGGACAAACACGGCAGAAGAACAACAAACACCCTTTGCATTCCTCAGCCCCTTGACTGGGATTGGAAAGGTGCTTCAAAACCCTCATTCATTCCCACCCACAGCACATGCACTGAGGAGAGGGGTTTTTCCCACCTGGAAGAGCTGAGCACCCTCAGAAATCCTGGAGCCCCAGGGAGCTCAAGAAACAGCAACTGACCTTGTCCCAAGCAATGACAGCTCAGTGCCAAGGGAAGACACAGGGGAAGGGCCAGGACAGACAACTCAGAACTCACTTTCACACCTGCTCAGGGGCTACAGACATGCAATGGCAAATGGATAAAGAGAAGGCTGAACTCCTGTGCGTGGAAAACTCTTGGTTTTCCATGCCATCCATAAAAGCAGGCTGAATGCCATGGCAGGGGCGCTGGTCTTTCTCATGCACTTGTACAACACAAATCCAAAAACTCCAGCTTCTGGCAGGACATTTTGGAGGTCACACACATGATCTGACTCAACACTCCCTACAAACCAGCACTGGCCTCAGTGCCCAGCGTCCCACTTTGTGCACCTTGCCTGGATCTCGGGGGCACACCAGACACATTCAGAGTATCAGCACCTGGAAGACACCACAAGTGCCACTGGAGCAACCTGGAGCTGTGGAGAGACAGGAGCCTGACTCAGGTGAAGCTGAAACCAACAGCAAAGTTGCTCCTTGCTGGAAACACTGAGCTTTGAGCATTCCCAATCCAATGCCAGCAAGATTGTCACCTCCTGGGACACATACACTTCTCAGCCCACACCCCCCAAGGCTTTTCTGGGGCTTTCCTTCACTATTTCTAAGCAGCAAAGCCTGCAGCAGGCTGGACCCACGTGTGACTCAGACAAGGATAGGTTTTTTCCCAGTGGGAATTTTTAAGGAGCATCCTGTTCCTCTGTCACAGTGAGCAGAGCACAGGCTGAGCACAGAACTGGCTGCAGCAGAACAGAGTCCCAGAGCTAACCAAAGGCAGGTGGGAAGGTCACATACTCAGCATAACAGAAAAAATAGATTTTATGGGGAAAAAAACCAAGTCCAGTGGCAAACACAAGCAAAGTGCTGCTCCTTCAGGGAGCTGCTGCTCCCTCACACGCCGGGTCCCACGGCTCCAAGTCCCTCCCCATCACCCATGGCCTCCAGCCCCTGCTTAATTCAGTTACACCTCTTGGACCAGTTCACCAGAAGTGGGGAAAGCTGAAATCACTCAACAGCCACCAAAATTATGCAATCAGAAGCAGAGAGGCTTGGAGGCTTTCCTTTAGCTCCTTGGTAAAACCATGGCCAAATTCACCCTCCCAAACCAGCTGCTGCCCCAGCAAAACACTTTGTGCTAGAGAGAAGAAAAAATGGGATTTTTTAATTCCCAAAATGTTATCACAGGCTTGTCCACCCTCAGCTCCAGAGCTGATTTGGGTGTTATGGAGGACAAACATCAGTTTAGGTACCCGCAGAACCCAATCCCCTTGAAATTGTGGATGACAAACTCTGGATCATCACCAGCCCTGTGGTGGTGTGAGTGTGACCACCTGAGTGGTGGCCAGGCAGGGAAGTTTCCTGATCACTGGGATGAGAGGAATTTCTAAAGAGATAAATCTTGAAATACTCAAGCAACCTAAGCAACACACAGCTGTGATGAGAGCAGAACCACAGCACCATTGAGACAAAGCCCATGGAGGCCCACCAAGACAAACCTGTGGACTTGCTGAAAGCACCTGAGTGACCCCTGTGTCTTGTCTTCATGGACAACTCAGGAGCTCCATGAGATTGCTGCTGCTTCACCCACAGGCTTTTGGCAGCTGGCAAACCTGGTACACATGGCAAAGGAACATGCAGGGCTACCCTCTTCATGTGGAACCTGCAACAGCAACAGATGCGGCCTGGGGAGATGTGAGAGAAGGAAAGACCCTGCCACAGATAAAACCCCTGTGGTCTTTGAGCCAGAGAGGTGCCTCTCAAAAGGGAGCAGAAGGCAAGAGACTGTTTGGCTGTTTTCACATCTCCAGAGCTGCTGCCTCTGTGCTGGGCTAAATAAACACAGCCAGGCAGAGATGAGCACATTCCCTACGTGGTTTGAGTAGGGATGCTCCACTCCAGCACTCCCTGCTCCTCTCAGGACACAGGGGCTCCAAGCCATGCCCAAACCCACCCTCCCTCACTGGGCAGGAGAAGCAGAGGTGTCACAAGGCAGAGCTCAGCAGCTTAGGAGACGGCAAAGGCATTCCAAAGGTACAGGGCTAAAAATCCAACCTGGAGACAGGCAGCAAAGGCTCAGCATTAACTTGCTGTGAGGACAGTGGAAACCTTCCCAAAGTCATGCAGAAACGGAGCACAGCCAGAGCTTTTGGCAAGAACTCCTGCAACGTCAGCAAAAACCACTGCTCCACCTGATTGACATGCACCAAGGATCAGCTGCTCCAGAGTTCATGGCAATGTGTGTCCTTCAAAGGCAGCAGAACGGCCTGAAAACCAGAGGGGAGTCCCAAAATCTGGGATTCTAACCTCTTTTCTGATTTTACATTCAGCTCCTGGAATTGTCAACAATAACACTGTTTAAGGACTGCATTTTCACCACCTAATCCCAGGTAGGAGAGACTAAACCCATCCTGAGCCTAGGGAATATTCAGGGAAACCCAAAAGAACACAAACCACCAGCTTCATGGACCAGGGAACTTGTGGCAGCTCCTGGCTACCAGGAGATGCTTGGCCAAGGATGGATTTGAAGTTATTGGCATTTCTGGTATGTTTAGAGCTCACCTGGGCAGCACCAGGAAGCTGCCCTCACAGCAGCATCTCCTAGAAGGAAACAAGCACTTGAGTGAACAAGAGCCTGCACACTGAGCCACAACATGCCCATCCCCAGCCTTCTGCCCCAATAAAGCCCTAAATCTTCACAAAAAACAAGGGTTAGGCAGCAATCACTGCAGTAATTTGAGCTGGAGCACAGCCCTCGTGGCAGAGTGGGAAAAGGGAAATTAAACAGTCACAACACTGTCCATGTGTGCAGAAAGCATCACACTGTGAATTAATCTACAGCTCCCAGGGAGGACACAGAGGACAAGCTGTAGATGGGAAATCAAAACCATGCTCCCAATTCCCTTGGAACTGAAGCAGGGACCCAGCTCCCCAGTGCTGAGCTTTCCCAGCCTCTCCTGAAGCCAAAAGCAGAAACTTCCTGACATGTCTCTGGTTAGAGAAGCTTATTTTGTCTAAGTTGGGTGTTTTGCCTCACTTTTTTCAGCGGAGGCTGACTTCACACCTCCAACCTCACACCTCTGAAATCCACAGCAGAGCTACCACTGATCTTCCCCCCTGGTACCTGGGAAGCACACAGAGAACCCCACAGGTTGGAATTACCCTCTCCAAGCACATTTGCCACTTTTCCATCTGTGCTCCATCCCTCAAGTCTTTCCAGGAAAAGAAGAGAAACTGACCTGTTCACTGAGGTTTGAGGGATTTGCTTGGAATCAAAGCATTTTTTTTGCTGTGGATTTGTACAGAGCCCACACACTCATAATCCCAGTTCTATCATACAATTTTAGAAGCTTTCTCCACAACCTCAAGTCAAATGCAGTGTTCTCTTAGGGATCAGTGCCTGTCAGCACAGAAAATCTAAAATTCTCAGTAGCCAGGGTTCCAACATGCACTGATCCCCCACCCTTAAAATCCAGCAAAAACTGCAATCACAGCCAGCTACAGTCCCAGTCCTGAGTGTCAAACCCTTCCCAGGGCTGTGCTGCTGCTCCTCTCCTTCCCCATCCAAGGTTGCTGAGCACAAGGTGCTCTTCCCTGGGCAGCTCCATGAAAATAAGGCATTGTTCACTCCCCTTTGGGTCTGCAGCTGAGAAAAGAAAACCCCCACCATCACCACAGACACATCCAAATCCTCCATTGCACACCTGCAGCACTGGTGCTGAAAGTAAGGAGTGAACAACCCACACTGTGAGGAAGCTTCTGAAATCAGAGGCAGGATGCTTGGAAAACTCCTCCAAGTCCCATGACACAATTCCAGTGCCAAGGAGTTACTCAAGACGAGGATGACGGAGAGCAGGATTTCCCAGCACAAAGCCACTTGCTCCCTTAACCTAGTGCTTTACTCTTGCCACTCACAGGGAAAAAGAGGATCAGGGATTTCAGGCTGAAGTGGGAGAGGTAAGCACTGGGAAAAAATAGAAGGTCCACAGTGATTTCCCTGAGGAAGGAGAACTGCATCCTGGGGGTAAAAAAGCAGGGTGGAATTTCACCATGGTCTGAGTTTGGTTTCACTAGGATGATAGAAATTAATCCATCAGCCTGAAGCAGGCTCCTACACTTCCCTGAGTTTTGGATGAACAGGCAGGATTAGAAAATCCCAAAAGTTTCACTGCTGGACCAAGACAGGAGTTGGCAGGGATTGGGCAGGCCAAGGTGTGCTGGCAAAGCTGGAGCTAAAGAGTCCTCTTCAATCACACCAGTAATTAAAATAAACATGTTGATTTTTGAGCATTTCCAAACGTGATCTTCCAAGGACTTTCTGAATGCAAATAAATTAGATCCAACCAATCCTGTGTGGGAAGTTGTATTCCTTATATATACAGGGAAACTGAGGCAGGAGCATTGCAGAGCATTGTGACAGAGTTCAGAGCAGGCTGAACATCCACTGATTTCCAGATAGATATAAGATTATCCTTAATTTTCAGAGGATAAAAAGGCAAGAGACCAGAGGCCAGGGTTATCCATGGAAGAAAAAAGCTGGGAGAGATTTGTACATCCATCCTACACCCCAGAGGCAGTGTCCAGCCATCACTTTCTTAATAGCACCAGGAATTTGCTCATGCTGGTCTTCATAAAACAAGTTTTCATGGATGAATCTGTGTCAGGACACACTGCAGAGCACAGGAAAACTCCTTTTCCATAAGGCACAGGAAACCCAACAACTGGAGAAACAGCAGCAAGTCCAGACAGCCTTTGCCCCAAAGCTTGGGACAAACACAAATGAAACTCCTGTTGCCTCCTCAAATGGAGCAGGGGTTCTTTTTCAAGGTTGGTTGGAGCTCATGTGTGGGCCAAACCAAAACTTCCAGCACATCCTTACAACTCTCTCCTTTGGCCTTCCCAAAGATTTCAGCATCCCAGTCCCCTCTGTGCCGGCTCATGGATGTTTCCACCACAGGATGGGCTTTAAGGAACCATCCAAGGAGAAACAAGGGGCAAGGAGAAGGTGAGAGGACACATGTTCAGAGCACTGCTTTGAGGGCACAGAGCAGGGCACAGGAATGAACTACACATTCCCTGTGTCCGTGGGGAGAATGTCCCAGGTCCTGCCCCTCTATCCTGTGCCCCCCACAGGACATGCCTGGCTGGAGGGAGAGCCTTTACAAAGATGGTTTTAGGCTGGACTCCAAATCCCTCCTGAAGAGAGCCCCAGCAAAAAGGGTCCCCCCAATCCTGTCCTTTGAAATGGGGAATCCCAGGCAGGAGAATCCCAGTACATCCCAGCCAGCTAAAACAGAGGGTCCTGGGGTGACCCTGGCAGTGTCCCTTTGGCAGGGTGACTCCATACCACAGATGAGCCACCCCACCACTAGAAGAGCTGTGTCCAACCTCATACCCTCAGCATAGGGGGTCTCCAAGGACACTCCCAAAAGTGTCCACCTCTGGCAAAGGACATGCTGAATGCCCTTGACCCCACGCTCCTGTCCCAGAGTCCATAAGTATCCCTGGGACGTTTCCTGGCTGTGGGAGTCTGCAGGATTGTCCCCCAACCCCATGCCTCAGGCAGAAAGTCCATAGGGACCCGTCCTTCAACCCTACACCCATGGCAGTGGCGTGTGCCTGGGGGGTCCCTAGGAGCGTCCCCCAGCCCTGCACCTCTGCAGACACAGCCCCCACGGGCACCCCTGGGCAGAGGGGAATCCCCAGGGCGGTCCCCAGGCCCACGGCCCCACCCTCAGCCACAGGACAGTACGGGGTCCCAGAGGTGTCCCCAGCACCAGCTGAGGGGGGGCCCCATGGATGCCTCCAGGCCCAGAGTGATTGCACAGCGGGGTCCCCAGGGCAGTCCTCAGTTCCGCAGCCCCGGCACTGGGGTTGCCCAGGGCTGTCCCCAATTACGCAGACCCGACACTGGGGCGTCCCCAGGGCTGTCCCCAACCCCCGCAGCCCAGGGGCGTCCCCAGGCCCAGTCCTTTCAGCACCGCGGGTCCATGTCCGCAGGCCCCGCCGTGCTCCCGCTCCCACCTTCTTGACGGAGAGGGAGATGTTCTCCAGGATGCGGTCCTTCACCTCCGCCGGCTCCATGGCGCCTCCGCCCGCCGCCGCCGCCGCCCGCCGCGCCCGCCCGGCGCAGGCCGAGCGCCGTCCCGCCCGCC
>JAWWEY010000075.1:2014067-2049396 GCA_035582745.1 Loriotus luctuosus
GGGAAGGGAAGGGAAGGGAAGGGAAGGGAAGGGAAGGGAAGGGAAGGGTGCATGTGTTAGAACTGAGCCAAACCAAAAAACTTTTCCCAGCTCCTCACCAGCCTCTGGAGATGCAGAAACATTGCATTAAAGGGAATCACAAAGATCAGAGCTTGTCTTGGCATGTGGGAAGGAAGGTAACTCTCTCCTGCTGAATTGGGGGTGGGGGGGTATTGAGGAAATCCTGAAACACCCAAGCCTGATCCCCAACAAGTCACTGGAAAGACTAAAGTCAGCTGCTTGTAAAACAGCCCAACAGATCCCACACACCAGTTTATGCTTTCCTGGTGAATTTTAGGATTTAAAGCATAAAGTATAAGGTGAACGAGCTGTACAGCACCAGCAGGTATGTGCATCCATTTGCATTCCTCCTTGCTCTGGAGGCACCAGGTGCAGCATTTACACTGTGTAATCCCATGGGGGTTGGAGTGAGCTTTAAGGTCCCTTCCAACCCAAACCACTCTGGGATTCTGTGGTAGAACAGACTTCCTGGTGTCCTGCTGTTTTCCTGAATGTTTTGAATGCACCTGGTATTTGTTTTACTTTGAGTAAAACGAGTTTGTTATAATCACTTAAAGCACCCACCACACAATTATGGATTTACATGGAAAATTCCCTGCTCCCAGCATTTAGACAGCTCCCATTCTCCTTAGAAAAGCTTGGGAGGATTCATCTGACTCCCACCACATCCTGGGTTGCTTCCCACCTTCTTCCCAAGTTTTAACTCTTTGCTCAATATTTGCAGCCCGAAGTTGGCATGGAGAACATGATCCCCAAGGAGCAGAGCCATCAGGTGCTTGTCATGGATGGAGAGAGAGGAAGCACAGAGTGAGTCACTGAGGGGAATCACCCACTGCAGCAAGGTGTGTTAGTGCAAGATACTCACAAGATACCACTCCATGCAGTGCAGTCATAGGGCACCTCAGTAATGCTGCCAGTGATGTGGGGGGAAATTAAAGAGGCACAAGAAACACTTCAGGAATTGCAGGATGGATTCCAGGAGGAAAAAAAAATAGCATTAGGAAAACCATTAGGAAAACTGCTGGGTTATAAGGGTAAGTCAGCAGTAAGCCCTGTGAGCACATCTCCATTTCCACAGGCATAAATGGTTTGGTTTTAAACTCCTTCCCATTTCCATTTGTTAACAGAGAGACTGGGAACCAGACATTCCTTTGGCAGTGGCTGTTGGGAGGGATTTCAGTCACCAGCCACTCACATCCCTGTGTTTGACTCAGTGCTTTATTGGCAAGCACACAGCACCTTGTAATTAGCACAAGTGGTTGCTGCAGGTAATTATGTCACAGTCTAGTGGTCACTTCCGGGGGTCCCAGCACCCCCAGCTACCCCCAGGGAATGAGGCACAGCAGATAATCAGTGTAAGGTCACAGTGAATCAAAAGCCAGGTGGGCCAGCAGGATTTCCCAAATCCCACTCTGGTGACAAACTGGCCCAAAAAGCGGTTCCCTTGGCAAAGCCACACCAGGCACGTGCTCAGACATGGGCCGGGCAGGGGCTGATGGAGGCACTGCAGAATTCCTGAGCAATGGCTCAGTCATGTTCCTTCTGCTGACCATTCCTTGAACTATTCTGAGGCAGGAAATTGCATGAAAGAACACTCACCTCTGCATCCCACTCCTGCTCTTAATGCAGCTGCTGCATCCATGTGACTGCTCAAAGAACCTCCAGCTGTTATTTTTAAACACCAGGCCTCTGCAGGAAGTTTTTAGGAGACCTCTACTCCTAAAGGCCCACAAAAAATAACCAAGGAAAACACCAACTTGGAGTGCACATTTATTGCATGGGGCCTGAGCCTCTCTTGGCTGTATAAAGGCTGCAGATTTCAGGGTGCCAATGCCCCCATTCATGGAATCCCAGAATGGTTTGGGTGGAGGGACCTAAAGTTCATTCCACTCCACCCCCTGCCATGGGCAGGGACATTTTCCACTGTCCCAGGGTGCTCCAAGCCCTGTCCAGCCTGGCCTTGGACACTTGCCCTGCCCAGGGATCCAGAGGCAGCCACAACCTGACCTTGTTAAGCTTCAGGACATCAGGCCAATTCAGACTGGGACAATCCTAAGCATGAACACCACTGTGCCATTAATCATAATTTTTACACATTACCAAAATAAAACTGTCTTCATCAAGCAGAACAGACAAGGCCCAAGTGCTCAAAGTAGTTTTGAACCAGAGCATTCAATCATCTCCCAGCAGAAGAAATCACAGCAACCCTTGGGCCAGTGTATGATGAGGCTGTAGCAGCCCACACATCAAACCTTCCCTTTTCCCACCCTGAGAACTGAATTCAAAATGTTGTTTGCATGATAATTAATGACCTCACTTAACTCTAAGTGACACCAGCATCACGTGCAGAGCTCTGAACATGTGAGGAGGAAACCACTGCCCAGTTTGTCACGGTCACTGAATCATAACCCATTGTGTTTGTGTCTCTCACCTGGCACCAGCAGCTCTGGTTAGCAGGGATTTAAAATGGCCAAAACCTCAGTGCTGTTACAAGGAAAAGTGGAAGTTTTTCTAGATCTGGAAAAGGGACTGTTCCTCCATAAAAGGACCTTAGGGTTAGTGACTATGTCCAAGATTCAGAGGAAGAATATCTTCTTATGCCTCCCTACTAAAACCTGTTCTACTATGTGACACTAAGAAAATGGAACTGCAAAAAAGCTATTTCTAACTAAAACTCTAATGAGCTTTCCAGGGGTTTAAAAGCCATTTTTTTAAATGTCCCAAGAAATTAGCTTCCAGCTCCAGAAAAATAAATCTCCATCTGCTAACTGGGCTGGAAGTGAGGTATTCAGGTAAGAGACAAGGAGTGTCCCATTCACTTTCGCAGCAGACAGTGCCATGGCCAAGTTTTATGTTTTCTCTGATGCTTTCCCAAGTCCTTCATGAAGGACCCAACAGCCCATCCCCAAAGAAAGGGAATACAGGAATTTCTCAAGTCTGTTCTCAGGCCCTCCCAATCTCAATAATTTTACCCACAGATTTCTATTCATTCTGTTCAAAATGGCAGCATTTATGTTACAGAAAATCCACTGGCTTTGGGGAAAAAGGCACTGAAGGATTTGAGTGCAAAGCTGCCAACCTCAGAAATACAGACAGACCAACCAAGCAACATTATGATAAAGTGTTTATTCTTTTTTTTTTTAAATATCAAATTTTTTTACACATAATTTGTTGATAAACAGTCCCCCGATATTAAAAAAAAAATCAAAAAAGAATCAAGTGTGTATTACTTTGGGCAGAACCACATCCCATTGATGACACACCCACTCCTCTCTTCAGCCGCCTGCGAGGCTGCAGCGTGTTCAGCCCACAAGAGTCAATGACACAAAACACAACCAGCTTTAGGATTCCTGAGTATTGATTCCCTCAAGTTCCCTAAGTGAGTCTGTAAAACTCTGAAGCATCAGTCAAAGTGTGACCCAAACCGCTGCGCTTTGGATCACGGACTAAGCCTCATCTACACAGTGCAGGAAGAAATCTCAAGCGCTCAGAGGGGAATGATGTACATGAAACTGACCTCGTTTCCCAAGCTGACTTCCGAGAGAGGCAGGCAGAAACACCTCTGGATTTCTCCTCTTTGAATTTCTGTTAGAGTTCTGGGGAGCTGTTTGGCAGGAAGTCCAAGTCTGGTGAAGAAACCTCTAGGACCTGCTCCTCCTTTTGTTCATCAATGGCATAGTTTTACAGAAAACTGATCTGAAGTTGAGCATCCAGCAAGTACACTTAAATATTGCTACTTTTGAGAAGAGGAGACAGCAAGAGGGAGACACAGAAGAGGGGAACATGGAGGACATACAAGGTTAACAGTCCTGGAGACCGAGTGTCTACATAAAAAGATAAACATACACAGCAAGGAGGCAGATTGTCACGGTAACAGCGTAGCTCAGCTCTGTCCTGCAGCAGGTAAACATGCCAGGGACAGTCATCAGGAATATTCCCTCCTCTTGTCAGAATTACCCATGCCCAGAAACTTCCAGATGTTGGGATTCCACTAAACATCACCCCTGTGTTCACCTCTGGCCTCGTGTACACAAAGACGCAGTCACCAAGAGGCCAAGTGAATTCCTTCAGTATTTTGAAGGAAAAAAGTAAATCTCAGAGACCAGGAGTGGTTCCATGGCACACCCAGGAAGAAGCTCTACAGACCCACATGGGTCCCCACAGGTGCTGGCAGCTTTACAAAAGCAGCTTCAGAGCATGCTTTATTCTCTAGAGCTGGACTGCCGTGGTGAAACCCCTTTGTTAAGTGATGTGACTTTAGGACACTGCAGCAGTGGTTAATGAGGAGGGGGAAGAGAAAAGAACAAAGTGCCTGATTTTAGGCTGGAATACCTGGCTCCTTGGAAACCTGAACAGCTGTTGGTGGCACCTCTATCCCCCGCTGTAGCCAATAAGCCACAGCACTCTGCCATCCCTCCTCTCCTATAAACACTCCCACTCTGTGGGCCAGGTCAGCACAGGGAGCAGCGAAGGGACTGCTGGAGGCTGAACAGAGGATGTGCGTGTGCATGCAGCAGAGAGGACACACGTTGAAACAAAGACAACTTTCAGACAGCAGTTGGCTAAACACACATTCTGTTACATTTTATTTTGACCTGAAGTACTCACCACTGCCCCAATTTTATACTAGATCTTGCTCCTAAAAAAATTATTCACTAATTTAGCAGCACATAGCCATTCACTCAAAGCAAGGCTTGGAAATGAAGAGATGTAAATCACCAGGCTTGGACCTACTTGATAAAAGAGTTTTAGAAATATTTATCAGTTGGGGGTCAGGGTTTGTTTCTAGCAGTCTGGGGAGAGTTACCCACGGAATTCTAGCACTATGGATAAATGCTTCCATACAGCTTTGGCAGAAGGGCGGGATTCAAAACTTATATTTGACAAGGAATAAAAGGGAGCACTGAAGCAGATTGGCTGATGCTCTAAAGCTTTTATAGCATAAATTCTGTATGCACAGCCTAAGTCAGCGTGGCTGTGAGAGCAGAGCCTGTCACCAGCTTGGTGCAGAGCAGCACCACTTGGGCCAGCTGAGCAATGGCTTCTGAAACAGAGAGAGTGACACAAGGGGCTAACACTGAGTGGCCAACACTGAGTAGCCAACATCTGCTGCTCCAAGCAGCTGGCAGTACATCCACACACAGGCAAAGGGTGGAGCTTCAGCTCTCCCTCATCCAAGAGAGCCAACCTGTCCCTGTCTCCTGTGCTACTTTGCTCCCAGGGCCACCTCACCAAGCCCTGCAGTGTGAATCAGGAGCAGATTCAGCCATCTGAAGTCGCTCTGGATCTGGGAGCCTCATTGCTGCTGCTTCTGATGGTGAAGCAGATGCAGACAGGAATGGCTCTGAGAGATCCTATTTCCTAAGGCTTCTAAGGAGACCTGCTGACACTGTACTCCTGTACCAGCCCAAGCTTGCCCTTCACAGAGGGGTTTCTGCTGATGTGAGGTGCTCATTGGAAGGAGAATATTAAACCAAACCTTCAGCAGGGGTAACTCTACCACCTGCCCGGTGACGATGAGAAAGCTGCAATCTGGCCCCAGTAACTCATTTTGAGCAGAGCCTCAAGTGAATCACTGGATGCTGCTCCAGACAGCCAAGCACTGCTTCCCTCATGGAGCAGTGCCTGCTGCTGGCATCACAAGCAGAGGGGCATAAGCCAAACCTGTCTGGGAGCTCCAGGTCTGGATGGTACCGCTCACTGAGAAGCTCCATTTGACAGCAGAATGCCTTAAAGCCCTTTATTACTCCAAAGGATCTCCTGGCTGCCCAAGTGTCTGAGGCAAATCTGACACCAGCACTCAATGACACCACAGACTCCTGTGAGGTGACAGATGAAACCAAATCGGTGTTGTTTTTAAATGCCACCTGCACAAAAACAGCCCAGCACAGACATAAGAGACCTGCTCAAGCAACAGGGAACACAAACACCAGGACACAGGCCTGAGACAACCACAAGACCACATGGAAGCCATGAACAAAAATGTGTCTGGTGCTGCTGAGCCATTGCTCCAGGTTTAGCTCAACGTGTCAAGTTCAAGACAAACACCAAACACAAAGCCACTTCTGAGATTTGCAAGTGGGACTGAATCAAAGCTCCTACTTAAAATTTTGTTTCAGCCACACCTTCCTTTCCCTTCCCCAGCCCTGACAGAGTTTTGGGGCTTTGCAGAGCATCGCAAAGGAGTTCTTCCCCCTCAAAAAAGCATCTGGAAAGGGCTTCCTACAGCACAGCCTCAGTGAGGCCTCAGCACTCAGGTGACTCACCAGAGACATCCCAGAAGGCCACAATGGTTGTAATGCAGAAGCCACATCAGTGCATTTGTTCTGTGACCCCTGCTGGGGAGCCCTTGCTCTTGAGGAGGTGTCAGAGTCAGATCAGCACCCCCAGCCATGGCATTCACAGTCACGAGGCCAATCAACCCCAGACATCCAGACAAACCACAGCAAAGCAGATTCTTCCAATCACAGCCCTGCTTGGAGCCACTGAGATGAAGTTCATTCCTCCCCGGGCACAGGGAGATTTAGAGCCATAACACACAGCTGGTTTGTTAAACAAATTCATCATTAAGGTTTAGCCTTAAACTGGTTGAGCTTGTTTTTTTTAGCATGAGGAAAAACATGATGTGGGCAAGGCTAGAAAAAAATGTAAATACTCTTCCCCCCCCCTTACAGTTAATACCAGCACATTTCCAAATAAGTTAAAACGTATCTATAAGTTTTGGTAGCACCAAATTCTATCCCTTCCCTTCTTCTATCCCCATGTTGTAAACTGGAACACACTGGCCCAAGAGCATCACAGAATATTCTGAGTTGGAAGGGACACACAAGAATCATTGAGTCCAACTCTAAATCAAAGCATAAAAGGGTTTGGCAAAAATAAGCATCAGCCTTCCCCATGCACACACAAAAATCCACACTCCCAAAAAAACCCCTCGCTCCTCTGGCAAAAGCTTTACACACCCAGGAGCACCTACACACCTTTAGTAGCTGCCAGAATAATCTCAACAGCTGGATGTTGGGTTCCAAGGAGCTGCAGCACATCCAGAGTCCACACTGGACTCAGTGTGCACCTCCCCTCCTGTGCACGTGTGGCCAATTCCCATCACAAACTGCTTTGTGCCGGACAGGGCAGTGGGCACAGTGGCTGCTGCTTTTTATTCGTAGCATTGGAGGTTATTCTGAAATCGTACATTTAAATAAAACTAGTAGTTTTAATCCAGTATGCATGATTAAAAGCTATCCTGTCCACACAATGCAAGGACGTTTTCTTTCCTTTTAAAGCCCAAATCTAACAAGTGAAACAGAAGAGATGTGTTACTTTGGCTGCAAATAATTAAAAAAATCTGGCTCAACATTCTGCTCGTCCATTGTGGTGTGTAATTGAGATACTCCTGTAGAAGAAAAGATCCCCCAGTCAGCTCCCTCTTCCACAGTTACGTGGGAACAACGATGCTCTTGGCTAGCAAAATGAGAAGAGCAAGATCTGCATTTCCTCCCGCTTGTTCCAAGGCCTGGAGAGCTTCCTGTGGGGTAAAACCAGCACCAAGGATCCGGTCGACATCAGCCACAGGGAAAGCAGGGGGTGAAGAAGCCCCTGCTTCAGTCAGTCTGGTATAGGCAGCTGGGGGGCTCAGCAGTGGTTCCTCACTCCCACCCAGCGGCCATGGACCTGCAAGAGCAGCCCTGCCACTCCTCCCAGGTGCTCCTGTGAACAGGCGCTGAGTATCCTGTGGTGCTCCTTCACCCGAAGCAGGTGTGGAGGAAACAGGCGTGCTCTGCTCCAAAGTTGGACTAGGTGCACTCTGAGAATCTCTTGCCAAAACCTCCCTCTGCTCTGGGCTCTGCTGCTGGCCAGGGGTGGCTGCAGAACTCAGCACGACCACATCACTCTTACCTGAACCCTTCTCCCTCTCTAAAGCACCTGCCCCGAGCCCAGGCTGCCCAGCACTGACAGGCCCAGTGCTGACGTGCTCTCTGCCAGAATCACAAGGCTGGCTCCCCTCTGCTTCTCCACCCTCAGACCTCGTCTCAGGGAAGGAACAGCTCTGTTCCTGGCTGGCTGGATCCAAGCCTTCCTGCTCACCTTCAGGAAGTCCCTTCTGCTGCACTGCTGGCTCTCTCTGAACCGTTTCCAGCTGGGAGACTTCTTCTGAGGCAAGGATCTTGCATTCTCCTTTCCGACTGATAACCAAGAGTTTGTGAAGCTCTTTCAAGGCTGATGCTAGAGGGAAACATGGCTCTTCTGAAGGTCTTCCTGCATCCATGTCCAGCTCTTGGGTGCTGGAGGGGGAAGAGCTGTCTGCTGCCAAATTAGCCAACTCGTGGTACTCTGCAGGAATCTCACTAGTGCTCTTAGACTGCAGGACATCACTGGTGGAAAGTGGATCACTCAAGGAGGACGGAGACTTGAGCAACTCCACCTCCATGGAGAGGGCCTCCGAGTTCAGGTTGGCAATTTGTCTGTTCTCAGTCTGCTGCCTCTGCTGCCTTGCTGAGCTCTGAGCTTCAGCTGCAGCCTGCTCCACTGCATCTATTTCCATGATGGCTTCCATGTGCACCTGGCTACAGGAGGCTGACAGCTGGATACTCCCTTTCACACAGGAAAGACCTGTTCTCTCCAGTTCATCTCTCATTTCCATGGGAAGATTTTCTGGCTGTTTGGCTTCAGCCACAGCAGGTTTCTCAACCCCACCAACACAGCAAGGAGGTTCTGGGTCAGTTGTCTCAGTTTGCTCCTCAAGATGTTCCTTTGCTAGCTCTTTGCACATCCGATGGTCTGTGGGAAGCTCATGTTTTTGCTCCTGCTTTGAAGACAGACAGACATCTTTATCCTGACTGTGCTTGGCAGCAGTGTCATCCAAAGGGACTTTTGTCACTTCCAGAGGATGTTCCTGACCATGATCTTGTTCTTTAGCATTACATTCCTTTAAAATGTCAGCACTAAATGTTTCTTTGAGTGTCTTCTGTGAAAGGCAAGCTGGATTGGAGCAGGTTCCATCTCCGGTGTGCAGAGAGGGGTCATTATTTGCCAAGGAAGAGCTATTGGAATGATGCTGTAATACCAGAGCATGTTCTTTTTCTGGGGTTATCTGGTGTTCAGGTGAAGAGTCAGAAGTCTTGACGGCTCTAGGATCAATGGGCTCTGCAAGGCTGGATTCGGATGAGCAAATTGAAGCAGGGGCAGAGACAGAACGATCAAGTAACTGATTTGTGGGATTAGAGATCTTGGAATTTAGTCCTGAAGACTGGACTGGATTTTGAAACCCATCAGAAGCTGGTAATGAGGGCATTTCCAGTGAGGTAGTTTCTTTGTCACTATTCTCTATGGAAGACAGAAGGAAAGGGGCAGTCAGGACACAGCAGAAGCACCGTGGCAGCACAAAGTGGAACGGGTGGCTCTAAATACCTGGTCTGTGGCCCACTCCAGCTGCAGTAAACACACACTACATGCATCAAGGCTTCCGACGTTCTGTTTGGATTAGGAAACAAACACACCAAACTCGTGTTAGCATTCAGAGCACACACCATGCATGGTTACAGTCCTGCACAGCTCCCCTCCTGACTGTCCGGCACAACGGCACGGAGGCTGCAGGAGCTCCTGCCTCCCAGAAAGATTCTGCCTGGCAAATCTGGCACATCAAGGCAAGAATAACTCTGCTAGAGCACAAGTTAAAGGCTGTTCTGTGCTGTCTATTGCACAGACCAGTCAGTGGGTGATACTAGACACTTGGTAAACTCCACACAATATAACACACGTGTGCCATACTTGTTTGTTCTGCCTTTGGCTGGAGATACTCAGGAGACACATTTCAGGGATATGGGAACTGAGATGGCACACAGTTCTTGGGTTGTATTCCCAGCAGTGCCATCAGGCCCGAGAGAAGGTGTCCAAACACCAGCTGGCTGCAAAAGGGAAGTGTACAGATTGCAGGGGGAAAGAAATCCCCCAAAAGAACCACTGCCCAAGGCTGGGAAGAGCAAAGCAAAGGAGAAGCATCCAAAAGCCCAGCTTGCTGCTTCCTTGTCCTCACAGAGAGCAGATGAATTGCAGATCTCTATCAGAAGCACTGAACACTGGCTGTGGTTATCAGGGGAGATTAAGTGACCTTATCTTGCTGACAGTCTGATCTCGCTGATGTATCAGCGCTCCAGCGCTCTAAATCACTCACACGACCTTTGCAGGAGCGCCTGTCCTGGCCCCACAGCCCAGGATCACACACCCAGGCTCTGTGCTCTGTGACTTGCTGCCCTTCCCCTTCCCAAACTCAGTGGTCTTAAACACACACCACTGGTTTTCCTGGAGTCTGTTTTTACAGGAGTACTGGGGCACAGCTTGCCATGCCTACACCTCCAGCCACAATTCCCTCTAAATTCCACAACACAACAGAAACCTGCCTTTCTGTCCTCAGCCTTCTAAAACCAGTGCAGTACCTGCTGTGACACCACCCCACCGCTCATGTTTCCTAAGGGTGGCAAAGAGTTCTGTGACAGAGGATATGGATGAAAACCAGAGGGATCCTTTCTGTTTCTGTGTGGAATGATTACATTCATGTCTCTGCTCCAAACCAACCCTTCAGGGAGGAAGCAGAACTGTCTCTTGACCTGCTGGATCACTAATTAGGGTATGATCAGACACATCAGGGATTTGCATTGAGGTAGCAGCAGGAGCTGGTTTTCCACCAAGCTCTCCTCAGTGTCATCCTTCCCCTGGGTAAGCACAGGAGCTGAGTCCCAGCCCCACCAGGGATATTGATCCAGCTAAAACCAGGAACAAACTCTTCCCCACAAAGTGCACCATCAGGGATAAATTCCTCTCTGTACCAGGAACAGCCTGAGCTGTTTGTGGTGGCACTGACTTGGACTGAGGCTGCCTGGATGAAAGGCATGTGTGGGATGAGCTGCCTAGCTACACTTCCTCCTCAGCAAAACAGCTCCAGTTTTGCTGCCAGGTTTGTAAATCCTCCATGATCACTGAGTTCCCCAGTGGTGGGAAATTGGCACAAAAGAGCATCAAGCCCTCAGAGGTAAATAAGGATGTGGAGGTCCTGGATCTCAGTGAACCTCACCAGCACTCCACCACCACCTCAGCTGCCTTTCATAGATGCTGAACCATCAGCAAAGCAGCTGACAGAAATCATGAGGCTCCCTAAAGTGGACTTCAGGGGATTAAATAAAGCTCAAGGATAATCCAGGTGCATTCAAAACAAGCACTTTAATAGCCTCCAGGTGCAGGCAGCCATTTGTGTTGTACCATCTCCTGGAAGCCAGCAAAAATTGCTCCAGTTATAAAAGAACACACATGTTGTGGGGAGCTGAGCTTCTTTGGAGCTGCATCACATTCTCTTTCTGTGCTTCTTCCGTTTTCTGTTTTTTCCTTTCTTGGTTTTCTTGGTACCACCTAGCAGCAACTCAAGTTTTGGAAGAGAGAAAAAAGGAATGTGCTGACATTTTAGGATACAGCCAACAAAAGCCCATGGGCCAGAGGCTAGTACTGTGTCTAGAACTGTCAGGACTGTCACAGTCAATCTGAACAAGAGCCACTTTAGTTCTGTGCCTCGGTGTTCTATGGGCACTAAGTGAACACACAAAATGGATTTCCTATTCCCATACATTTTTTACATTCCTCTAGGGCTCAGCATCAACAGAAAGTGTCCGAGTGCTGACTAGCCTGAACAAAGCCTCATGGTCCTTAGAACCATATGTGGTACATAAGCAGCTTGGATTTAAGTAATTTCAGGCACTTTTCTGTTTAAAAAACTTGTCTAAAATGCTTTGATTGTAAAGACTCATAGTCTGGGCTGAGGTTTGCTTGTTATTTAGTTCTCTTTCAACTGAGAACTAAATTTAACCAACCATAATATCTGCAAAGCCTCATCCAAAGTGGAAATATATTCTGAAAGCTAACCCAGGTTCCACTGGGCTCCAGGTTTTCACAGGAAAAGAACTGATATTTACACCTGCCAGGTTGTGGGAACAGACAAAGCCCAAGCTCCTGAACCTGACCTTTAGTGACATCAAAACCCCATCACAAGGTCAAACCCATGTTTGTGTTTCTCTCTGCTGGCTGCAACTTCAGTTAATAAACACTCAAATTTGGCTAGAAAAGTAACACATTTAAACTATTTCTTACTGATTCATTAAAGCCAGACCTTCCTTCTGAGGTTTTTTACATTTCTGGAAAAATTATTCTTAGGATGAAAGAAAATGGGCCAAAGGGAGCAATAAGTCCAATCCTGTGCTCCCCTTAATGTTATCAACTTCGTTATTTATAACTAACTGCTTACTCTTTGGGTTGTCAAACAGTAACTGGGAGGTGTTAAAGAAAAATTTCAGTGCATTTCAACTAGATATATATATATATAGATAGATACATATATATAGTTAAATATATATAAATTTTACTATCTAATAGATATATAAATATACATATAATATATGGTTAAATCTTTTTTTCTCATTTCAATTTTAAATATGGGCACACCAGAGTCTTAAAAATTAGCAAGAAAAATATTGAAATCAACTTGATCAGCTTAAATCTGACCCAGCAAAGAGTTCTACATGTGTGTAGGAAGTAGAATTTACTGTGTTCTTTCAGAGGAAAAATGAGCAATAAAATTCAAAGGTCTCTAGAGAACTCTTGGATATAAAATGTTATCTTTGAAAGTTTTGGAAAAGGCTTAAGGAATACACCCTGAGGTATTCACAGCTTCTCTGGAACAGCAGGGAAAAAGTAATGAATTTCCCCTTCAGCTAAAAGCTGAATTAAGGGAGGAATTGAACACAAAAATTGAGTTTCAGACTGGTTTTGGCTCATAGTTCAGCTTTCAGCTATTTGGCTGAAAATAAAATCACTTCACTCAATTTTGCGGCCACCAAAACTCCATGTGGCAATCTGTGCAGCATTTGGATTCTAGGGACACTGGGAACAGAACTGCAGGAGGGTGAAAGTTCTCTTTGCAGGTCATATTTAAGGCTGAGGATGTGAATTCAGCTTTTGAACTTCTGAGCAACTGCAAGAGGCAATTCCCCCTCCAAGGGCACCAGCACCATTCCAGGGAAAAATGCTGAAATAGTGCGAATTCTAAAAATTGTCATGAACTTTTGTCACTGCTACAGCTGCTCTATTTTTACGTGGTGCAGCCAATAAGAGCAGGGTTTTAGGAGCCTCCCCAGAGCTGTGCTCACACGAGGCTGCAGCAGCAGCACAGCTGAGCCATGGCCCTGCCGGGCACTACAACGTGATCCCAGCCACAGACAACCATTAACCTCCACAGCTTGAAGGCCAGGAAACCAGAGCAAGTGGGAAGCTGCAGGGAGAGCACCAAATAAACAGCTAACAGCCCTGAATGCCTCCGTGCAGGTTTTGCAGCCCAGAAAGGAAGAGAGAAGTGCACTCAGAGGCCACAAGCAAGAATAAAACTCCTTCTCTCTACCCTTTACTGGCTGGTGCTGCTCCCAGGAGCCGGAAGGGGAACTGCTCACAGACATCCTGACATGCAGCAGAAAAAAATGCACAGATTCCTGTTTCAAGCGTGCTCCTGCTGGTACCTGCTTCCTCTACGGATTTCTGTATTGCCTCTGCGAGCTCCTGGTCGGCGATGTCCTCGGGCCGCACGTCGTCGCGGCCCGCGCCGTACGCCAGCCGCGCGCACTCGGGCAGCTCCCCCTCAGGCAGGAAGGAGGTCTGTGAGCCCGTGGTGCCAATCACCAGCACGTTCTTCTTGAGATCAATGGAGCACTGCAAGAGAGCATCCATACATCAGGGCGTGCAGAGAGCCAGGTGGCTCCCAGGGATAAAGGGAGACACGAGGTCAGGCAATCTGTCTCCAATGGAACGGCTCGCAGCAGGTAAGGGTGGGCCAGGAGTATCAGCTCTAACCAAAGGGCCCTGTCTGGCTCAATTTGTAATAAATCATTACATTGGAAAGCTCTGAGCATCTCTGATCAGAGGAAAAAAGCTCCAGGCAGCAGCCAGACACCCTAGAGCTGTCCACGATGGATGTGCTTCCAGGCTGGAAGATAACCCACCATCAACTCTCCCCAGGAAAATCCTGTGAATTTACAGGCCAGGCATTTATGTTGCACTTCTCACTAAACCTGCAAGAGCCAGGTAACTGTTTCAAAAGAGGTTTTGATACCTGATGCCTCTTAAGCATATCCAGTCCGAGGAGCATGTCCATGGGCTGCTCTTCAAGGATTGAGAAGGAGCACGCCAGGAAATCCCCTTCGATCTGCACCTGAGCTGAAACACAAGGCAGAGAAGTTCCCACTACAGCTCAACAAATCTGATTTCTGCTCTTCCACCTGGGAAGGGAAAGGTCTGGGAGAATCTGAAACCAGCACTCTGATGCACTGTTTTGGTCACAGAAAGTCTGGCCCTGTGCAAGCCCAGGACTGCCAGGCCTGCCATGGTCCCAGAGTAATTATTTTAAAAGCTGAAGAGCCTGAGAACCTCCTGTCCTGCTTCTCTGACCCTCCAAGCTTGAGGGCTGCAAATAGTTTATTAGAGCACAAGTCTAAGTAGCAGCAACAGCAAACAGAATTGATTTTTTGGTAATAAAGGCAGTGTCCTCCACCCAGAAAAGCTGCACAAGAGCACAGAGGCTTTTCTTTCCAAAGCAACAGCAAACACTGCATTGTGTGGGAACCCTTCCTGGGTAGCTCACCCTGCCCAGCAGTGCCACCTGAAACAGAGAAGGTTGTGGTGTTTCATGTTCACCTCAGGTTTTGGCCCCAGAGAACATGTCCTCAGTGTGTGCAGGAGCTGGGACTCCCTCACCCCCAAGTGTTACGGCATGAAATGAGACAGAATTCTGTGCCCAAGACAAACAAACACATTGCAGATGCACTTTGATTTTACTCTGCAGGAGCTCCTAGCAATTACAGCACCAATCCTCAGTGCCAGGATTGCAGGAAATGCAGTCAAACTCCTGCTAAAGCTGTCCCAAAAATGCCAGTACTTACCTAAGTGCACTCTGCCAATGATTTTCTGTGTCCCAACACCCTTGGCAATGCCAGCCCACCGCCGATCCACCAGCCTCATGATGTTGCATCTTTCAGCACAGGCTTGACTCATGATGGTCATCTGGGCACCTACCAGCAACAGAACTCGTGTTAAATCCTGATGGCTCAGCACAAACTTTAATTTTCTCCTGGAAGAGCTTAAGATCTGGCACTCAGAGGCTGGGAAACCAACCCACCTACCCCAGGGCATAAAGGCTTCCTGTGAATCCCACTGTGCTGACCTGGCTGCCCACACACAGGTCAGCACTGACCATTACTGTAGGGATGGAACAACCCCAAGAACTTCCCCTTGCAAGATGTGGATGGGAACTACCACGTTAAAGGCGTGTGAAATCTCCCTGTCTGTAAAATGAGATAAGACACATGCACATGGCAGAGACCTTCCAGGCATGGAAGTCCCAGAAACTCTCCCAGGAGCCCTAATCCAGGGTGTTCCCACACTGCTTCTCCCAAGAGTCTGCTCTGTTTGCCCAGGCTGTGCTCAGGGCTCAGTAAAGTGCTCCAAAATCTTGTCATGCAGTGCTTTATTGTAGGATCTTTTGGGAAAACTACTGGGAATGTTTACTGTTCCCCTCAGTGACGGAGAGTGTGGAGAAAGCACCTGAGTCCACAAAGGCTTTCACGGGGTGTCCATTGACTTTGCAGTTGATGTAGAGCATCACCACCTGCCCAAAGCTCTCGGGTGCCTCTTCCATCGCTATCGTCATGTTCTCTTCAATGTTCTGTTGCCTGAATTTTGTGGAGAAGAGAGAGAAAGACCAAAATTTCTGTCACCCAGACCTTGTAATATCCCTCTGACTCACAGACAGACCTGGAAATCCCACCTGCTGCTGCTCACCTTACAAACACACATTTAAACCACAGCAAAGGCTGCTTCCTTAGCGAAACACAGACCTGGGAGCTGAAGATTGCTAGGAATGATCTCAGCTGAGTCCAGAGACAGTGAATCACTCCCCAGCAGCCACAACCCCTTCCAACCCCTGCCTAACTCACACCTCAGCTCCTTACAGCCTTGTGTTGCCAACAGGACCCTGATGTCCATGTTAACCTGGAGAACTCAAAGCAAAAAACCTGTGGATTCATTAGTCATGCCGAGGGTACACGGAGGTGTTGCCAATAGCTACATCACTGGAATCCCACACAGCAGCTGAACATTAAAATCCTCAGGTTTCCCTGGTATCTTTCCTTTTCCAGGCATAGGAAAGGAGGGAGGTGAGCAAAATAGCAGAAAGAACACCACCATAAGCACCAGCCCTTGGTGCAAATTCAACCTGACAGAAAAAATGCTCTTCAAGAAATCCCTCACAGCCCCAGGATAATCTTGGAAGTGATGGGCATCTGTAGTGACTGCATCCAAAACTGCTTTATCTCCCAAACAAAGGGAAAAAGGCTTCAATTCTGATGCCATTTCATTTTTCACTGAGTGGGGTGTGAAATCTGGGGATGGCTCAGCCCAAACAGCTGCAGAACCTTGGGCACATCTCCTTTATCTGTCCCTCATCTAAGGAAGAAGGGAAGCTTTCCTGTGCCTCTGAATGGTGTTTCACTACCTACCAATATCTATTTTCTGCATTTCTGGGTGTTTGTCTGGCACCAACACCTTGTCAGTTGCAATGTGAGAGCACTCCTACCACCAGTGAATTCTGGTTCTGACCAACAATGGGTCTGTAGCAGACAGACACTTTTTGTTATCAGGGGAAAACCACCAGCCATGAACTGACTCCAGGATTTACCACTCAGCTGAAGAAATCAAGCCTCAGCCCAACACAATTACATCTGGAAGGCAGCAAGAGGGAGCGAGCTGATGAGCAGGATGCATTTCTGCAGAGCCTCTCATCAGTGAATTAGCCAGACATGGAACAATTAGCAGGATGCAAAACCAAATCTCGAGGGCAGCTGGGAGGAACAATGCCATGATGCTGTGCAGAGCTCAGCTGGGAGACAGCACCAGCCCAGCTCTTGGGCTCAAAACATGCCCCAGGCACCGGCCTCAAGAGGAGATGTGCTCTCCACAAGTGCTCCAGTGAAGCAGCTCAGGCAGCTCCAAGACATCTACACACACAGCACAGACAACAGTGCTGTCACCTCGTATCACACAGTCCCAGACTGGTTTGGGCTGGGAGAAACCTTAAAGCCCACCCAGTGCCACCTCCTGCCATGGGCAGGGACACCTTCCACTATGCCAGGTTGCTCCAAGCCCTGTCCAACCTTGAACATTTCCAGGGATGGGGCAGCCACAGCTTCTCTGGCAGCCTCAGCCAGGGCCTCCCCACCCTCACAGGGAACAACACTCTGTGATCTCAGCAGGACACATCTCAAGGATGGGATGCACCTCCATGTTCCCAAATCCCAACCTTCTCATGTGCAAATGTGGCACAGAGCATTGCCCTGCAAACAAACTCCTTGGTACAAGGAATGTGCTTAGATTCTGCCTTCTCTGAAGAAAAAACACCATGGATGGAAGCACAGAGCAGTTTTTTCTCCCCAGAGAGGACCCCAACGCCTACAAGCCTTTGGTTTGTTACCTTATGTCTTCTTCTATCTTGGCCTGTGCCTCGAGATCAAAGGGGTCAGCGGAATAGAGCCGGATCCTCTCCTGCTCGCGCCGGGCTCGGTCCTGCTGTTGCTCCAGCAACACCCTGGTGAATTTCTCTGCGGGAACAGGGAGATAAAGAAATGCTTTTTACTGGAAATTACTCTTGCAAATCAAATTCTGGCACAGCAAACGCTTCTTTTGATGCCAGCTGAGGAACAGACTCAGCAGCACACAGAAAAAAGCTTCCTCTGAGGGCAGCGTGGAAGGACCTCAGAGGATCAGTGGCAAACTTGGGAACCTGCCGAGATGAAAAGCAACTGGACAGAGCTCACTCTCCTCATGTTCCTACCCAAACACTGCACAATCAAACTCAATTTCCTGGCACATACGCTTTTATAGAGAAAACAATTTAAAAACCACACAAAGGCTAATGACAAAACTCCTTTCAAACCCAAGGAACATTGCAAAAACAGAGATTATAATCCCTAAAGCTGAAGGCCTACCACTGGAACCAGGAGGTGTTAGCCAGGTCTAAATGCACATTTTAAGATCACAGTTTTTAAATTTCCACTTTCCAGATGGCCTCTGGCCACATTTTACTACGTGAATGGGATCATGTACGTCCCCAAAAGGCCTTGGCAGCCCTGGAAGCAGCTCTGGCTCAAAGGCTGTTATGTGCTCAGGGAGGCGTTGGGTATATTTGACTGTTGGATTTTTGAAATCAGGCTTCTGTACAGCAGGTGCCTTCATCCAGCACAGCCACAGGGCACGGATCTCTGCAGATATTTGGGAATCCAAGCTGGAGCTGAGCTGGATCTGTGCCCAAACACTGCCAGCAGCAGCAGTGCAGCACAGCAAGGGAAAACCAGCCCAAACCACTTCCTCCTGACAGCCCAATGCGGCAATTTGGGACTGAAAATGCACAACTGGGTCAAAGCCTGATATCCACAGATCAGGGAGAGCAGCAGAAGAGCCAGTTCTGGGTGTCTTGGGTTTAACCTCTGGTTTCCTGTGCCAAGAGCAGCACCCCTGCTTAAGGTGATGGGAAAAGCTCCCACCAAGATGCATGAAAAAGCTTGAGAGTGCAAAGAAAGCTTCAGCTCTGGATATGAGCTAAAGGCAGAGTTATAAACACAACAGGCTGACAAGTTCCTCTCTGGTTTCCTCTTACAGACAGAAATCACTCAGATCTAACCCTGAGAGTGGATAAAATCTCCTGCTAGAAGCTCCTTCTCTTCATTTATTTCTCCACACTCAACAGGATTTATTTCCCAACTAAACATCCTGCAAAGGTTCAGGAGCTCATCTACTGCAGCCCAGAACTCCTCTCTTTTCACACCTAAATGACACCAGAGTTCAAAACTTTCACCACAGGAAGAACAAGGGACCAACATCAGCTACAGAAGAAGCAAAGGATGAGGTTTCAACTGTGCCCAAAACACACAGACACTTCCAAGATTAACAGAAATGTATGCATTTATGACTATTTCTATTGAGAAACTTCCTAAAAGACACAATTTCCTTGTTCTTTTCCCTCTCCCTTTCTGCAGTTCACTACCACAGCACAAGGTCACTATGGACAGAGCTGGGTTTAGAGTGTGCTGCTCTCTGCTGAGTCCCATCTGGGATGCAGCAAACACATCACCTTTATGGGAAAATATGCAGTAAGGAGTATCTTAGTGTAAAAATCAGGAGCTGAGTCACTTGTGTTCACAGACATCCAAACTGTCTGTGCCTCTGATATTTCTGAGTAGGAGATATTAAAGAGGATATTAAAAATGCCAAGCAGGAGAAATACACCCAGAAATGGAGGACCTCTGCCTTAAGTGCTCCCTCCTGGTGCCTTTTATCTGCACCATCAAGGAATGCAGCACGTCCCAGCCCGTTAAACCCCCGGGGCCGCCCCTGATGGGAGCTGCCCCCGCCCCAAGCCCAGCCCCAAGCCCGGCTCACCGAGGTCCCCGCTCAGCAAGGCCTCGGCCAGGGGTGGGTTGCGCTCCTTGAGCAGGGACAGCTCGTGGGGGTTGGCCAGCAGCATCTCCCGCAGCAGGGCCGGGTTGTCCAGGCCCTGAGGGAACGAGGGCGCGTCCGGGGGCGAGGGGCGCGGCCGCTGCGCCGGGGGCGGCGGCTGCTGCGAGGATGTCCCGGGAACGGCGATGCTGCTGAAATCGATCCTGGGCAGACCTGAAAGGAAGGGCACAGTGTTGGTGCTTCACGGCTGCAGCTCTGCTGGGAAAAGCACGGGAAGGAAGAGCTGCCCTCAATGCTGCACGAGAGCAGATTCTGTGAGCAGCAGTTCGTGATGGAAGCACAGCCACATCCCCGGGTTACTGGGTTAGCAACGCTGGCGCATTTATGTAACTGGTCTCATCTGTCTGCCCCATTTCTAATCCCCTGAAATGCACTTGCTGACTAGTTATTCCCTGCTTCACAAACGTGAATTCCTCATGGAGGGACTACAGGGCTACACCCAGTGGCTCTGAGGCACTTCAGAGTCTCTTGGGTTAAAAAAAAGCAGGGGGAAAAAAAAGTAGTAACACTCCTGCAGACCTGCATTGCAGGTACCCATCCTCCAGCTGAGGCAGGATGAGGACCTCAGCAATGCACCCACGCCCTTCTCAGCCTGTGGCACCTTTCCTAGGGATATTTTATGTTTGGGATTTGCTAGGAGCAGCTGTGGAAGGCAGGACAGAGGCACAGGGCTCCACTCAGGCATTCCCAGAGCAGCCTTTGGCATGCACACACGATTAAGCCACTGGGTTTGGCAAGATGTGGCTTCTCAGGGAATCTGCCACAGGACAGGTTCAGGACACACATCCATAGAGGCTGTTCCTGGGTCTGAGCCACGCACACCTGTGCCATCACATCCAGCAGGAAGGGAACCAGTGGCTGTAGGAAACTCACACACCTTTACCAAGCCTGTTCTGAACCAGTCACCTCCTCACTGCCTCCACACCTCCCCAGAGGAACAGTAAAATGGTGTTGCCTTCCTCAGAATAAAACACTGAATCAGAAGCCCTCTGGGTCATTTACAAGCCCCCCTGACTCACCCCAGCCACCCTCTCCCCCTCAGCACTTTGTGCTAAAGGACGCTGCCAGAGCTGGTGCTGGGAAGGTGCTGATGAAGCCCTGAGGCCCAGGCAGAGCTGGCACAGCCTGTCTCACCTGGGAAGCGCATGGAAGGCCGTGGCTCCACCGTCTCCTTGTGGCGCAGGATCACCACGTCGCCGTCCTTCAAGCCATAGGAGGCCAAGGAGCGGTTGTTGTCGGTCAGCGGCCGCTCGGCATAAACGATCTGTGCCAGGAGAGCACCAGCAGCCCGGGCGGGGAAGTTAAAACAAAAATAAGATGTTATTTTGTTATAGGAGAAGAAAAAAAACAATTCCAATAAATCCTGTGGATCCATCTCTAGCTTCAGAAGGGAAGGTGTGATGTCCTCACAGGCCTCAGGCACAGCAGGGCCTTGACTCATTCCTGCCTGGACAACACGGGCCTGGGCTTGCCAAAATCCAGCTGTGGCACCATGGAGAAGGGCCAGTCTCCCCTGATCAGAGGCCAAGATCATCAGAGGGAAGCATGTCTTGACCAGGACTGTCTGTCCACATTCCCAAACTCCACGATTACACAAGCCACAGGCATTTTATGCAGCATTCCCTGCCCCGGGTCAGCACCCACTGACCCTGGACAACTGCAGACATGCCAGCAGCACCAACCCAGGTAGATCCAGCCCAACATCCATCATCCTGCCTCTTGCCACAACACAGCTCCCCAGAATAACCAGCTTTACAGGGACCTTATTCATTAGCTCAGTGCTTTCCAGTTCACTCCAGTGATGCAACTCTCCCAACACTGCCATCAGTCCATGCAGGGAATCAACTTCTTGTGACTACAAAAAACAAAGTCACATCCATTTCTACTTTGATAACCTGCTTTAACAAGGGGTCCATAGACTAAACATAAAAACACTGAGATAAAGGTGAATAATCCCCAAGGAACATTTCCATGAATATCAGACCTGTAATACCAACAGAAGCCCTAAGTTGTGGGAAAGCCCAAAATGTAACATAAGCCTGGAAGAGAAGTTCCCAGAAATGGCATCTGGCAACACGAAGGTTTCTGTGCTGTCACTGGAGCACAGCGAGACCAGGAAGATCAGCCCAGCACCTCCTGCCCTGGCAGCAGCCCAGAGTATGGAGAACTTGGCCTAAACCCCTCAGGCACAGGATCAAATTTCACAAATACCACCTTCTTTAGCCAAACTCTTTGGGGCTGGAAAAGGCCAGTTCAGCAACAACATGTTTGCCACAGGTTGGGGCTGGCTGAGCCACGTGGGAGCAGCTTTGGCAGTCCTGGCAGGGATGGGCTGCAGCTCTGCCTGATGCTATCACAGGGAGCAGATCCAACAAGGTCCAAAAAGCCAATCACTACCTGTCTTCAGGTCTGGCAGACACTACAGACTTTCACTGCTTCACTCCAGCAACTCCAACATCTTACACGCTCTCCCTGCAGCACTCAGCAGTGGAGACCCAGCAGCAGCAGCAGCGCAAGGCAGGAGGAACACAAATGACCAGAACCTCTTGGAGCAGCAATCAGAGATCTGGGGAAACGCACACGATGGAACCAGGCACGAGCTTCCTGCCTCCTCCCCTCCACCAGAGTGTCCAGCCTCAGTGCTGCCTCACAGCCCAGGTCCCTCTCAGTGATTTGAAAGTGAGTGGCCTCCACCCCACAGCCCAGAGGCACCCCCGAGGTCAGCTGGTGCTGGCAGAGCCCGGCACAGCCTCTCACGTTACCGGCCTGAGGCGGTGCCGCCGCAGCACAGCCAGCGTGCCATAAATCCCAGCTGCACACCCAAATCTGAAATGGCACATTCCCTGCGCAGACACTCTGCAAGAGACGAGTTAATCAGTTTAAGTGAGGCTTTACCTCTGTCATCTTGCTGGGATTGGATTTATGAGCGTTCAGCCTTACATCCAGACAATGAATTAAGCGCCTGGCACTCGCCATGTCCATTAGCAGCAGAGATTAATCCACTCCTGACCCATTCTGCCCCACTCTTAAAACAAACTGATTGGATTTTGCTGCCTTTTGGTTGTCTGGTTGGTGGCAGTTCTGCTGGCTGGCAGGCACCAGACACGGGTTCTTCTGGAGGTGACTCAGACAGGGATGCAGGCACCAATGGATTCATTGTGCACAATGCCAGAGGGTAGAACCTTCCTGTGGAGCAGGGAATCCCAGGCAGGAGTGCTGGATCCCACCTGCAGCCATCAATCAAGCCAACTCCTGGGCCCATCAAATATTCCTGAGCATGGCACAGATGGAGGGCACGCAGAGAAAATAAATGAGGGGAAGGAATGAAGAGTGTGGCTCTGCTGAGAGCCTCCCGTCCCCTCTCCCAGAAAGCCACGGCCTTGGTGTGTGGAAGAGACTGGAAAGTCAGATTATTTCCACTCGCCTCGCCCAGCTCCTCTTATCACCACAGCCACCAGCAGCTACCTCTGTTATCTCAGACCTGTGCCCACAGCGTCCCTTGGACACCTCACAGCTCCCTGCCCCACCCCAAACTGCAGCACCCAGAATTCACTGCCCAAACCAGCTGCGAACAAGGCTGGGATTCACCCTCCTACACATACTCAGTGGTTTACTCCACCCTGCATGACCCTTACAATGAAATTCATCCTCTCTCATGCCAACACAGCACCTTCAATGCAACATTTACCTTGGCTGAGAGAAAAGGGTAGAAAACAGCCAAGTTTGGTAAATGTAAAACCGCCTATTTGTGATTTAACAATGCAAAATCCTTCCACACAAGGAGCTGCTTCTCTGATAACTTGTATCTTTATAACTTTCTCATAGAATCACTAAGGCTGGAAAAGCCCTCCAAGATCATCAGGTGCAATCCCCACCTTGTCCCCAGCCCAGAGCACTGAGTGCCATGACCAGGCCTTCCTTGGACACCTCCAGGGATGGGAACCCCAAACCTCCCTGGGCAGCCCCTGCCAGGGCCTGACCACCCTTCTCCAAGAAGAAATTCCTCCTGATGTCCAACGTGTTCTCCCCACTGAAGGTCCTCAAAACACCTCACAAACACCAGGCAAGAAGAGAAGAGAGAGGAGTGACAAATACCAGCCTGGCAAGCATGGCACGATGCGGCTCAGGATGATGCACGGGTGGCAGATGGATGAGCAGAAGGAAGCAGAGGTGGCTACAAAAGCACAGCGCTGCTCCCCTCGCCTGGGGCTGGCAGCACCCAAACCCCACACAGGTCAGTTTGAGTTTGAGTTGGTAAAACTCAAACAAGGGAACTCCTGACAAAAAATACACAGACAAGTGACCCCTTGTTACCCTAAAGCAGACCCGGAGCTGCAGGTCACCATGACACAAGGGACAAAGGTGACAGCGAGGAGTTTACGCTCCAGTTCATGCCTGGAGATGTCAAAGCCACAGCAGAGTCGCCCATGCAGGGGTTGTCCCCAGACCTGGGAGCTCACTGGTGCCTGTGACAGCCACAGGAGGCTTGCTGGGAACCTCTGTGTGAGGTGGGTTCTCCCTTTACAACTGCCCAAAATCAAGAGGTTTTTTTCCTAAAAGAGAATCCATCCACCCTACCTGGATTTCCTGCCCCTGCTCTGAGACTGTTTCTCTGTCACCACCAACCTCCCATTCCAGAAAACAAGGCTCTCCCAAGGCAGAGGAAAAGCCAAACATCAGGAACCTGCTGGGTGAGGGACACCACAGCCCCAGGGCTGCCCCTGCACCAGCTCTTCCAGCGCTGACTAATCTTGGCTCGGCTGGTAAAACACTTTGTTAATTTAGACTGGGAAAAGGCTCGGGAAGCAAAAGCCACCACCGCTAAACTCCACAAACTCTGCCAGCCACGGCCGGCGCCAAGAGAAGGAGCCGACACCGCCCTGCCCAGGACAAGCGGGGAGGAACGGCCAAACACGCGGGACTGAACCCAAAACATGAGCAAAGCCCAGACAGATGGCCCAGAGCCGCCCCCGCACGCAGCCTCCCCCGTGTTCTGGCACACGAGCGAGCCCTGGATCCGGGCTGGAGGGGGAATTTGCTGGGAAAACCACACGGACGTGCCTGCTCGGCCCCCACACCTGTGTGGAAAAAAGGGAGGAAAAGACTCAATGTGCCCTTTCCGCCCCAGACCAGGCAGGGGTTTGATGGGATAAATAAACCCTTTCCCGAACATTTCAGCCCCGTTTCCCGTACTTTGAGGACACCACGGGCCCCCACCTCCTCCGCGTTCTGACTCCTGTTCCCCTCGCTCCAATTCCTGCCCCGTTGAAGCACCAAATTCCTCCGAAACCTCAACATAAACCAAACCAAAACAAACCCACATTATCTTCTCTCCTTCGGCTGCGCGGCGGGCGCGGACCGAGCCTTTCGCGGAGGGGCCACCCTCAGGCACCGGGGGCTCGGAGCCCCCTCCCGAGCGGATTTTGAGAGAAAAGCGAGGTTTGTTTGTCCCCAAACCCCAAAGGTCCGCGAGGGGAGGGACCAGGAGGCACCCACCGCCCCAAACAACCCCAAACTCCGGATGGCCGGGGCGGATCCCGGATGGACACGGCCGCTCCCAGCCCGGGAGACCCCGACCCTGCGGGAGAAGGGGCACGGCCGCTCCCAGCCCGGGGGCACCGGCCGGGCCCTTCCCGGCGCTCGGGGCGGGGGCAGGCCCTGACCTGGCTCTCGGCCGCCGGGATGCCGGACTCCAGCTCGCAAAGGGCGCGGAAGTTCTGCAGCTCGAAGTCGGCGTCCACCTGCAGGTTGAAGGTGATCTCGGAACGGTCGCGGCGCAGGCAGAACACGGTGAGCAGCATGGCCGCCCCCGCCCGGACCCGCACCCGCCGCCGCCACCGCCGTCAAGCGCCGCCGTCGCAAAGCGCCCGCCCCGCCGGTCAGGCGCCCACGTCAATCAGGGCCGCCCGGCCAATCAGAGAGGCCGAGCTGGTGGCCCCGCCCCTTCTCCGCGCCGGCACGGGGCGGGACCGGAGGGACCCGGGTGTCACCGCCGCTCCCCGTGTCCCCTCTGGGCTCCCCGTGTCCCCAGGGCACCGCCGGGCTCTGTGTCCCCGTGTCCCCTCTGGGCTCCCCGTGTCCCCGGGGCTCCTTTGGGCTCCCCGTGTCCCTGGGGCTCCTCTGGGGGTCCCGGTGTGCCCGTGTCCCGGGGGCCTCTGGGGTCCCTATGCCCCGGGCGTCACTGCCGACTGGCGGTCCCGATGTCCTCAGATGTCCTCCAGTCTTTCCTGTCTCCCCAGGGATCCCTGTGCCCCTGGCGGTCCCTGCTGTCCCCAGGTGACCCCTGCGATGTGCCCCGCCCTGGGTGTCCCTGTGCCCCTGGTGGTCCCTGTGTCCCAAGGATCCCCATGGGCCCCTGTGCCCCACCCGCTGCCCCCCAAGGCCCCACCACCTTCATCCTTTCATTCACTCCCACTGTCATTTCTCCACTTTCCATCCCAAAACAGCCCAGGTGCACCCCAAGGGCCACTCACTCCATCTCACACCTCTGTCCTCCACCTTCAGCTCCTCCACTTCACTCTGGTTTTCTTGGGATCACATCTTCCAGCTGTTTTTTTCCCCCTAGACCCCTCAGTGTGCACTTGGGAGCAATCCCTGGCCCTTGCTGAGCCTTTGGTGCGTCCCTCAACTCACCTATCTGCATTATGGGACACAGAGGGGGTTTTGACCTGCCCTGTCCTCCTCCATGTGCCTTTGGTGACACCCCAGACCCTTTGTTGTGCTCTTGGGGTGTCCCAAATCCCCCTGTGTGCCCCAGACTCCCCCTTTCACCTCTCAGCACTCTCCAGCCTCCCTCCCACCCTGGGGAACACCTGGAGCAGGCGAGGTGGGGACACAGCCTCAGTTCTGGGATTGCACCTGAATGTCCCAGGCCATGAACTCACCTCACTCCCAACCAGGGTGAGAGGAATGAGACTTTATTTTGAACTGGGAGTTAATCTGCAATCCAAATCATTCCAGCCCAACCCCAATCCATCCAAATCAGTCCAGCCCAACCCCAACCCCAATCATTCCAACACTGGAGTGAGCAAACATTGCGACTCATCAGTAAGAACTGGAAGCATCCTGGTCCCGGGTTTGCAGACACTTTGGTAACAGATTCGCCCCCCAAAATTTAATTGTCATTCTCAATAACCCCCCAGGTGTAAAAATAAAAAAGATCAAACACAGCCCCACAGTGCATCCAGCACCCACCAGTCCTGACATGGATACACAGAGGCTCTGACACTGCCCGGCCCTCCTGGCGCCGGGAAAAGGCTCCCACAGGGAGCTCAGTCGGATTTCTCCTTCTCCTTCATGTGCAGGAACACAATGCTGAACATGAAGAGGCCGACCATCATGGAGAAGGCACCGGCGTAGTAGGGATATGCCGAGGGGATGAAGCGCTCGTACTGCGTGTGCTGGAGGGGACGCACGGACACCTGGACGGGGACAGAGCAGCCCTTGTCCAGCAGCCCAGGGCAGCCATTCCCCCAGGACAGGGGGGATTCACTCCCCCACACTTACCTGTGTGGAGGAGTAGAGGTGGGTGTAGCCCAGCCGGTTGTAATCCACTTTGAACTGGAACACGCCATAGACATCCGGCAGCTTGAACTGCACGCTGTATTTGCCACCTGAGGGAGAGACAGGGGTGACACTGAGGGGACACGAGAAGCTGTGGAAGGTGAAAACACCCCCAGCGTGGGACTAGGGCAGTGATGGGGACACCCTGTTCCTCTTGAGGGGGACCTGCTGTTCCTCTAGAGAGGAAGCTCCCTCCCCTCCTGACAGGGACCTGCTGTTCCCCTAGAGAGGAAGCTCCCTCTCCTCCTGACAGGGACCTGCTGTTCCCCTAGAGGGGAAGCTCCCTCCCCTCCTGACAGGGACCTGCTGTTCCCCTAGAGGGGAAGCTCCCTCTCCTCCTGATGGGGACCTGCTGTTCCCCTAGAGGGGAAGCTCCCTCTCCTCCTGACAGGACCTACCATTCCTCTTGAGGAAGGTGCGCACGAAGGGGTCGATGCGCACGAACTCCAGCTGGATGTCGTCCCCGTCGAAGGGCACCCACTTGCCGTCAGCGAGCTTCTCGATCACGATGCTGTACTCCTGGGACAAATTAACCAGCGCCGCCTGAAAACCAGCGCCGGCCCACTGCGAGCCCCGGCGCTGCCCAGCTCCTCCCCCGGGCGGCTCCGGCGCGCCCCGCCCTGCCAGGCCGGCAGCCTCACCACGAGGTCGGTGACGGTGTAGGCGTTGGGCGGCGCCAGCTCCCCGACGCGGTGGTGGGACACGGCGCCCACGCGCAGAACGCCCTCCTCCTTGAACACCCAGCGGGACAGGGCCACGGCCAGCTCGTAGTTATCTGTCTGGGAGTACCTGTGCAACAACGGAGACTGAGAGAGCCGAGAAAATAATCCCTTCAACGGGGCAGGCTGTGGATGCCCATGGGACAGAGAGAGAAACGGTGCAAGTGTTTCTCACAGCGGCTTGTGAGAAGTTCTAGGGAGCTAGAAAGATGTGATAACTTGTTGACTATAAACAATTTGCAGTTAGTGTTTTTCTACTTTATTTTTCCATTCCTCTCGAGGACAGTGCGTGAGAAATATGTTTCTGTTTGTCAGCCAATAGAATAGAATCTATCCTACCACTCTATAAAAACCACGTGGTTCTTTTGAATAAAGCTTTCTTTGCCTTTTCTACGATCCTGCCTCCTGCCTGTTCCTGCCCCAACCCCGGTGCAAGAGTGACACATGGCCTAAACCCAAACCAAATAGAGGTGAAAGCAACACAAACTGAGCTGAGGTTAAAGGGAGGAGCTGCTTTCCAAAGCGCTTCGTTCTGCCATGGTAAAGGATGTGTCACCCCAATTCAATTCCAGCTTTCTGCTCCTTCCCAAAACACAAACAGTTGTTGCCTGTTTCCCGGGAGCTCTGCCCTCAAAGGGCCCCCCAAACACTCCTCAGCCAAGGAAGCCAACTCACCTCTTGGAGCCGGGGGTCGCTTTCTGCACAGCAGAATTGAAGAAGGCGTCGCTGAAGAAGTCGAGGGAGCCGCTGAAGACGACGCGGGCGTTGTTGCGCGCCTGCAGCCCCGCGATCAGCAGCGTGTTCTTGCCCACGGCGTGCGGGTACTGCGGGGCAAACGGGCACAGTTGGCTCTGGGGTGCGACAGGCTGGCTGCAGTAGCACCAGCTGCAGTTAAGGAGTAACCATGAAGCTCAGAAAAAGCAGGAATGGGATTCTGGTAGCACTCCAGCTGGGATGGAATGGGAGAGATGCTTTGACCTAGGCTGGCCTCTCCTCCAGAGCATGGAGGACAATGTCCCTCATGCTGAGCAGCTCCTCAGAAAGCAGAGGAAGGCAACATCGGGAAGTGTCACAGACATGTTTTATGAAAAATCCTTTCCTCAGGATTTTTCCTCCTGAGAAGCTGAGAGGCCTCAGGAACAAAATGTAAACATTATCTGCTGCTGTGGAATGCAACAGGTGCATCTGTGATTAGCCCATGCTGGATGTTTGTAATTAATGGCCAATCACAGCCCAGCTGGCTCAAACAGAAAGTCTGAGCCACGAGCCTTTGTTATCATTCTTTCCTATTCTATTCTCAGCTAGCCCTCTGATGAAATCCTGTCTTCTATTCTTTTAGTATAGTTTTAATATAATATATATATAATAAAATAATAAATCAAGCCTTCTGAAACACGGAGACAGATCCTCATCTCTTCCCTCATCATAAGACCCCTGTGAACACGGTCACAGGGAAGCAGCCAACAGCCCAACCAAAATCACTCAGGAGACCAAACACTCCAGGATTTTCCCAAGCAGCTGAAGTTAGAGGGACTGAATTGCAGAAGCACAGCTCAAAACAGGAGAGAAAGGAAGGGAGCGTACCTGAGTGATGGGCTTGTCTGGGAAAAAGGAGTAGGAAGTGGAAGAGCCAGTGAGGATATCCAGCACCAGCGGGTTGTCGGGATCAGCCACCATCCTGCAGGGAAAGCCACAGTGAGCAGCACCAACACCCCCAGAGTCCCCGCACCCAGAGGAACGTGGGGCCACCTGCTCAACCCCATGGACCTTCTCACCCTTCTACCTGCTGAGAAACTAAATATTTCTTCCACTATTTTGTTAGGAACCATTCCAAAATCAACAACTAAACTACTTTGGAGGATTTCCTTCTACTTTTGTTTGAAATCAAGAGAGATTTGTTAAGCTCACGTTAAGAGCCCCAGGGGCTGACCTCACCTCACAGCAACACCCCAGGTTCAACTGCTCTTCCCCCACCTGACCCCTGCTGCTCACCCAACTCCTCGGAACAGGATGGGGTTCAGTGCTGCCTTGCCCACAATGGTGGGGGCCTTCAGGAGGTTCTCAGTGTCGGCCACGATCAGTGTGTGCTGGGGAAACAAGAGATCCATGACAGGTGAGTCGGGGTCTAATGACAAACAGCAGCTTCTCAGTTAAAAGTTTATTTTACAGACCATTACAACTGTTGGGTGAACGTTGTAGTTCAATTAAAAACCAAAACAACAGTATTTCTGTGTTTATGATCAAATTAGGTTAATACTGATCTTCAAGGAAAAACAAACTGCCACTTGATAGAGAGCAACACCTTACAGTGTTTTATTTCCTTTCATCGTCAAACCAGGACAACATGCATGTACGTACTGCTTCAACAGTTTACCTTAAACAAAATTTACCAGAGTATATTTAGCTCAGACTTTAATATATGTTTTAATTTTAAAATGCTGGATTATACCAGGCAGACAAAATTGTAGAAATTTGTGTGTTTCTATACTGATCTGAAAATCTGGGACTGAAATTCTCCCTTCCCACATCTGAAGTGTTGCACTTGGTGTCTGACACGCTTCACCCTCAGGCGAAATTCCCCCCCCCCAAGCTTCAGGGGGATCCAGAACCAGCATTAATCACTGCCTGCACACAGTGACCATCTGAAACCAGAGCCTGAAGCAACCTGACAGCAGCAGAACTGAATGCTGCCACAGGGATTATTTCCCACTTTCTTGGGACGAGCAGGGGAGAGAAGGGACAGAGGAAAAACAGGAGCACAAGGACAGAGGATTCACCCCTTGAGCTCTGTACCCACCCCAGCAGGCAGAAGGAGCAGGCAAGGCTCTCACCTGGCCGGGGTCAGAGATGTCGTAGTTGTGGTGGTCGATGACCGCTGTCCTCTCCTCATCGAACTCGATGCCACACTCGCTGCCCAGCTCTCGCAGGGGGTCACCTGCAGGGACAATGGATCCTCTGTCACACCACACAGGGACTCAGCACTAAATCCAGCTGAGAGTTGTGTGTTCAACGCTCTGTGAGCCAAACCCCAGGGAACAACATGAGCTCCCCACTGAGTTCCCACTGAACGTGTTACTAAAGGCATGAATCAGCCATTTCCTCCCTCAGCAAGCCCTGAGGTGACAAGGAGCAGCTGCCTTTGCTGCAGTGAATGAATTCTCTGCAGGAACACCTGCACTCACCAATGTCTGAGCTGGCAGCGACGAGGACGCTGCCGCCGCCGTCGATGAACGCGGTGATGGTCTCCACATTGATGTTCCCACCAAAGTCTGAAAGCAAACAGCAGGAATCCGTGGCTGGAGCTCAGAAATACCCCCCCAGCAAAACTAAACCATGGCGAATCACCAAATCAATGGAAGAACCACCGACAAAGGCTTGGGCAGAGCTGCAGTTTGCTACTGAGTACATCCAAAGAACAGGACTTAACTAAAATTCACAGAACAGCTGGAAATGCCCTTCCAAAGATGTGACCAAGCTCCTCCACATTTACCTTCTATGGATGGGGAGAAGATGATGAGGTTGTCATACAGGAACTCCCCGTACTTTATCAGGGACAGGCCGGCGTCATCCGCTGTCCGGAAGGTGAGGTCGAAGCCCCTGTCTGCAGCCAGGACACAACAGGGACAACTGCTGCATGCCATGAAAGCACACATGGAGCAGCACAACTGCAGCAGGAGCCAGAGCTTTATTTCCCCAGTGAAGGAGCAGTTTGGAAACGCTGCTTTTTAAGAGCAGGGGCTTTTTAAGAGCAGCACCTGAGAGTTCCCAAATAAACCCAAGGAGTGGATCCCCTGAAGAGCCCTGATGTCAAAGGATGCCTTGCTGTCACCCATCAAACAGGGACTGAGGCTGCAGGGGACCTAAACACAGGCACAGCTGGGTAAACCCCCATCTCCTGCCTCATTCTGACCAGAAGATCCCAAACACTCATCCCCACCTCCTCCAGGGAGCCCCAACCTCCTCCCTCAGACTGGCACAGGGTTCCTAATCCTCTCCCTCTGCCTGGCCAGGGAACTCCAACAGCAGCCACCTCACAATCTCCTCCCAGTCAGACAAGGGGACACAAATCTTCATTCTGACCAGGAGAACCCAAATAACCCTCTCTCCCCGGCAACACCCTCCTTTTCTGCCTGACCAGGGGATCCCGACCTCCTCCCCCATTCTGACATGGGGAGCCCAATCTCCTCTCTCAGCGTCCCCATCACCTCCCACAGACTGACCAGGAGACCTCAAACCCCCCATTCTCCCTCAGGGGACCCCGATCTGCTTCCTCAGCCTGACAGGGGACCCCAATCTCCTCCTCCACTCTGACACGGGAACCCCAAACACCCTTCTTTTCCGCCTGGAAACTCCAATTTCCTCCCTTTGCAGCATCCCAAATCTCCTCCCTCATCCTGAACAGGGAACCCCAACAACCCCCTCTCCCCTAGGGGACCCTCATCTCTCCCCCATCCTGACGAGAGGACACAGTCCCTTCCAGCCCAGCCAGGGGACTCCAATCTCCTCCCTCGGCCTGACCCGAAGACTCCAAACATCCCCTTTTCCCTCAGGTAACCCCAACCTCCTCCCCCATCCTGACCCTGCGTCCCGCCCCATCCAACCCCTCCCGGTTTCCCGCCGCGGCCCGCTCGGTACCCGCGAGGCTCCGGAAGAACATGGAGTGCGTGTCGCGCAGGTTCCCGTTCTCCAGCAGCACCAGCGTACGGGGCCCGCCCTCAGCGCCCGCGGCCAGCACCGCCAGGAGCCCACACACAGCCACAGCGGCCGCCGCCATCTTGCTCCCGGTCGCCGAACTACCCCAGAGGCGGGCAGCCTGCAGCCAATCAGCGCCAGCGCCGAGCAGTCTCCAGCCAATCAGTGCCAGTGCCGAGCAGCCTTTAGCCAATCAGCGACAGACAGATCCGCGACGCTGGGACGCAGCGCAAGCGCCGTCGCGGCCGCTGTCGCGACAGCGCTATCGCGACCCAGCGCGGCAGCCATCGCCGCGGAACAGGGAGGGTCCTGCCGCCGTCCCCTCCCTCCTGCGCGGCGGCGGCCCGGGCCGCCCACGCCCACGCTGGGTCAGAAGCGGCGGGCGCTGGAGCTGGCGTTGCCCTCCCTGCGCTTGGTGTGAACGACTGCAGGCGGAAGGGCCGGGCCTGGGGCACGGTGCTGCCCTCAGAGCCCGCGGGACCTGCAAAAGGAGGGGAAGGGGGTGCGGTGGGGCAGTGCAGGACCCCAAAATGCGGCTGCGCCCCGCGAGAAACCCCTGAGAGGTCAAGGGGTTGAGGCAGAATTTGGCCTGCGTGGGTCGCCGTTTGATTTCTCGAGGAAAAGGAGGCAAATGAGGAGTGCCGGCGATATCTGGGCACAGGGGATTGCCCTGGTCCAGCTGCAGGATCTGGCTGGCTCAGGATCGGAAGTAGTTGCTGGCGATGGTCTCGCTGTCGGCTCCTGTCCACCACCAGCCTGTAGTGGTCTTCCTCGGGCCGCAGGTGGCAAACGCTGTCAGCAGCGCCAGCAATGAGGCAAAACTGGTGAAATGGGATAGAAATGGAGGAGGAATGGGCCGTACCGCTGGCTCCCTGCTCTCATTCGAGGGACTTGTCCGGACGGGTTTGGGCTGTGGCAGGGACCGCTGTGGGAAGAGATGGTTATTGTGTGTAGAACAATCACCACCCTCTGGCTGCACTCGCTGATCCCGGCACTGCTCAGATTCCCGAGGGATCCGCACCAAGGGCCACCTTTGTTACTCACGCTTTCCAGACAAACCGTGTGTGGAAGCTCTTAGGAGTGCACGGAGCCCAAGCATGGCCTGCCGAGCATGGTCACCTCCCTGTCCCCCACAGCGCCCTCCTCTCCCCAGGCACCGTCCCCTTGTGAGAAATGAAACCCTGGAGATGAGAGCTCTTTTTCAGAGTGGTAATTGCTAGTTGATGTTAATGAAGTTGATAAGGTCTTAATTTGAAGTGTTGGTCTGTTGTTAAATATTGAATGTTAGAGTTCTGGGACTTGCCTTTAGCTGCCGCTGTTAAGCGTTACTATTTTACCCTGTATTTGTACCCCTTTTCATCTCACCCCGGATTTGTATCCCTTTCCATCGGGATCCACTCTCCCTCCTCCCCTAATCCCAGAAGGACTTGCACCCGGACTGAATTTAAATGAGAGGCTGTGGGAACTATAGGAGCCCTCTCAAAAACAACAAACCAGCAAATAAACTATGATTTTAACCCAGCAGAACCACACTAAATCACCCACCAATGACCAGAGCTGGATTCCATCCTGCCACCATAACTTCAATAGTACTCAGCTTGGATGATATCCCCTCAGCTACAAACCAGCTTCAATATTCGGAAAGTTTTCTAAATTAGGTACAGATTAGGATTAAATAAAATAAATTAAATTAATCCAGAGCAAAATTCAATAAATCCAGAGCAGCTGTGGCTGCCTCTGGATCCCTGGCAGTGTCCAAGGCCTGGCTGGATGGGGCTTGGAGCAGCCTGGGATAGAAGAAGGTGTCCCTGGCCAAGGGAGAGATTATTCCATGTCTGTTTTAAAGAAAGTCTTCTCAAGTTTCTCCACAGGGATGACTTTTGAATGAACCTGAAGCTAATCTTACTAATGTGGTCTTAGAACTCCTGGAATTTCCTAACATTGGTTCAAAAGTTGCAATATTTCTTTGATAACCTAAATACCCAAATAAAGCAAGTCCTTCACGTGCAGGTCTAGGACTGTACACACAAATATAATTTTTTTTTGCAGACCCTCTGATTCTACCGCAAAATATCAGAGTAAAACCGATTTTCAAGTGTTTTGAAAATGAAGATTTTAAACGTGAAATTGAAGAGCATTACTTTTATGTTTTGTTTCTTGCCCCAGAAAGCGAGCTCAGAACTGGCAGCAGCTGCAGCAGATCTGAAGGTCGGCAGAGGGAGTCGCATCCCCTCCCATCCCAACACGTGCTCCTCCCGCCGGGTGTCACACACTGAGCCTTTACAACTGGAGGGGTTTGGGCTTCAAAAGCTTAATCCCCCACCCGAGGTGTGAAAAATGCGTGTTTTATGATTGGCTTTTCGCAAATATTAAAATGAATGTTATATGTGTTGTGTTAGAAAGTTATGCTGTATTAATTCTTTTAAGTTGTGTGTTCAATATAGTTTTAGGTTATAACATAATGTTAGAATAGAAACTATGCTATGTAGGATACTTTTTTTTCTAAAGAAAGGACTTGCACTGAGATAGCAGCCACGGGACACCTAAATCTTTCAGAGAAAGAGAATTTATTGCCCCATTATCAGGAGAAACAAACTTCTTCCTTGCTCAGGCAGGACAACACCGTTAGGATTATGAGGAAGAAGCTGACACTGACCAGACAGAATCCTGTGTTTGAATGGAATTTATGCATCATGTATGAG